>CM035812.1:18323349-18918349 GCA_020458035.1 Magallana ariakensis | reverse complement strand
TGAAGAGTTCATGAGGATCCCATGAACTTATTATTGGACATTTTAAAGTCATGAATTTTTGTTCATGAGAAAATGTTGATGAATATTCATGAACAAACTTTTTCATGAATAATTCATGAACAGTTTTATTCATGAAGATTCATCAATTGATGAATGTCCAATAATAAGTTCATGGGATCTTCATGAACTGTTCATGAATAAGTTTAATGAATCTTCATGGACTGTTCATGAATAAGATTATGAATTTTATTCAGGAATAATTCATAAATAAAATTCATGAACTATTCATGAAAATTCTACCTTCTACAGTTTGTATATAAAAAAGTAAAATCTGATATAAAAATGACTATAAAATACTTTATTATAATTGAAGAATAATGAGACAATATCTAAAGTATCACATAATATTCTTATGTACTGGCTATCACTTTAAATAATCAGCAAGTTTAATAAAGTTTGCAAAACAACAGGTAACGATATCAATACTGAACTCATTAGCTTTAAAGAAATGTTACAATATTAGAAATTGACATCCCAATACGCGATGATTTGAAATATATGTGACATAAGAATATGATAACTAGTTGCTAACTATCAATATGTCCTTTATGAAATCTTGCTTTGTTGCATTTTCCTTGCCTTTGCTCATATTGATTTCACTTGTATGCCATATATTGTAAGGTGCATTTACTGCATGGTAGGTAAAATGCTCCATCCTTTAAAAAAAAAATTCTACAAACCCAGAGTAACTTGAGTGTTATTTTTGTCTTGGTAACAATTCTTCTTGTTGGCAATTCTTCCCAGGCTTCACATATGATATAGCTCCTTTGGTGGCAGAAGAGTCGTACCTCTGTACTGTAAAAAATAATATGACAAATGTCGTTTAACACATAGTCATTTGAAACATCAACTAATCATTAAATCACGTCATATAATTCATTTTTTAATTCAAATATCTTTATCAAGTAAGATAACGCTAAAATTGCACTAGAGCTTAGGGGTGCGAGTGCTTACCCTAGAAAAAGTGATATTGCAGAAAAAAGAAAACAAGATGAAACCATAACTGTTTTCAAATCTGTAAAAATTTATTGCCATTTTATTAGAAATTTTCAATTTTTTGCAATAGCATTTATTTATTACTTACTGAAAGTTATGTTCCATGATCACTATCTTTAGGGCTGTCCAATATTCTGGGTTTTCTGTATAATTCTAGAGTAAAATAAGTTTGTATTCATTAACTCAAATGACATCTGCATTATGTATAACTTTATCTTGTAACTGCGCCGATTTAGGTATATCAAACGTGTAAGTTATTATCAATTTTGTAGTTAAACTTATAAGTTAGTCAGACAAGAACTTCACTACAAATTAAAAACCGCCATTTTGAAATGTTTGAAAAAAGCGAACAAATCTGAATTTTCCGTTTTGACTCCTTTACATAAAAGTTTATTTCGATATATACATACCAAATTACCTTTAATATCATTACTTTGAACTACATCTGCTGCATTATCTTCTTGCATGTTCCATACTAAAATTATGCCAACGCTCATGTGGAAGATCCGTCTGCTTTCGTTCAAAATAAAATGCGTAATCACTGGGCGGAAGTGACGTTGTAGAATCAAAACAACTCGCTGAATGTATATTCTGAGATTCTTTTCATTTGGTTAAATAATTTTTAACATATGTTAATAATAATCAAAGAATATCTTTAAATAAAACTATATTTCAGGTGGTAAAGTTTTCATTATTATATAATAAGAGATTGAAGAAACGTACGATTTCATATTGTTTAGTTTACACAAGTTGTGTCTGTTAAATTTCAACCCCCTCCGTTTTTGAACCCCTCAAGGTTATGGAACTTGAAAAAATAATTTACACTCAATTTAATATTCTTTCATACTTTATTTCTATAATTTTGCATTAATGTTTTAAAGTAAAATTTTCATTTTTGCTTGACATTAAGTTTATGACATATTAAAGTTCAGTGTGTTTTTGTAACGGAGGCGAATCGACATGACACCTCATAAACAATGGCGGACTCCTTGAAACTCGGAGCGTAGTTGTCGGAGTTTTTACAGCTAATAATAAATGCATGGTTGGAAGTTCTCAACGAAATATTTGCGCAACGGATTTGTAACTTCATAGAATGAATTGCTTTTAAATGTGTGCAACAGTGATGCCTTTTACTAATAAACCGCAATGGCTCGACGAGGTCCAAATTTCAACCGAATGTGCTCGGAACATTTTCCCTGTCGTTCTTCCAGAAACAGACGCACTTCGTCTTGTGTGTATATATGCTTCTATGATAGACTGACAACCGACCACGTCTTTAATAAACTTGATATACTTCAAACAAGTTAGAAATCAATGTATACAAAAAAAAAATTCCAAGAAACACGCAAATTTTAAAATAATTTCACCTTTGTTTTTGTCAACGAATTTACATGTTTTCAGAATTAAATAAGTAATGAAACTATAATATATAACATCTTTCTTTTTCAAAATTAAAGATGCCACATTTATATAGGTGTTTGAATATTCATGAATGTTCATGAAGACTATGCTTTAATAATATTTTGAGATGTATACATTTTTTTTAAAACATATAATGTTCTGAATATTAAACTGTGTTAAACTTGTAAAAGTATTTGAAATTATATAGATTTCCTAAAATAGATCTTCATGAAAATTCATGAATGTTCAATACCTAGAACCATTATACCTGGAGGTATTTCCTGTATTCTTGTATGTTCATAATTTATTCATGAATTACATTTTAAGAATATATTCATGAATAAAATTCATGAACCACCTTTATGAACCAGTTATGAACCAGTCATGAATATGTCATGAAACTTCATGAACGGTTCATTAAAATTCTTAAAATCATGAATTTCATCTCGCAGGGGAAGGGTGGGGCCACATTCGGGATCCAATTTTACAAAGGAAAACATTTTTAATTCACAAAAACTGAAATGTTATAATATATATGGTTTTACTTATATGCAAACATTTTGCCAATTTGTGATTCTTTAAAATTGTTAAGACTTTTGCCTCTGGACAATTCTTGGGCCTCACAAGGGGTTCAGAGTTTGATGTAGGTTTATATCCCATGTATAAACATTTGTCTAGGATCTTGTTGAGAACTGCGATGCTCAACATGTGATATGAATATAAAATCATCCTGTTAGAAAAGGGACATGATTATAAACATAAGAATATCTACATGTATTACTACATTGTCCAGATATTTTGTATTATGTCGATCTCCATTAAGCTGATTTTATCATGCCTATTGTTGCTCAGGTGAGCGATGTGGCCCATGGGCCTCTTGTTGAGATTACTATGCAAGGATCCTCAAATAGTGTAAATTCTAAATTGTTAAAGCCAACCATACACCTCGGACCAATACTGGGGCCCCAGAAGGGGGGTTCAAAGTTAGAAATAGCATATGCTACGAAATAGAATGTTACAAGAAACTGTTGTTCAGGTGAGCGATGTGGCCCATGGGCCTCTTGTTTGGTGTTGAAATGGTATATTGGTCATGGAATCAAACAATTGTGTAAAATTTATGTTAAGTTCCTGTACATATTCATTGTAATTGATGTGCAAAGTACGTTCTTCCAACAATATAATCAAAATAGAACAAATTTTGCATCTAACTTTTGTCTCCAGACAGACACTCTAGACTATTATTTGCACAAAACATTAAGTTGAAATTAGTATAAAATTAAACGAAGATTACATACATCCTTTATCAATATTTCTAATCTTTGATGTAAATAAATCATTCAACCATACCATTATATGACTGTCACTGACAATACTTTTCCACTCATGGTTTGTGTAACTATTTCTCCAGTTGGCATTAGTACTAGCGGCCGTGTTTTCAGTCATCTTATACCGCATTGTGATGTCAGCCATTTTGTACGGTAACTCCGAGAGCATCATCAAAACACGGGCCAGCTTCATCTCCTCAATCTCGGCTGCCTGCATCAACTTGGTCATCATCCTCATCCTCAACATGGTAAGTCAATAATTGATCAGAATATGTACAACATTCATCATCATCATCATCATCATTCATTATCATCATTAACATTAGCATGGTTGGTCTGATGCTTATTTATCAGCTAGGATACCGGTATGTACAATTATAATCATCATCAACAACATCATCATCATCATCATCATCATCATCATCATCATCATTAATATCAGCATGGTAGGTCTGACTCTTGTTTATCAGCTGGAATATGTACAATAATCATCATCATCAACATGGTAGGTCTCTGATTTATCAGCATATGTACAATATCAATCTTCACATAATCATCAAGCTTTATCACCTATATTTTTTATTATCATCATCATCAAATTACCATGATTATAATCAAGCTGTGTCATCACATTTCATTATTTGCTTCAGGTGTCTTGGCATGTTTATGCATAAAATTATAAACAATTATTGTTTGTTTCAGTTCTACCAAAGAGTGGCCCATATACATGTATTTATACTGTATTGATTTTCTTTGTTTCAGTTCTACCAAAGAGTGGCCTATTTCCTGACAGAGCTTGGTAACTATTCTGTTCCTTTTGTATTTCTCTTGATTTTATAGATCAATTTGCATGTACACAAAAGATATGCTTAACTTTTGTAAACAAACTAGAATATAAATTGTACATGGTGTTTTACGCCTCCATATGGTTTATCATAATGATTTCAGTACAGATTTAACTTGATTGTTAATAACTTTAGAACAACACTGTACAATGACAGTCTTACTTTTCATTAGAACAACACCGTACTCTGACAGAATGGGAGGATGCTTTCACTTTCAAGATGTTTCTGTTCCAATTTGTCAACTTCTATTCCTCCATTTTCTACATTGCCTTCTTTAAGGGGAAGTAAGTATTTTTTTTCATAAAATAGAATTACCCATGAAATTTTCTTGGAGCATTTCTAAGAACCATTGTTTAACATTACTGATAGAGAAGCTTTGAATATAGAGGAAACGGAAAACAGAGATGGCAAAATATTCCCAGAAATGTTTTATCAAAATCTTGGTGAAAAACCCACGATATGATGGTTAGATTTAGGATCATTCATACTTTTTGGTTGGATATGACTTCTTATCAAACAAATCGTGTGTAAATTATCTTTACACTTTGGCAAGGGAATTACAGCAAGAAAACACTCAACAAATTTCTATTCCATCAGTAGTCATAAAAGATTCTATTATTAAGGCCAAAAAAAATTATTGATTTGTTTCTCAGGCACCGCCGCATCAGCAAAATTATCGCCGCATCAAACTTTTTTATCGTTATTTTTCCGGAATTTTCATTATTGGTTTTCTCTATTATAGAATCAATGTAAACAAACGCTCAGAATAAATGCTTTTCTCTGTAAGTGAAAACGTGATTATATATGATACATCTACCCAGTGACCAACCTAGGGGGGCAACTTGAGCTAAATACAAGTATATGTAAATATAAGTACTCGCTTTGTGGTCGGTAACTTCGCCAGAATTTCCTCAGAAAGAGAGGTTGAAGTCACCCTGTATTCTGAGTTAACGATCGTGAAAATTATCCCCAAATGCAATAAAATGATACTTATTTAATCCAAAAGACATTTTCATAGCCTAAGTTAACCCCTGTTGTGATTAATAACTAGCGACTGTCTTATCTTTAGAGGTTGATACAACCACATACTCGTGATACAGTACTGTGCACTGAAAATTACAACCGATATTTATATCTTTAGTTCTGATATTGCAATTAGTTAATAACTTGTAATTAGTTAATAACTCTGCCAAATTAATGCTAAAATAATCATAAAACCGTTTGTCTACAGTTATCTTTAAAATTAAACAGATCCACTACATGACGGTTGTAATTGGGTCAAAGGGTTGGACTAATACCTCCAAAATACACAAAAGTACATAGACTGATTTTATTTGTCATTTAGCTAACACAATTACAAAATATTTCATCTATAAAATGTATGAATACACCTAATAAATTAAATTTAACAAATTGGATAAGTTATTAAAATTTTTAGGAGTTGTTTTATTTTTCATTGACTTGCTTCTAATCCAATTTGAATTAGGGTTGAATCTGTGTATACAGGTATTATCATTAGCATCATGCCAATGTCAAAGAATGGAAGTCTACCTGATTTCTCAAACTTCTCCCTATTTTTCTGTGAGGGAGAAGTGAAGTCTCCCTAAAAGTTTACCCAAGCTACATGTAGGTTGGTCCCTGTTAAGACTACCACTGAAAACTCTCTGTTATCTTCAGAAATTGAGGCCTCTGTAATATTGCCTGGTAGCAGGAATAAAGGACAATTGTATTGTTTGAGAATTTTATGATGACTAATTTACTTTCCCTTGATTTCTGTCATGTTCCCCAGGCACTGAAGATCAATAAGAGAACACCCCAAATGAATAATTTTTATATGGCAAATTCAACTAGTGAAATGCCATAAGAAGTCCCCAATTTCAGTTCAGAATTGTGTTATTTCTGTAGACAGGGAAGATTGGCTGCAAAAGGAAGCAGGGGCATAAACCATTTGCCCATGTTTGTTCATCTGCAAAAACTCATCCTTTGAAAATGAAACAGAAACAGTTTAAACTTAAAAGAACAAAAGCAAATAGTTAAATTTTCCCAATGTATCAGCTTGATAAATATCTGCTGATGAGTACATACACAAATAAATCATACAAGATGGGTTACCGTCATTGTAAATTGTGTCTCTAAAAAAAAAAAAAAAAAAAAAAAACCTGCCTGCCTCATCAACATTTCAAAATTTTGGCCTGAGAAACTAATGATTAATTTTTTTTGGCCTAAATGTATTATGATGTTTATTTATACATGAATGCACAGTTTTTAGATGCAAACACCCTATGATAAAGTAATTTTAAAAGCAATGTGTAAAATTAATTTTGACATCAGCAATTTCAAGATATCCTTGCTATATTCGATATTCAGACAACCATGATGGGCCTGCATGTTTTCTTCTTGGCTCTTTTTAGTCTTGACTGCATGCTTTGAATATGTTTAAAAGACTGACATTCACTTTTTAATTGTTAATTATATAAAGCATGTCAAATAGATGTAAACATTCTCTTTTCTCCAACAGATTTGTCGGAAGACCAGGTGATTACAACCGTAGTCTGCTGGACAAGCGACAGGAGGAGGTAACTCTTCTTTTCTACCATAACAGACAATGATTGATGCATTACATTTTCCCTTACAGAAATCTTTTTTTTTTTTTTGGTTATTTTTCTTTACGATTGTCTATAATTTCAATGAATTTTTATGTTTTAGAGTGTACATGTATTTATTTGACAGTAAAAATATAAGGTTCTGAATCAGCTTTTCTTAATATTGATTTTAATATTTATTTAATACTGTGTGGTTTGATTCATTGACTATATCTTTGCATTGATGAAAAAGTTTTCCAGTCAATTTTTCCTTTGATACGTCGATCTATTATAGAAAAAATTTTTAATTCATTTCTTATCATTTAATAAACATTTAATTTATAAGTTATAAATAACAAGTGGATTTTAGTTTAGAGGAATTTTTGAATAAAGAATACAATATACGCTCTCAGTACATGCATTCCTCAGGGAGAGAGGTATTTACTCCGTTTACTGTGTCGATGCTTAAATCATGTTTTATCTTTATTACACATAATTAACAATTTTTATCGTTCTACATTAACAAATATCGGAATAATACTGCTTTGAGTATCATCTGATATAAGAATTATCTAGTTTAAGATGTGAAAAATGTAATTCTAATTTGTTATCAAACTGTTCTTCTGTCGTGTTTTCAATGCTGGGTTTTCCGCACTCATGCGCAGTGGCATTATAAATGGTGGATTTCATTAATATTTGTCAGATGTGAAGCAAAGTTTAGAGACAAATAACTAATTTAAAAGACAGAACATGTTTTATGGTCCAAGAGTTTGTGAAACATCTAATTATAAGAAGCATGATGAATATTTTTACTCAAACTTAGGTCAAAAATTTTACTCCCAATACGCCAAATATACCTTTTAATGATTGTTCAGTAATTCAGTTTAATGGCATAAATCAGTAAATTCATGGACAATGAACCTTAATTAAAACCTGTCAAAAAAAACTTACTATGATGGATTGCCTTAACTAAGTCCACAAAAAGTTAATGTCCATCTAATATTGTTGAAATACATGTACTATAAAAGTGTAGTTAATATAATTGTGAATATCCAAAGTGATTTTTGATTTGGATGCGTTAGTTAGAATTTGCTCTGTGTTTTGACAGTGTGATCCGTCGGGCTGTTTGATAGAGCTCTGTATACAGCTTGGGATTGTAATGGTGGGAAAGCAAATCATCAACAACGTCAAGGAGATCCTCATTCCGTGAGTACGGGACAGGGGAAGTCATCCATATCAAACTCTAATTTCTCAGTAGCCAATCTTACTATAAGGTGTTTAAATTAATCTATTTAATGTTTATCAACAGGAAGTTGATGGTGTGGTTCCGATCACGGCAGTCCCTGAAGGAGACCTCGGAAGAGAAGGTATACTCGCGCTGGGAGCAAGATTACAACCTGGCCAGTATGCCTGCGCTCGGACTGTTCGATGAGTACCTGGAAATGGGTGAATTGTTGTTACATTCATTGGCCAATATTAAGGTGGAATAACACATCATCGCAAAATGGCTGACCTCTAATAGAAAGACATTTCGTTTTATTAAAAGGATTTTATAGAAGGCAACATGTAACTTACTCCATAGCCGAGTGGATAAAGTGTCGGGCTTGTGATCTGTACAACCCAATTTTTTCCCCAAACTGCAAAGTTTTTGCTTATTTGACATATGTACATTTTATTTATCTTTATATTTTTCATAATCAAATAATTTACTGTTAATTTGAGTGACGTTTTCCAGGTGTGTTATTCCACCTTAAAGGCAAAACAATTTAATTTAAATTTCTTAGGAAAAAAATTCAATTTAGAGGTATTTAATTGAATGCTATGTTTTGGCAGTGATCCAGTATGGATTTGTGACCATCTTTGTGGCAGCCTTCCCCCTGGCCCCACTGTTTGCTCTGTTGAACAATGTGATAGAGATCCGAGTAGACGCTTACAAGTTCACCACTCAGTGGAAGAGACCCCTAGCGGAACGGGCCCAGGATATAGGTCAGTGTGCCGCTTATGTTGGTGGTTTCCTGTCTGAGACCACATCCATTCATAGTAACTGTCTGTGATGTGGATTAGGAGGAAGGGCATTGTTGAAAACCCACAGCCAGTCTCACATTGCTTTGAAATTTCTCTCTCTAATGAATCTTTAATAATTCTGAATGGCTCCTCCACATTTTAATTTTTTATTCAGTTGTCTAAAATTTTTTGAATTTTTTTTGAAAGTAAACAGACAGTTTTGTAAATCAATGATAAAACTTAACTCTTGAATTGATTAATAGATGATTCGTTGTCTTTGGCTTTTATTATCGGTTGTTTTTATGTGACAGGTATTTGGTTTGGAATCCTAAGGGGAATTTCTGCCATTGCTGTAATCTCAAATGTAAGTACAATATGCATTTTACAAAAGAACTTGCGACAAAGTCGTAAATATTTTCAGTCTTGTAGAATAATCTTTAATGTACAAAATTTATATAAAACCATTTGTTTACAACTATTTCAGTTCCCATAATTATATTTTACGGACATAAGAATAAAACACTGATTAATTTGTGATTAATTAGCATTCCTTAATTTGGTCGTAAGTTCTTTAAATTTGTAAAACGCAGCCCTGATTGTTGGTGTGTTACATGGGGATAGGACGGGGAACTTGATTACTTTTTACACTACAAAAGCCCTTTTTAATAGGAATTTCAGATACTGAATGATACTAATGATAGATTGCTTGCACTGAGCTCCTGATAAATACTGTCTATATGCATGCTTTATTTATTCCCTTTACAACTTAATTAACACTGCAGTTTTGCAGGATTTTATCGAATTAATGCTGTATGAATAACATTTAATCAAATTAATCTTGCTTATACAATATTTAATTCAATTAAATCTAACATTAATTTATAAAAAATTATCAAATTAATTTTGCCTTTATTTTTATTGGCAGGCTGCTATAATTGCCTTTACTTCGGAGTTTATTCCTAAGCTGGTATACATGTACGGATACAGTCCGGATCAGACTCTATCCGGATACACTAACTTCAGTCTGTCCGAGTTCAAGGTCCAGTACTTCGCCCCCCAGAGTGTTCCAGATGACCCCAAAATTGAAATCTTTGGCAACATAACACAATGCAGGTTTGTCCCCTGTTTTTACAGTGTTCCTTTAATTACTTGCAGTGTAACTAATGGATATATGCCAAAAACAGTTCTGTATAAAAAAATATCAGAGAGTTTCGAGGCCCTGAAGGTGGCACGGGACAGTTTTTTTGATAAATTTCATTGTAGCCAGGGGATGTGTGTCTTCGGAACTCTGTAACTAGAATTTCCTCATTTCCCATTGAGCACAAATACCTTTAATTCACTTGTTATAGGGTTAATCACTAATTTCTGAAGAAAATTGCTAGTCAAAACCTGTAAAATTTTCTACATACTGGATTTTATAAGATTTTGACCCTTTCATATTTTGCTAATTTTTCATGATTTTTCAGCTTTTTAGACCTCCCCCAGCTATTTCCCTGCAAAGGGTTGACCTTCCGTACCGTGTCCATGTTGCACCATCATATGTCAGAATCTTACCGGTGTATAGTTTACAATGTCCCATCCACCTACTTTTCGTGTTATTTTACCTCCCGTCTGTCACTTGCAATTTCACTGTTTAAAGTCAACACAACAGTCATAGCCGCGGTTTCGCATTTTACTTCTGATTCTCCTGTACCTAACATATGGGGCCTACATATTGCATGTCAATTTCAACAAGAGACATCCCTCTAACTAATGATAATCATTAAAAATAATTTCATGAATTTTAGCAACACTCATAAGCCTTCAAGTACAGCAACTCTCAATTTTACAAAAATATTGACGGGTACTTTATCCGAAACTGTCCCTTGCTACCTTAGGGCCGAGAAATGTAGGGCTTATTTTTTTCATACAGAAGTGTTTGAGGCATATATCGTACTTAAAACACTGCCATTGAATTTTATTATTGATTACCCGATACAGTCCGATTTTGAAGGATATCAGTACTGTAACCACTGGTAACTGTCTGATATTAAAAAGCTTAAAAATATCGGACTGTCACAGGTAAAATTTTAGACTGCTTGAACAAAGGAATGACATCACAGCAGTGTTTTAATCGATAAAGATAGATATATGCAAAATTGTGTTTTCTACAGCAATGGAAAATTCTGACAATATCAGATCATTGAAAACTTGGGTTTATAAAATGTGTAGACTTAGGTAGTCTTGTAAAGTTTATTTATGGTCACCGTGTTTTTTTTTTTAAACATACCGGTATACAGTTATTTATGTCTGATAGTTTCAATAAATCATAACAATGGGTACATTATTATAACAAAGGGTACATCATTATAACAATGATGGGTACATCATTATAACAATGGGTACATCATTACATATGATCTCCAAAGGACCTGTCACCTGGTTATTTTGATGTCTTTTCTGTAAAACGATGCAAGATCATGTTAAGTTAAGAGTTTTTTTTTGGTGGGTGAAAGGTTTTGTGAATTTTGTTTCTGTGATAGGTAAATTAAATTTTTGTTGTTGCTATTTGTGAATCATTCAATGGGTTAGTATATATAATAAACAGTTTTTGTGATTGAAATTTTAAGCTTGAGAGGATCTTAAGCTAAAAAAAATAGCAACCTACAGAAAAAAAATTCAGTTACACATGTATGTTAACCATTATCAGGGACGAGGACGCATTTTATTATTTTTACGTCAATTATTTCTTGTTTACGTTCAGATACCGTGGCTACTTTGCAGACGACCCAAGCAGTCCTGGGGAATACAAGTACACGATGGCCTTCTGGCACATATTGGCCGCCAAGCTGGCCTTTGTGGTCATCTTTGAGGTCAGATTTTTTGGTTCAATGAAATGAATCCACCATATCATTTTCTGTAATATGATAAATAATGATAAGTTTTACATAATTCTGATTTAAAATTTTGGATTTTACAAATTATAAATGAACTAAAATAAAAGCTTACTAGAGAGAAAGAGAGAGAGAGATTTTGGACTATATGATAATTTCTCTAAAAAATAGAACTGATACATTCAGAATTTATTGAAGTCTATTTCATTTGGTAGATTATATCGACAGGCAATTGTAAAGAATGTTTTAAACTGCATTTTCAAAAACAATAACAACTACATGAACCGTACATATATTAACTAAAGAGTAACTCAGTTTGGTTCAATAAGACTTTACATGATCATGGCCAGTGAATTACGGTAGCTTGTGGCTTTGCTGACCAAACAGTATGATTTGACTTAAAAAGTTTATTGTCTTTGCAAAACCAGAACACTGTGCACACAGTTACAAACTATATTTAGCTGCGGTTTAAAATGAAATATTAAAAAGTTGCAATAAAGAGCAAAATAATCATTAACCTTGCAGTTCCATGGATTACAGAACCTGTTTTATACACATTACATTATAATTAAATTTACTGCAAACCAACTTCTATTTGCAAAAGAGAAAATTTTCGCAAGGTTCGCGAGAGCCTCACCGTCGCAAATATTTTTTGCCCCAAACAAGCCCTTAAACGATTGTGATAACAACACGGGACAGTCTATATAGTGCTTACTTGCGAAATTAGCTGTTGCGAACAAGTTTGTTTCCAATAAATGTCAAAATAATGTTGTCGCAAATAAAAGTAGGTTTGCAGCTAGTAGATGTGGTTTGTGTAGTGTGTAGAGATATTTGTATTTACCGGTGATTTCATGGGTTTCAGAACCTGGTGGTGTTTTGCACTTGGCTGGTAATGTACCTGGTACCCGACATGCCCTACAAGGTTAAACTCCAGATGCTGCGCGAGAACTTCCTGGCCAAGGAGGCGCTGTTTAGTGCCGATACGATCCAGAAACAGCGTGAGCGGAATAATGCGGCCAGTAATTAACGATGCAGCGCGCCAATTAATTAGTGGTTATAATTAACAATGCAGCCAGTGGTGAGGGGTTAATTATTAATTATCAACTCATACTTGGAGGGAACCACAACTGCTAACAATTAAAGGACTAGTTGTTAATAGTTAATCAAATAGTAGTTGGAAAGAATCCAACAGCCAACGATTAGTTAATATTTAATCATCAGTTTGTAATTTGGAAGGAACATATTTAGTGTACAGTGTATGTAGGTTGATTGTGGAACTGCGAAGCATTGTTTTATTCAATACAAAATGTACAGTAGCTTACTAAGCTTAGTATACATGTATGGTACTGATCTCATGTATCTGATGTGGTCAAGAATTGCTCAAGCAAAAACAGCAGAAGAATGTCTAAATATACATGTAAATGAAGGTCGCAGACTTCTCTTATGTCATTTGACATAACATTGCAGGGTACTAGGGTGTTTGGACGCAAGTTGTTTTGGTACTTTGATGGTGCTTTTCAGGATGTTTGATCAATCCTCTTGAAATACTATCATGATGATTTGGCATGTATTTGATGCCAGGATCCTTTTTGAGGGAAGATTTGTATTCATACATGTCAGATACTAGTTTAGTGTTCCTTGTATTTGGAACTAAATGAAGAAAGCTTTAATATTTTGAACAAAAAAAAATTTTTGTCAATGATGCAGAATGTTTCAAATTTTGTGTTTATTTTTAAACAAAGTTTTTTAATTCTTGTTTATATTAACTAAAGGTTTTTCATGTTATAACCTTGACATCTGAACATTTCATGACCTTGACCTCAGGGAACACACTGTGGTACTTATGATTTTTTTTTTTTTTTTTACCATTTTTGACCTCCAGATATGGTAATTTTAAAGAAAGTAAATTTAAGATTTTTTTATTCAATTTGAACAACAGAAAAACATTTCTGAAATTTATTTTTTTCTGCAGGGTGTTTACATTGCTAGAAACATAATATGCATAGTTAAAAAAATGGTTCAAATTACAAAATGAATGTAAATATTTACTAGGTATAAACATAATATTTTGGAACCTTTTCCTTGTTATTTATAAATTCCCAATACATATTTATTTATATGTATTTATAATAAACATTATTGTATAGCCTAGCTATTGTATAATTCATAGTGTTTTAAAATCTGGTTAGTATATATACATGTATCAATATAGTGTACCTTATAAAGTATAACTATTGCAGTTTGCTACTGATGCGACAGGTTGTCAGAAAAGGCATTCAAGCAAACCATTTTTTTTTTAATTTATGGAGATTGACAGAGAACACATGGTCATTTGCTGTTCTTTTTTTTTAAAATTTAATATTTTTGAACTCAAGGGAACTATATCGTAATGGGATCATTTTCAATATTATAAGCTATTTCTTTCCCATGTTGGACATGCTGTCTACATGTAAGATTTTTTTTCATGGAATTTGTTAATCCTTGAAATAGATAAATGTTTCCAAAAGATCTGTAAAATATTAAAACGGTTACCACAGAAATTTAAATCATCATTCAGTTGTGGCATACCTTTCTTGCTATATAACGAGTTGACGTTCTTGTCTTGTGCAATATTTCTCATTGCATTCAGTTTTCATGACAATATGATATGTACTAGTTGATGTTATATATGTTGTTTTTGTATTGTCCTAAAACTGGTCTACTGTATTCAATTTTTTTTCCTTTAACAATGTTCAATCAATACTACTTTGTAACATTGATATTTTTTAACTTTTGAAACAAATGTATATATAACTTGATCAATCAGTCCTTTGAAAAGGCAATCAGAAATGATGACTAATTCAACAGTATTTTTGTATGATGACTGTAATATAACCATTCTACCTTTGGAACCACAACAAGCCTTATTGAATCAACTGAATCGCAGGGTTTTAAATCGTACAACTCTCACAAGTATTAGTCGAGGAGTTCTCTTTCTAACTTTTGTGTTACTCAGATTTACTTTTCCTAGTAGTTTTTGGTACTTTTCTACAGTATGTACATGTAAGTTGCCTTACATCTGTGCTTCCATCACAGTTCGACATTCTTTATAGCACATGTAACCAGAGCTGTCCATATTGCACAGCCATGTACAGTATAACCAGAGCCTCAAACACACCTCAAGCTTTACATGACTGTACATCCTTAACTTTCTGGGGGCATTAACATTAAATCTACAGACAAAATTTTAAGCAATTCTTGATAATCACAAAGAAACTTACAGAATTAGCAGCAAGACAAAAATGTCTTCCTTTCATTGAATAGTGAGAATTGTCTTTTTTTTTGGTAGATATATACAAATATGTCAAATGATTGTAACCCTCATCAAATGATGATTGCTGATCAGAAGCTAAATAAAGTGTAGGATTCTACAAACAAGGCAACATTTTCTCTTGATTTATTAAAGTTGTGTCACATTTTAGGATTTATTTATTTTTAAATATGTCATTATGATAACAATATTAACCATGCATATACAATGTGTATTGTCTGTTCAATCATTTCATGGACACACTTAATTTGTACATTAATTTCTAATGCTGTACATGAACAAACCTGACAAGTACCGGTACAGGCGATTTTTTAAGTTTTGTTTGGTCTTGATAATCAATCAGAGATGTGTGTGCATTATATTTCATTTAAATCTCAGTCCTTTTCCTCTCGAAAATTATACAATGTAGAGTTGTATACACATGTATATACATGTGTATTCAATCATGCAGTACCTGGTTTTGTAAGTTATACATGTACTTAGTTTAGTTAAAAATTATGTAGTTGTCCATGGAATTTGCTTATATTGGTGGTTATGTTATTGTCCTTATTTCTTTTGATTATGCCCTCTGGGTTTTTTTTTTTTTATAAATATGAAATACATGTATAAATGTGTAAAATGTAATATACATGTGATGTGTAGATGTATACTATTTACAACATTTATTATTTTGTTATTAAAGTTTTAGTAAACAAATGATGTTCTGGATTTTTATTCTTTATTTTACTAGGCTATATTGGAAGAATATTTGGGGGACAAAAGATTATCATTTGAATTAACTATTGACTTGTTTGAGGAAAATGTTCATATAAAATTTACAAAACTATATATTAAGCTGCCTCGGACAGAAAAAAAATTCTTTTCAATTATATTAAATTTCTTTTGTGACAGTTTCTTTGAAAAATCCAATAAAAGTCTTATTTCTAAAATTTAAACTTGACAATGTATGGTACATGTAGGTATTTACTATAAACCTGAAAGAATAATCCACTTTAATTTAAAGCATAATTGAAAGAAATTTAAGCGACAACAGTGCTTGAATCTGCGAAAGTGATTGCTAAAAGAGAACGAAATTGTTGTAATTAATAGTTATTTTATTTCATATTCTATATTTTAAATCAGTCTTTTAGGGTGTTTTTATTTTTTTTACAATATATGGAGATCTTCAAACATAGCATGAACAACAAATGTATTACATCAAAGAGGATTAATATGAATACCCCTGCAAAACATGTACAATTTTTAATTTATTTTCACTACATTTACATGTAATATTGAAAATCAATTGCCACACAAACTTTATCTCATCATGAGAAATTCCAGTAAAAGAAAAATAATAAAAGAAAATGAAATTGTTGCAATTAATAATCAAAATCAGTCTTTCAATGCTATTGTATACAATATAATAAGACTTTGAAACATACTACATACTAGCATAAATAACAAATGTATTACATAACCATAGAATAATGTGAATGCCAGGCGAAACAGTTAATATTGAAAATCATTTACCACACAAACTTAATCTTATCATGAAAAATTCAAGGAAAAAATAATTTGGCAACTAGAAATATGACATTGCATGATATGCATCAAGTAAAAAATATTAGTCACCAATGCTTTCAGGACACAAATTCATAATTCAGTGAGTTTCTGTATAATCATGGTAATTACAGTGTATATAAAAAGGACAAAGCACAGCCATGTATAAATGCTGAACAAAGTATAAATGATACACTGTATTTTTAAACAAATTAAATCGCTATCTCATAGTAAAAATCATGCTCTTCAAATGTCATTGCCACTACATATAAACTTCATATTATTAATAGAAAATAGTCATGAGACACAAGGCTGCATGTTAATTTGAGAATGCTATTTAAACATCATTGCCAGCCCATGTGTTAACTTCAAGTTGATAATATTAGACAAACATGTAAAAGGCTGTGTGATAGCTAGTTTGCCTATACTAGACAAACATTACTGTCACTAGATGACTAATTGGGGCAAGGGGTGTGGACTTGTTCACCATGCAGACTTGGCTTTCTTGACTTGCTATTTAAACACTGCCACTGTGTGATAATACTAAACAATAATCAAACAACTCAAAAATCATTGTCACTGGGTGTAAACTAGATTATAACAAACAAATATCATTTGCATTGTGTTTAAACTTGCTCTTAATATTCAAACATCATTGCCACTGGACTGGCTTTCAGCCATATAATGCAAGACAAACTTCAAGGGAGCTGTGTATTAATAGCTATAGATCATGCTATCTAAACATCGTCATCAGTTTTTTTTAACCACATAATAGTAAACAAACATCACAGCCATTGTGAGTTAACTTTACAATACTATACAAACATCATGGGACCATGTTTTAGCTCTTTTATCATGGCGGCTGTAAGTTAGTTTCCTCATCATGGCTGTGTTTTAGTGTACTAAACAAATATCAGGGTCATTTTGTTTAAGCTTGATAATAAAACAGACATCATGGTGACCGTCTTTAAGCTTTTTCATCATTGTGGCCATGTTTCAGTCTCTCATCATGGCTGCTGCATGATCATGCTATTTTTAAAATAAACATCATTGTCAATGTCTTTTTACTGCAAAATAACAGATAGACATCATGACAGCTGTGTGTTGACACCCTCATCACGATGCCCATGTTATAGCTAGCTCATCATGGCGGCTGCATGTGCCCCAGCCTGGTGATGAAGTCCAGCAGGTACATCTGTATGCGAAGGTCGACGCTCTTGTTGGTGACGTAGAAGCCCGGGACCCCGGCCTTCTCCAGCATCACCTGCTGGTCCATCACCTTCTGGTCCAGCTCCATGGTGATCTTCATGTCTTTCTTCTTCACCTCTTCCTCGCACCTCTTCTCCATGGTCTGAGAAAAAACAATCAGTCATAAGGTACATTGTACTACTGTACATTTTTTCGAAGAAAAAAACTAGAAATGTTTTGACATTAATACATATGTACCCTCATTTGAGTTAGTTTTTCTTTTACGATATAAGTTTGCTTCTAATCAAGGTTCAATGTGTCTTTTTCCATGGCCAGAGAAAATTAAGACAGTGATGAATCATCCAAACAATCCCCATCATATGCTATATAAATGTCACTGGCAGTTTTTTATGTAATGTCTATGAAAAGAGACTGTTTTATAAAACAGTCAAACTTTCTTAACTCAAACCCCATGGCAATGTTTAAAATTTTGAAATATTTAGTTAATAAAACTTAATATAAAGTAAGTGATTAAGACTTATTCTGACAATACATCACCCATGCAAATCAAATAACATATGCACGGAATTTGAGAGAAAGGTGTTCAAGATATCTAACATTTACCAAAGTTCAGCTAACTTTACTATTTTATCATTATAGTTCAGTACAACTAACTTTACTATATTTCATCATTATAGTTCAGTACCTCTTTCTCTCTCTCTATCTGCACTTCTACAATAGGCAGGTTGTGAGGCTTTGTTTGACAGCCCTGTAACAACTCCTTGTGTCTCTTCTGAAGTTCATGTCGCTGCGCTGAAAACAAACCATGATCATCACCATCATCAATAATCATCAAAATTCATCCTCATCCTCATCATTCATCATCATCAAAATTATTAAACATCATCATCTTCCTTCTTCTCATCATAGTAATATATAATATAACTGCATGTATAAGCAAAACGATTTATGGAGCAAAATTCTTTATTATATCCTTTGACTTTTTCTTGTTCAAAAGAGCCAAACCTTTATGGTCATTGACAAGCTTGACTCTTTGTGTGTGTAGATGCCTCTCCTCTAACTGCTGAACTTCTTGTAGACTGCGAACAATCTCAAACACCGTCCCATCTAGCAGGGAGTTGGCTAGACTTGACAGAAGGTCATACGGCAGCCGCTGCTGGTATTTACTGCAAAAGAAAACAAGTCTTCTTATATTGTCAGAATGTCAATTGTAGAAAAATTTAATTTGAATATAGAGGCATACTCAAAACACTGCATCATTAAATGCTGGATGAATGAAATGCAAATGAACAATGGAAGCAAGAGTTTCTTTTCTTTAGATAAGATAAAAAGAAACACTTGAATAGTTAAAGTGAGGTACCAAATTAAGAATATGAATATAGATTAAACAGTCTTTGGTCAGTTCCGAATTTTAACCAGTTCCAAAGTTAAATAGCTGCAAATAATTAATGAAATAAAAGATGTAGAAAAAAATTATTACCTTTAATATAAACATGTATTAATGCTTGTTTATATTCTGCAGTGGTTTCATTTTTTCATGTATTCCATATCAATCTTAGATCAGTCGACATACTTTCGCTTTGTAATAAATCCAGTTCATTGCAACACTAATATGCGCATAAAATCGTCTGTCGGCACCTTAAATTTTCACTTGTAACAAGATTTCTTTTATTAAACGTAGGTTTAGTATGTTTTCTAATATACCCAAAGGCATAAAGGATATAAAATAAAAAAAACGCAAGTAGGTGCAGAATTTATCGAGCCATTATTTATGAGTTCCGAATACCCAATTTGTTTAACTCTGTTTTAGGATTAAATAAAGGGATTGATTAAAACAAATACTTCTGGAATTCATTAAATGTCTTACTAAGTCTTAAATAAATCATACTGTACCACAATAATGATAAGTGGAGGTGCTGCGACTGTATTCTGACAGGATGTTAGAAACTAATCTATAATATTGTTACTGTAACGGTGATTTTGTCTGTTATTTCCGTGCAAATCAAGCTGTATAGGTTAAGAAAATACCAATAACTACACTTGGTGATATTCATCAAACTTGTTATTCAATAGGTTCAATCGATGGTGTTTACGGCTGACACTTTTTTTGTCTACATTCGATTTGTATGGAAACAGCTATGCTATTCAGAAATCATCAACTTACTCGCAATTGGTAAAATGGCTTCCCACATAATTTGTTAGAATAAAATTTTTATTAATAAAAATTAAATACACCAATATTGCATTAATATCAGCAGGGATATAGTGTACATTGGCGAAAAATTAGATCTTAAAATAACACCCGGGAACATTTACAGCACCGCCTATCTGTATCCTATTCGGAACTGGTCAACGACTGTGTATGCCTATACTTATTTATTTACCCCGGTAGCTCTCTAGCCATGTTTTGGAGTTCATTTTGGTAAAAGTAGTGTCGTTTCTGTTGATTTTCTCTCCTTACAATTTCTTCTTTTCTAACAGTCAACTCTTCCTTTCCTTGTAACGGCCTCTGACATGTCTCCAGGCGCCCTGTCGTACCGCCTTTGAACAATGAACTTCCCGGTAAACTATGCATGTTTTATTTTCAGCAAAATAATCCGAAGAGCTTATCCTAATGAAGATGCTAACCTAATGAGTTGAAAGGCTTTGAAGTCGTTGTCACTTTCCAATTGTGATGAGGATGAAAAATATCAGCGTTGAAAGACCGGATATGACGGGTTGCATTAGATTACCAAAAATGAATAGGTGTATATTAGACAAAATATTTATTTCCGGATTGTTGTTTCAGACAAAGGTTTTCACATAATCCCGTCGTATATTTCGTAACATAGGTAAATGGTGTAGACAGGCCTTTTTTTCAATCTCAAATATTAGATTTGTTAAGGCTCAATCCTCAGCAATATTCAAAGGAACAGTAACTGAGGCAAAGCTGAAATGGCAAATTTGAGCCTTGTGTAATTCATATACGGGTAAAACACACACACAAAAAAAAAAACACAAACAAAAAAATCAAACAAAAAAATAAATAAATAAATAAATAAATAAATAAATAAATAAATAAATAAATAAATATATTACTAGCTTTAAACTGCTTTGTCCGAGTTTTTTCTTTACAAATTAACCTATAAAATGTATGTCTTGTTTGAAAGATTTAGAAATAATTGGAGTAAATAATTATATCTTAAATAATTTATTTATGGTAAAAAAAAAAGGGGGGGGGGGCTCACTTGGGATGAGCGAATTAATAAAAGTGACTAGTTTGGTTTTTGTCTTGGGGCCGATTGCCTAGGTTGAAACGAGAGATATGGGTCACATCGCTCACCTGAACATTTCTTGTAGATCTATATAAAACTCTTCCAAAATATTGTAACACTCGCAAAAGTTCTCATTTATTCCAAGATTTGATGATACATAACGTTATAGATTATTACATGGCAATTTTTATACCGCATCCTATATTAGCCTGAGGTCGCTGTATATTAGCCCGAGTGCCGTCAAGTCAATAAATGAATTTTACTGTCGTGTTTGGCTGAGTTTGTTTAAGGTTGCATAAATGAATATTAAATGTCATAGTCCGGCGCGTCTTTTTTCCACAATAAACCGCAATGAACCACAATGAACCACAATGAAACCACAATGAACCACAATGAACTTTTATTAAGTAAATAGGGTCATAATATGTTGGTATAATGATTAAAAAAATTTTCATTGATGGTTTTCACGTAATTGCAGTTCATTTTCATTGACTATGCTCGTATAGTTTTTAATTAAAAGTCGCTAAAATAATAAAAGAATATGAGCTGTATTATTTAGAATTTTCTTTTGCTTCCAAACGTGCTTTTATGATGATTCTGCTTATAAATAAACCTTCATAATTTACCAAATTAAATTATTAATTTTATAATTTGCTTGTTGGACATGTACTTCTTCATTTATTACTTTTTTTTTTGCACAATCCATATATTAAAGGGATATAAATATATATATGCAAAATTAAGTTTGGAAATTATGTAGTAAAATTACAATACTTTTACAACGAAAATTTCCAACAAAAAAAATTACAGCACATGCTGGTTTGATTACGTTTATATAACATACATGTGTATCTAATAAATGTAACCCGCATTACGGTATGAAAACTCTGGTTAGAATTCTAGTAAATAATCAAAGTACAGGTGTATTATTATATAAATAGTGCCTGTTTGAGAGGGTACCAGTTGAAATTGACACCCCAAGAAAACCATTGTCAACCGACGCGAAGCGGAGGTTGACAATGGTTTTCTTGGGGTGTCAATTTCAACTGGTACCCTCTCAAACAGGCACTATTTATTTTATTATACTGAATGTCTTAATTTTATTGCAAATTTTACTGCTTTTATATAGAAAAGACGTGAGTTCTACGGCGAACCGTACGCGCATAATTTACGCGCATGTAACAATTTGTTCTATCGGCCCGTTGCCAAGTGTGTTGCTAACACTGAGGGCAAGAGAACGGATTATCAACTTCGTCTAAACCAATCAGATTTCAGTATTTAACATGAAAGTATAATAACATTCAAATATCATACAAGATATATATAACTTTAACGACCCATTTCATGGCCGTATGGTTACTGGAATAGTAGGCGGAGCCTAATCTAAACAGGTGTTAATTACCTGGAGTGGCCTGGGTCTACCTAGGTGCGCGACACTATACACAGAGAATTACGCAGTAAATGATAGATATCGGAAATCGTCATATCCGTTGATTAGACATTCACAAGTAAAAAAAAAAATTAATATGAATTTTAATTTCAAATCATTCAAATAGGTTCAAATATATTTGATGTATTAATCAATTTGACTTGAAATTATTTTAAGGACGTTAGCCATCGGCAGGCATGCTCCCGAAACTTTCCTGAGATATGACCTAAGTGTGTTCCTTATATATGACATAGGAGAAAGGTTAGGAACATCCTAAGATCAACTTAGGACATCCCATAAGATGTAGCTCTACGGTAACTTAGGAACATCCTAAGTTAGGATATCCTAACCTACTAAATCATTCTTATTTTTCACATTTATTCGTACAGGTAGAATTTGAGAGAGGTGTGCAGGGATAAATCATTAAACTTTAAGAAATACATGAAATGTATTAGCAGGCATGTTCACGAAACTTTCCTAAGTTATGACCCAAGTGTGTTCCTAAGGTATGACTTTAAAAAAAGAGTAAGGAACATCCTAAGATCAACTTAGGACACGTCAACTTAAGATGTAGCTCAACGGTAACTTAGGAACATTTTAATTAGTTAGGATATTCTAACCTTCCACAACCATTCTTTTTTTTTTCACATTTATTTGTACAGATCGAATTTGAAGGACTTGTGTAGGGATTAATCATTCAACATTTTGCCAGAGAAAATTGTACGTGTCGGTAGTTAACACAATAGGCCTAAAACCAGTAATTTTAATGTAGTCATTTTTTAAAAAATTACATTTATCTAAATATATATCAGTGTCCAAAAACAATTTACTTTAAAATAAACAAATAATAATAATAATAATAATAATAAAATTTTTAAAAAAGAGCCACCTCCCCCAGAAATCCAAATGACTGCTACTTTTTTTAAAGAAAATATTCATCAGGACAGAATTGGCTTACAACCTAATAATTACTTAAACAACACGTGTGCATTCTTTGAGTGTAGATTAACATTTCATAATCTTGTCATTCAAGCACATGTAATAATTATTCATAAACACGCGCTTTTCATAGAATTTAACGTTACATATAGAAACACACACGTACAAACACAACAATTAATTTCCCTTAGTGTAAAATGTAGATATTAAAAATAAGTTAATAATTTCATTCGCCAAACAGAGACAGTGTTTGCGAAAAAGAAATGCTTAAGTTGTCAGCTTATCCTACGTATCCTACCAAAGTCCTAAAATAGCTTCGTGAACATTCCTGCAGAACAGCTTTCGGTTTACAAGTAAATAAATATTTAAACAACATATATGTGCATTCTTTGAGTGTAAATTAAACATTTGATACTCTTGTCAGAATTTAGCGTTACCTGTACAAATACAACTTATTTCCCTTTTAAAATTTACAATATATAGAATACACGTACAGGTTAAAATACATAAAAACCGGTTCCCATAAATACAATTCATTAAATATTCATACGAATTTTTATAAGACTATTTTTCAGAATGAAGCATTCAGTAATAATTAAGAATGATCACGCATGGCTTGTATACTTTTATTAGTAAACTGATGTAAAATTACTCTTTAGCCAAAGACAATTGCTATATCTTTAACAAATGATCTCGAAAAAATTTTTAAAATGGTCTTCACAGTGACTAGTGGAATTTTTAATTAACCCTAATAAAACTGGAAGTGTAAACTTTAAACGATCAGAGACATATAAATCACACGCTGATATTTCCTTTGGTCATACAATAAATTATGTAGATTGAAAGCAAAGCCACTGTCATCTTGTCAATGGACTTATTCTCCTACCAAATGGCTGTTGGTCTGAACATATTCTAAAAATATATATATGTCTGTGAGTACACTGGTCTCCTTCTTTAGTGACATGTTGCACCTTCAAATGAAAACTTTGTGAGTCTGCTGTCCGATACACACTACGTTAGACTTAAGTATCCTTGGGGCACATATCCATAGATGTAAATGCACATGTTATTTATTAAATTGAACAGTATACAATCGTTTAAATTCTTAACCAGTAAATATTGGGGGGGGGGGGCTTACCGGAAAATTTGACAAGCAAAAAAATAAAAAAAAAATTAAAAAAAAAAAAAACAAGAAAGAAAGAGGAAATAAACTTCGCCCCTCGCAAAGTGACAATAGTCCCGAATTGGTACCATAAAGTTCCTATAACGTATTTTGAGGTACATCTGATTTAGGCACGTAGAATCTTACTTTTTCTCGCAGGAACATTTTTCTTAATTAATTTACATACAGAACATTGAAATTGGAAGGAGTACATGAAGCTCCCCTCCCACTTCCAGGGGAATATATAAAATAGTAACATTAATACAGAAGTTAGAGAACTTATACGCCCCCCCCCCCTTTACGGATTAGGATTTTGAAAATTGGCGAAGTTGGTAAAGATTTCGGATTCGATTGTCAGAGCCCACCCCCCCCCCCCCAACACACACACACACACTCTCTCTCTCTCAAAAGCGATGATATTGTAATTTATGGTAATCATCTTTTGTGTGTTTTCTCTATATTACCATGCTTCACCCAAGGGACAAAACTTCGCCCATCTAACACCAGCATTACATATACATGTAGCAAATCTGAGAGAGAGAGAGAGAGAGATAGAGAGAGAGAGAGAGAGAGAGAGAGAGAGAGAGAGAGAGAGAAGTTCTACGCTACCCCTAATTAACAACAGTGGGGTTCATATATCCCCCTCCCTCTCCAGTTTGGGATACCCCTAATAAACAAGTGGCTTCACTCGTATACCCCCTGGAATATTCCAAAAGTTGAATGCTAAAGGTAGAGTATCCCCCTCTACATGTCTGCTATATTAAGAAAAATAGCTAAACTCAAGGAAAACACTTTTTTTTCACCATCTTCTTTACTTTATCTGATGTTGATTACGTCACAGGAAACTTGCCATTTATTTCTTCAATCGTAAAGTATAGAATAAACTTTACAAGATATTGAATATATATATATTGTTCATCCTCAGATATTTAATCCCTTTAATAGTGTACAATACTTGTTGGAAGACAAAAGGTTTTTTCACACCTGTTGTTATTTACCTGGCCATGAATACACGAGAGCTACATTGGCGTGTGTATACTAAACACAGAACTCAAAGAGATGTCATGATTATTGTGAAAGAATTCTTACCTTAAATTTGATCAAAATTATATATTTAATCATGCACAACATGTGAGGATCAAGAGAAGCCCCATGCAATAGAAAAGTAAAACTTATTGAATTCACAAAATAACCCATTTCAACCATGAGCCCCCCCCCCCACCCCACCCGGAAAAAAATATGTTTACATTTGTAAAATTTTGAAGGCAGTCAGTGTACAAAAAAGCAAATTCAGTTTAGAAAAAAAAATAAAGATGAAGTTTTTTTCCCGTGCAGTGTTTGCATCTATTTCTAAATGTAAAACGTCTAGGGATCGTTCGTTTTACTTTCAATTTTTCTTTTGCGAAAAAGACACAGTGTGTGTGTGTGTATATATATATATATATATATATATATATATATATATATATATATATATATATATATATATATATATATAAAAGCACTGAAAATGGCTAACGACACGAACAATTGAAATTGTTAAATTTTCGGGACAACCAGTCCCTTCTTCAGGACATAAGAAAAAAGACAATGGTAAAGACAAAGAAAACAAAATCTAGGACTACAACTAACACTACTAAAGAAACTATATTCTATATAACTATTATCAAAACTGTACAAAATGTAGTTATTATTTTTTATATTTTTTTAGTAGTTTTACAGCGCAAAATTTTACATGATAACTATGTGAAAAACGATTCTATTTGCGGTAATTGTAGTTTTCATAATGAAAATGCATTTAATTTTATTTCTTTGAGTGTCCTTAATATGCTGAAGAAAGAAATATTTGATTTAATTGTATATTTTACTTGGACATACAACATCCAATATAAATCAGACCTATTAATATCTTTTTTATGATGAAAAGATTATATATGTCAGGAATCAATTTTATGTCATAAAATACTTTTACATAGGTAAACCTTACGACACTCCCACTTTAGTGTATTGCGATCCTCTTCCGGGTATTTCGTAGCGGTAACTTTTTTTACAAGTGTCTAAAAAGGCACTGCGAAAAAATGATATTATTAACTGATTAGTTCTTAATATCTCCCTGTTATAGTCTTCAGAAAGTAAAAGTACATGGAAATCATTATTTGAATCCATGATATAGCCACCCTATGCATTGCCTGCGCACGCTATCTGTAGAAACACGGAGGGAAATGTTCATAAACCAGTAATTATAATCAATCAACACAAAAAAATATGCGAATTTAATAGCCCAAGCGTTGTACTACCATTGTATTGTATTAAAAAAAACCAATTTAACCAAAAATATGTATATATATATTAAACGCATATTTATACAGAAGCGGTCATTGCGTTCACACGTTATTCGAAATGGGGGGGGGGGGGGGATACAAAATGCAGCCATATTGTCCACATTTTATATGTGCTGTAAAAAATTTACCTTGTTTAATATATTAAATTTGTTTCACAGGTGATCAAATAATCTTTAGTTTACGAGAGGCGACTGATTACTTTAGAATTAAACAGATAGGCCTAAAACATTACGAGAACCATCATATAAGCTTGAAATAACAATAAGGTCCTGATTATATTAAATATCAAAATTTACCTTGTGTATATTAAATTTTCTTCATTACTGATTTTCTTTTAAACATCTATCTACATGTGTATAAAAGTTGTTTTAAACAATTGAATGGGATAAATAAATTAATGAGATATAAGGTTTGTGCATATGCCAAATAAAGAAGACAATTTTTAACAGCACTTAAACATTCTTTGACATATTAAGTATAATTAAACTTTAAAAGGAATTTTTTTACCTTTTAAATATTAATTCTCACCCTAGGTAAGTTTATTAAGGTTCATTGTGGTTTCGTTGTGGTTCATTGTGGTAAAAAGACGCGACCTCATAGTCTGAATCAATCAATCCTACCCCACTCAATTCTGTTTAAGGTGATCAATCTGCAAGGCATAAAATTTCAAATTTAAATAACGTACAGTACAGTACAAGTAGGCAGTGGAAAAATCGTTTACAAAGTAAATACAAAATTCGAAATGTGACTATACATTTTTCTTTCATTTCGTTTTAAATTCATTTTAGTCAATCGATTGCTTTGAATAGAATTTTAAATGCAAGAACAAATCATGAAGAAAGATCGATAATTCTTTACAAATTGTTGTTGAATTGGAGGTACCCCATTTCAGTATATTTTGGCAGCATACCAGACTTTATTGAATAATATAAATAAGAAATGTATACGTGCCTTAAAAGGGTTCCAACAAGCAGCTAGACAAGGGACATATATGCTGTACACTGCAAGACTTATTACATGAAATTGTCCTGGTTTTAGGAATGGACTGTTGTATGCTAACAGGAAACAAAAGCAGATGATTTTTTATTCAGGTATCACTTCTTCTAATTTATTTTTGATTACCAGTTTTATTAAATCTTCTTCATATTGACGGAAACAATTGTAGTTTATTTTAAAGTTTTAAGGTCAAGATCTAGTAAATGAAAGATACCTACAGGTTTATGAAATTCAGGATATATGCTTCATAACAATAGCTTTGTTTGATAGGGTGTACCGGGGCTTACATTTCTGGAAAACACAACGAAAAGTCATGTTTTAACAGTCAATTTCTATGTAATGTGAATGAAATAAGTAACAAATCTCGAAGCTTTGTCCATTTTTGACGAATGAAATATATCTAGAATGCCTACAGTCTCTCCAAAAATGGCAACAAACAAGCTCTTGACATCCTCTTTAAAACGATGTCAAATTTAATATAGGCATAGGGATTACTTTTTCCGTGGTTTGCTAAAAATGTAAAGAAACAGTTTTATTTTGTACAGAATCCTTTAAAGCCGTAAATTGCCGGAAATAAGTCATCCAATCAAGTATAACGTCATATATATATATATAATAGTTCCAGCACTAAAAAGACACTCTGGAATTAATTACTAGATCTTGACCTTATAATACATGTTAAAAATACAAAACATTAATTTAAACATCTTTTACTCCTGGTAACTGTATATATGCCGGTCTATGGAACCCACTCTCCTAGCAGTGAGAGGCCACCGCGCTAACCACTCTGCCATCTATAGGCAAAACAAACAGCTTGCGTACGATGACTTTTCATGTTTATATGATTTATAATAAGGAAGAAGGAGAGGGGGTCTGAACCCTTCCCCATCACTAGGATTGGTAGATAAGATATATTTTTATTAAGAATGTTAGCAGCTTTTTTTTCATTAACCCCCCTACCCCATCATCACACACGTGCAGTGATAAAAAAAGTTAATGTTAATGAGTATCTTTTTTTTATGTTGCTTATTCTTTTTGTCAAGAGATATGTGGTATTTACATGGATATACAGAATGGTCAAGACTTATGACTCATGAAATTATGAAAATTTGTGCATTTTAATCCTTGTTGTTATAAACAATATATACATGTATGATTTTATATATACATGTAATATTATTCTAGGGATGGCAATCATTTGCAGAATTGCCAATCGGTTATTTGTGACACATTTTGACTAATTAATCGGTTAATCTTTTTGAAAATTAATATAGATATTTCTAAATAAGACATATTATCAACATATTTTTTCAAGTTTTTTATATTGATTGTCTTAAAAATGTTATGCATAAAAATGTGATCAACAAAGACTGATGAAAGTTTACAAGATCTTAATGTGGCATATAAATTATTCTTTTGGGTCATAATTATGTGCCTCATTTTGACTCATGATCTTTTTTATTGTTGAACTTTGCTGGAAACCTTATTTCTGAGCTTGGGCCAAAAATAAGCCTAGTATGATAACTTCTTATTGTTTTTAATGATTGACAAGCCGTGTTAGTTATCTTGTTGAACATGGTAAACTTTTATTGTTTGGTAGTCTTCTGTAGCTATTAACAACTTAATTAGGGCCCCACTCTGCAGACGCCCTATATAGTGATCATTCTGTCCAATTCTGCTGATCCTCGCGCAGCGCCGGCGAGCGAATTAAGCGAGCTTACAGGTGCTTGAGGACAGGACAGACCCCCCCCCCCCTCCATCCCCCACCCCCAAGTATCTAAATCCCCGGGTCTTTACTCATTTTTTCCTTTAAATTATATTCATATGACATATTTCTAATCAAATGTACACAATCATTCCACAAAATTACTTAAAACAAACATTTGGCCCAAACATTTTGAAAAAAAAATCATATCCTCTATGTATATAATTATATACATAGGGGATATGATTTTTTTTTCAAAATGTTTGTTTTAAGTAATTTTGTGGAATGATTGTATACATTAGATTATAAATATGTCATATAAAGATAATTTAAAGAAAAAAAATGAGTAAAGTCCCGGGGTCTAAATACTTGGGGGTGGGGGTGGAGGGGGGGTGAGGGGGGGGGTGTCGGTCCTGTCCTCAAGCACCTGTGAGCGAGCTCTAAGAACCAGTGCGCGCGGGAAAAAGAACGAGCAAAACCTATAGATTCATCAAGAATTTTTTTTGGCAACATCCCAAAATGCTCTCTAATGTTTTCTCCCGTAGTTCTATACCAAAAACGGCTAACATTTAACTCGTTATTTACATTGCCTTGAGGTTTAAAGACACGTTTTGAGTATCGCACAAGCTTTGGTTAGAGTCAAGAGATTTTTTACATGCTTCCATTCCTTCGTATTGGGTGCGTTCAGAGTACTGCCGTTGGCAGACAAAAGCTACTGCTGGTAATTTTTTTTACCATTGGTTTGCCATCGGTACCAATGTTTGCCGATAAAATTTACCATAGGTAGACATTTCTGCAGACGATCTAGAGCTCTGTTAGAGATGGTAACTTTTTTATTACGTCACAAAAATGGCGGATATTGTGTATGCATTGAAGGCAACAGATTAATTTCACAGCTTTTCCACCTTAAATCTTGTTGTAGCTGAACAATTCCTTTGTAACATGCCATAAGTACAACTGAATAAAATTTCTTTCCGTATATGTAGGCAAGTTGCAGGTGTTTGTGGACATTGGTTGGAATATATGAATGCCATGTCTAAAGCACCCAAAACACTGTGAAATTGAAAGTAGTCTCCCCATACATTGAAAGCTCTCAAACATTGTGTCCCTGGACATACGGTATTAAAATCATCGGGTGTATATGATAGTATAGTAATCTCATAGTAATGACTCACTCTAGCCATATTTTTCAAGGATCTACGCACGTTTCGCAGAAGAAAAAAATGTAAAAAAGAAATATTTTACGTATACTGTACACAAATTATATTTCTGAATTTACTGTATCCTTTTGGTGCACAATGATAAACGAGGCAAAAAAATTGCATCTTGGTTTGGCATTTTCCGCTAAATAATCAGCCAGTGTTAACAATGGTACAACAAAGGTACCATTTTTAACATTGGTAAATTCCTCACTATTTGTACCCCAAAACTCGTTCAGAATACATATGGGTCCAATGGCACCAATGGCACAAATTGTTACCATTGACAAACAGGTGTTGGTACCACTGGAAATACTCTGAACGCACCCAATTGAGTTGAGATAAGTAAACAAATGATAATAGCATCTCGCAGGCGCGCAGCGCCGGCGCGAAGCGAGCTCTACCGGCAAGGCGTGTGTGAATAGAAAGTTCGGACCAGTTGCACATTCATTCAACGGATTTTTTTGGCGTCAGTAAATCGGACCAGTAATGCATTGTTTTAATCGTCCCAGTAGTTCCCTGTAATCATGGCAATTTTTATCACTTCACACTAGCAAGACAATCAAAACAATAACGATGTATTACGACATACAGTCAATGTTACCTCTGAAGTTCACCTCAGTACACTCTCAATCAAAAATAATCGAGTGACGTCACAAAGGTTTGCACATTGACCGATAGATTTTTGCGGCGTCAGTAAATTTTGACCCACAATTCATAGTACCAATGGTTTCCAAGTCCTCACGTTCTCGCGAGAATCAAAGTAAAACTTTTGAGAAGCATATAAGATGTGTAATTTTAAGAACATCATGCTTTTTAAGTAAATAAAACAGTATACTTCCCTTACTTTTATTTCTCAGGGGAGTTTTAAAGAGTCAGACGACACCTAAACGTGAACTTTGACGTCACAATAAGGGGAAATTACTCTAACTGAAGTTATTGTAAATCTGCTGAAATTACCAAAATCCTCTTAAAATCTTGCAATGCTAAAGAATGAGGACATTTCTTCATATATAGGAAACAGTTGTAACTTGCACTAAATTAGATGAGTGCTCACATTCATTGTATTCACTATAATTACAGTAATTTCCAGGAACGTACACGTAGCATCGTTTTTTTTTAAAAGGGGGTGGGGGGGGGGGGTGGATGACAGCCTCATCCAAAAAATCTTTACAAGCAAAAAGAAAAAAAAAGATAATTCTCAAAATTCTGAAAATTCTAATACTTCAGCTCTTTAGCAGTTCAATGGTTTCTTTATTTTCACTTCCATTTATTACATGCTCCCAATCCCAAGTGGGGGGGGGGGGGGGGGGGGTAACTCCATGTTCCTTTAATATGATAAGCAAATATTTTTAACCGTAAATTAAAAAAAAATTAATAATTATTAAGAAAAAATATCGACTGCAAAAAAGGGGATGAACTGACGTTACAATCACTTTAAAAGAGGAGATACAGAGCAATGAACATTTACATTAAAATATTTATTATTCAACAACATTGTATCTGAGATTAAACTATTGTCACGGTTCTACTTATAAATAAATAAATAACAAATCTTATAACATATGAAATCTTATAAACCATAGATAATGGAAATTTACTGAAAAAATAGGTATGTTTTATTTTATTTTGCAATCAAATTTATTTACGTTGTTATTTCATTTTTATTGATTTATCATAATTCATTGTTTGATCACATGCTGCGCTCGCCCTAACGGTCGCATCGTAAAATATATTAGATTTTAACGTATGACGTCACAGTGATATCCCGCTATATTTCCCACGATAAAGTTAAGAGGTGGATCAAACATCTGTAATGCGTGTACTAGCTGTAGACTTCTTCACGATAACTGCGGTACTGCTCTCTTGCAAGGCAAATTGACATGTACTTTGCCGAAATTTTAGTACGTAGATAATTAAATCACGTAAAATTAAACAATTGACGTTACGTCATATTTCACCAAATTATGTCATTTTGCCCTGCAAAAGAATAATCCCGCAGTTACCGTGAAGGGGTTAATTTCAGTATAAACCGATACCTGCCTCAGATGATTCGTTTTTTGGTTTTGACAGACACAGGTGCTTGAGGACAGGACCGACCCCCCCTCCATCCCCCACCCCCAAGTATTTAGACCCCCGGGACTTAACTCATTTTTTTTCTTTAAATTATCTTTATATGACATATTTATAATCTAATGCATACAATCATTGCACAAAATTACTTAAAACAAACATTTCGAAAAAAAATCATATCCCCTCTATATATAATACAACAAGATTGCTAACTTCGTCTGCCAGCCGAGAGGTACTGCCAATGAATATTTGTTGAAATGTGCTATCAAACTACATCTACCGGTAAAAACAGGGACCTCATGTCGTAGCCCGATAATTCCCTTCACTGAATATCTGCATGTCATGCCAATGTAAATACATTTATTGGGTAAATTAGGTCAATTTTCACCGACAAGTTGCAATTTTTGAACCGATCCATCTTCAACCAACGGAAGTGATGTTTTATCGCAAGAAAGAAGTACTAAGAACCTTTAGTAAATAGTGATTCTGCAATGCAATTTCAGTGCTATTGACTACCAGTGAAATATATAACTTTTTAAAGAAAAAAAACCATGGGATTCTTTCACACACTTCACACATTTATATATTTATTTCAAACGAAGTTATTAATCTGGGGCACTGGCCACTGCCATACAAACTTACCACTAAGAATCCAGTTCACTGCATACCATTGAATTGCAAATGTCGACTGTGTCAAAGACCATAAAATATGATGTCAGGAAAACTTATTGCCAGGCACGATTCCCAGGCATATTTATGAATCTTGTGCTGGAAATGCAGAACATTTTTATAAGGCTGCCTCTATGTACTCACGATATCCTAATCCATTATATGAAGAATTATTAAAAAATCATTCCAACAATATACCAAATTAAATAAATATAAAATTATACATAGGCGTTCAATGTAAATACGATTATCGGTGACAAATTTATTCCAAATCTTGATATTAGCTAAGGTACAGAAATCTTAACAGAAATCTTAATAAATCATGATTTTTAAACTGCATTTCTGTCAATTATATTCTTGAATATTTGAAAGAATCCATCGATAGTTCCATACAATGAATCGTGTTCTAAATATACTTGTAGAATATTTGACAACATCTAAATGCAAATAAATATACATATGGTAATACTCCTTACTTTTGTATTTTAGTCTTCCATCCTTATTTAATGAAAAAATGTTTTAAATAATATCCTAGACTTTTGCCGAAAATGTTTGTAGTTGGCTTTATGTAAAGAACATGCAAAAATATACGAAATAAGAAATATATGTCTTTTCTTCCAGAAATCCATCTTTGAAAGGTGGTGAAAGTGTATATCAACTAACATGGACGATGAGTGCAGCTTGCAGGATGTGGCACGGTGTCATCGGTGTGAAACTCCGGAACCTTCTTTGCACTGTGACATTTGCGACAAACATTTGTGTAAAAATTGTGAGGAAAAACATATCGGAGATAAACCCCAAAAACACAAAGTGGTCCCATTCAAAAAGAGAATGATTAGACCAAAATGTCAAAAGCATTCCTTTAAAAAATGTGAACTTTACTGTAAACCATGCGATATTCCTCTATGTGTGAGTTGTGTTTCTTCTGAAGAACACAAACAACATGAAATAGTTGATATATTGATTTATTTTGAAAAAAATAAGAAAAACGTCTCGCAAACAAACTTACAGGAATCAAAAATAACAACCTATCCTAAAAAGCAGGAGAAAAAACCAAGCTTCAAACAACAGACAACAGAAAAGATGAAAAGAATGTTTAACAAACATAGAGAAAGAATGATACCTATGACAATAGTTTTAAGTGTTTTCGTCATTGCTGTTGTTTTTGTGGTTGTTGTTGCTAGCAGAGAAAGGTTAGGAAACTTATGAGACACATCCGATTTTCTCCTTTCTAAATGATGGATTTCAGTTAAAATTGACAGAAACATAGAAAGGACCAAATCAAAAATTGGATTTAATAAACATTTAGCAATTTATTTCTGAAATTTTTGTTCGAAATTGTACTTAACGTGTCGATATATAGCCGGAGCATTATATACAGTATGCCAATTTTGCTTTTTTTGACTAACTTTGGTGTAAATTTTATTTGTTTCTGAGTTGAATCATGGGTGTTATGGGTGTTATGTAAGTTTTTTTTTACCAAGAAATCTGGTTACATCGACATTATAAATATTGACGTCAAACGACGCGGGAAACATATATCATATTTGTAAGGATCTTGAAAGACCACCTTTTCCAATCAAGCAAATGTTTGAACAAACACTACACGGTGGAAAAAAGTCTAGAGATTTTATGTATTGGATATTTAAATAATTGTTTAACTAGAACAAATAACAGGTAATTTACACGCATTCTTTGATATTAACGGTTGTAAAATATGTACAGAATAATTGTACGAAACTTTTCACAGTAATTGACTTTCGAATAACAACAATGCAAAAATAAAAAATGAAGAGAATATATAATTATATATTATAAATGCTGTTTTTTTTTTTAAAGGAAATGTAGACGTATCCTCTCGTTCATCAAGTGTTAAAAATGTAGGAAAAATAAAATAACGTTTGATTTAATAGCTGTCCGGTTGCGCCAGTTAGTGTGCTGAAATTGTGCATGTTTGTTAGCTTACCAGACATGTTCTTTAGATATAATTGACTAGAACATTTAATATTACATTTGTAAAATTTATCTTGTTTATTTAATAATAAGAAATTTGATATACGGTACAGTTTTATTCGCGACGAAATTATCTCGCGATATACTGGAGAAAAACTGGTTTCTGACAACTAGCCTAATATTTAAACCCGTGTTGTTATTACAAACAAACGTACACGAATCCGAAGAAAACCTTGAAAGAATCTATGGCAAACAGTAAAAAGACAGGCATAATAAAACGATCAAGATTCTAATAGCTATTTTGATAGTTTTATGTTCAATATTAATTTCTTTTCTTGTATTGTGGTATTTTACTGATTTACCACAGTGGTTAAGATAGTAATGAGACACATGATATAATCTCTTTTTTAAATGACGGATTTCAGTGCAAATTGGCCTAACCACAAATCAAACACAATTAAAACTTAAATTGAAAGATTAAATATTTGTTTGAAACGGTATATAACTATCTTGATACTCGCGTTGCCAGGCGCACACGTATATAATTGGCAAATTGACAACTTGGTCTGCTACTTGAACAATATCGAAAGACCTACGGTTCATGATAAAAGAAATCAAATTATATATGTTAATTTTTTTTTATTTCAAAATTTTATGCAAATTTTATTTTATTTTTTTGGTTGAAATACAGATAATACATCAGTGTTTTTACCAAGCCTTAGAAATATGACAACGGGAGTTTAATAAATGTTGATGTCAAACAACGGAACGATCTTATATCAAATCTGTAAAGATCTTGAAAGACCACCTATACAAAACAAACGATTGCTTGTATAAACACTACGCTGTGTAAAGGCCCTGTGATCGCGTAACTTTTGCTGATCACATTATAATTATTCTAGATGTTATAAAAATAGCTTTTTTCGTAGGCTGGCATATTCTCATCAGTTGTTTTATGTAAAATTCCCTATGTATATTCTTTTGATGTTTCAAAACAGAAATTGACTCAAAAAGTCATGTTTCAAGAAATAGGGGTAGGTAGACTCCTTTAATTTAATCCTTCAGTTAAGCTCCGATAAATGCAAAGAAAGTAGCCATAAATTTGCATATCTTATAAAGCAAATGCTCAGGTTGATATGTGAAGTTTGTTTTAGAGAATTTCATAGAGGATTCTTAAGTTCTATCACATTCTGTTCAAATTTAGAATAAAAAATACAAATCATTACAGTAACTATTTATGTAACAAGACGATGTTGAAATTAGTCTACCGATGCGCCGGGTCACTGAATGAGTGTTTCTTTGTAGGCTTACCAGAAATAACCTAATGATCTTACTAACAAACCCTTACATTAAATATCACATTTATAAAACTCTCCTTGTAAATTTTCTGGAGTAAATATTTCAGTAATTCCTTGACAGCACTCTTGTATACATGCATATTCTTTCGAACAGTTATGGATGATAAGGTTAATAGAATGGGAGTTTTTGCTACTGATACTAATCAGGCATGGGGTAATCGTAATCGAGTAATCATAATCGATTGTAATGATTACTCTTTTTCAAGTAATCAATATTAATCTGTAATTAAAGGGTTTTTCTATTACTTGTAAGTATGATTTTATCGATTACAGCTTTAAAATGCAGTGTTATAATAATTACTTTGTCGATTACTTTCGATTACTCTTCACATAAATATTTTGTGATGCACATATTGTATAAAAATACTCTACAAGTGTTGTTTATAATATATAATAAAATTGTTTATATTCATTTGTCATGATTTTCCACTTTCACTTAAACTATAAAATTTGGTTCATATGAGCATGATGAGTATATTATCAGATTATTTGTTGGTTATTCTGTGTTTCACACTTCCTTGCAGATATTCTTTTTTAATAATTCATTCTTTTTCAAAGAACAGACATACAGAACAGACATTCAGTCACACACACACATACACACCCACACTTATGAATAAACACCAAAATGTAATATTTAGTGGTTACTTGCCTACATGAAAAAAAGAAGTTTAAGTAACAAAAAAGAGTCTTGCAGACACTCTTAATTATTTATTTTAATTTATCTTAGAAAAATCTCTGGAGCTACCTAATGATTTACCTTGAGGGAAAAGACTACCAATTATTTTCCAACAAACATAAGGACCTCTCAGTACTTTGATAAAAGCAGCCAAATCTTTGGTATCATTTGAAACTTCATTTCAAGCACTTTCAGAAATTACCCAAAAATATATGGTCCCCTGGCGTTTATAGGTAAAATTTTCAGTTATTTACAACCTACAGCGATCCGCAGTAAATGGCACCCTGCATAAAAAATTAACCCCCACTCCTACAATCTCCCTGGCATTTCTGTATTTCCTGCAATATTTTCTCATCCCATCATTTCTTTTAAACATCAGTAGTTTGGCTTTAAAATGAAAATAATTACACACCTGAATTCAGCCAATCACTTAACGCCTATCCATTTATTCCGTGTTACAATGTTCTATAAATTTTTTCTGATGTAAACATCCGGGGGTTGGTACTCTCATTCCTATACTTATATTGTTACTTACCTCAGAATTAGTCCATTTTACAATTTCAAAGACTTTACACCTACCTGTGTATGTGTATGAAATTTGAGCCTCGGGACTTCAGTGTCACGGATTCTGTGACCATTTCAATGACGCCATCCTACTGCCAACATTGGTGTAGCAGGGAGTGATGAACTTTACAACCTTTAATCCTATATGGATGAAAAAAATGACTGTAATGAATAATGTAATGTCTTTGTTTTATGATGTTAATAAAATTATATAAATTCATATTTGTGTCAATTTCTTCATAAGGGTGGATTCTACCCAGAATTTGAGAGTAGTCTCAAAAAATCAAAGAAATCTAGGAATTAATGCAAAATATGGAGCTTTTTAATTTACCAATTAGCAAAATTTTTAATATATATGAGAGAAAAATTATTCTTGACCCTAATAGAGCTAGTGATTCCTATCTGGACCTTCCTGCTGATTAAGTATGTGTGAGATGTACCACCATCCCCCAATTCTAATATTGCAGCTTCAAGAGATAGCAGGTGCCCCCATCATCTTTGTTTACAATTAACTTAGACACGAGAAAGTCCATCACTGTTGATAACACATTATAGTTCAGACACTGAAGCTTCACTCTACACAAAAATTAAGGGAGACTTTTGAAATCTAAGACTTAAAAAGGATTATTTTTGATAAATGCCAAAATTCAAAAGGAGAAGCAATTGTGGCTTTAAGGTAAGAAATATACCCCACAATAAGGGGGTAACAAGATAAAAGTTACAAAATACCCCAGGACGGTACAGGAGACTGCCAGAGGATTTGGACCAAATGGTTCGAGAATGTCCTTCAGCCTCCGAACGAGAGGAAATGCTCCTCCAGCCCAACTGCTACCATCTCCTGAGGCCGAAGAATCTTAGGGCAAAAGATCATGAAAGTTGCCTAGATGGAAATGAATCAGAGCAGTAAGTCAAATTGTCAAGATTTTTTTTCCAATTTTCTTAATTTACCCCATTTAAATATCTACTACATTGTTATTTATCCAAGAAAATGACATTAAAAGGATTGGTTTCATGTATTTAAAAATAACATGTAATTACATGAAGGTACATGAGAGATCAAGCGTAATACATGCAGCTTAAGGCATTTCAGTAAACTGAGACAAAAACAAAAAGCTTAGGTTTCCTTAAACTCAAATTACATCAATTTGAAGTTATACATGTCCAGCCTGTTATTCTAAGGGAAGTAACTCTAATAACTGCTTTCATGCTCTGCATACTGGTGACTGTTTCAAGTAAACAAATCATTGCAACTTTACCTAGGCTGGCCGACCAAAATTCCCATATACTCCTCCTCCTGGGGAAAACAGCTGAGATGTGGAATGTGGTTATCCGATTTCACCAGCAGGAGAGACCCGGCTGCATTGGACGTCTGTCCTGGGACTTGGCGTCCGAAGAGAGGCGGGGACTTGGAAGCAGAATGGGGCTCCGCTGCACCACGTGTAACTACTCATCTAGGCGGTACAACATGTATGAGGAGGTAGATACCAAATCCCCGGTTAGAAAGGCAGCTAAAATTAATTATGGCCTGCAAGTTGGGCTCAGTCAAACTCCTGTGGGTAATGAAGGGATGCGGAAAATTCTTCTCTCTACTAATACTCCTCCTGCTCGTAGGTCCCTACAAAAAGCATCCAATAAAGTTTTGCCCTTAATTCAAAACCTCAAAGAGGCTGACACGAGTGACAGGTGTCACTGGCTGATAGATGTGAACACCCTTAGGGGAAATGAGTCCCCACACTAGTGCTATCCCTGTACAATGTGATGGCATGTACAATAACCCTCTCTACTCGGGGGTGGGTGACACAAACTGTGTACTCATTTACTGAGAATGTTATCTCAAAACACCAAAAAATTAAAATTGTTACTAAAAATAAGACATGTTCGAAACATGGTCACTTACTTGATGAGGGCTCTTGTGACCATCAATGCAATCCCGGGGTCTGTGGGGCGAACCTCCCGATGCATCATACGATAGGGGATAAGTTCACGTGGGCAAGGGAGGGTATGGCAGAGCTTCTCTGTGAAGATGGCCTGGATGTTAGGGAAGTCACCATCGATCCAGACAGCTCTGCTGGTCGGGCTGCAGACTCCCTCTATAAGGATGGTCTGCTGGAAAATAAGCCATGTCACTAAATTGACACTCATCACCCTCTGAGAGCATAAGAAAAGCGATCAAAAGAGACCAGAAACTCTTGAAGATCATGCCGAAAAGAACTAAGGCAGAAAAAAAACCAAACTTTTGCATAACTTTGCCCTTGATGCTGTTGACAGGTGTACAGCTGGGATAAATCAATCACATGCACTATATGCTGGAGATGCAGATAAAATTTAAAAAAAGCTCTCTTACACCAAACATTCAATGATTAAGTGTTACACAGGGGATTATGCATTATGCAAAAGCACTCTTTAGTGCGCAAAGGGAGGGTAAATAATAACTGGGTACGCAAGAGTTCTTACCTGGGTCAAAATTTTACGATACTGTCCTCTGAAGAGAATGAAACAACGCCCCGTGCTTGTATCTCAAGGAGGTTGTCTCCAGATGTCCTGAACAAGACAATAAAAAACAGTAATTCTCAGAGAGTCGAAAGCTTCAACAGAACTCTGCGACGATCTCTGCCTCGAAATATCACCTTAATAAGAAACTTTGCTGGACGAGATCACAGTGTTGCTCACTCCTGTAACAATGGTCCCGGCAGCTCTCTCCGAGGTCTCTGCGCTGGGGTTGGAGCTCCCATACCCACTGGTGGCCAAGTGGACTAGACCCTAGATAAAATACAAAACGATTATGAGTTAAAAAAATCATATCAAAAGTGTTCATCATACATTATTATACTTTCATGTTAAACACTGAAATCTGATTGGTTTAGGCGCAGTTGACAATCCGTTCTACTACTCTCAGCGTTAGCAACACACATGGCAACGGGCCGATAGAACGAATTGTTTCATGCGCGTAAATTGTGCGCGTACGGTTCGCCGTAGAAATCACGTCTTTTCTATATAAAAGCAGTACAATTTGCTATAAAATTAAGACATTCAGTATAATAAAATAAATATTGCCTGTTTGGGAGGGTACCCGTTGAAATTGACACCCCTCGAAAACCATTGTCAACCTCCGCTTCGCGTCGGTTGACAATGCTTTTCTCGGGGTGTCAATTTCAACGGGTACCCTCCCAAGCAGGCACTATTTATATAATGCAAAATGAGTTACAAAACGAAAGAATATGTACAAAGTTTAAGAGAAACATGAGGAAGAAATTAAATATATAAAAAAAACATGATTTTGACTGAATCTTGAGCCCGATTGTGCATACAGAAAACAGTTATATCAAAAAGATCAATAATTCTATGATATTCAAATTACATTAGAATATGCATCTCGGATTAGGATGGTGTGCCCCTCTGCATACCCCCTGCTGCATGCAATGGATCCTTTCCTGATTTGTGGCATGAGGCTCCAGTGAGAGGTGCATCGGGTTGACGCACAGCTTCTCATGGAAGAGATGGCTGACCTCCAGGTTTGCACCTAGAAACTGTGACCATAAGAGCTACCCGATGCACTCTCTCAACATTGCTCCCCTCATTTGACCATGAAACTCTTATAAACCCATAACCGTTTCTCCCCCCCCCCCTTTCCATAGGTCACAACCCCCCCCCCCCCCCAGACCCCCACCCTTTCACTCTTTGCTTCTAATTATTTTCTCAAATGGTTAAATATGTCATCCATCATGGATTTAGTCGCTGAAAATAACTACTTTCTTCTTTAAAGTCACGTGACATGTAAAAAACTTGGTCTCTATAGGGAAAAGACCAAATCTTTGGTTCATTTGAAACTTCATTTTAAGCACTTTCAGAAATTATCCAAAAATATATGGTCCCCTGGCGTTTATAGGTAAAATTTTCACTTATTTACAACCTACAGCGATCCGCAGTAAATGGCACCCTGCATAAAAAATTAACCCCCACTCCTACAATCTCCCTGGCATTTCTGTATTTCCTGCAATATTTTCTCATCCCATCATTTCTTTCAACATTAATAGTTTGGCTTTAAAATGAAAATAATTACATACCTGAATTCAGCCAATCGCTTAACGCCTATCCATTTATTCCGTGTTACAATGTTCTCTGATGTAAACATGCAGGGATTTGGTACTCTCATTCCTATTGAGAGAGAGAGAGAGAGAGAGAGAGAGAGAGAGAGAGAGAGAGAGAGAGAGAGAGAGAGAGGGGTTATGTTTAGTGTCTATTTTTCCTGAGACAGAGACAAATGGGTGACTCTGTAAATGTAACTATGAGTGTTTGTTCGGTCAATTTAGAAACCCACAATCAGTTAATAATGAGGTGTGACAACCCTAATGATTAGATATAATTAAACTAGCCCCAATTAGGATCTATTAAGTTAGAACAATTACAATCTCCACAAAACAATTCATTTAAATAATGAAGCAAGGTTCCCTAAAATTTCTATTCATATTGCCAATTATATTTTAATCTTTAAATTTTAATTAAATTCATATTTTCATGAAATCATTAACAGCAGAAAAATTATGAGGGCGAAAGGTGCAAAGTCAAGATTTCACCCAAACTCGTAAACTTCCAAGAATAAAACTTGTTTTGTAGAATTTAAAAGACTGAGCTCTCTATATTACTTATGATTTGAGTTTGAATTTGAATAAGCAGTTGAAATTATGAAATTTTATCTTAGTATGATTGATATATGTAGAATCAAATCTTCAAATAATTCATAATGAAAATACTCATTTAACTCTAAAACAAAATTAACTGGAAGATTTTATACAATATGCTCAGAAGAGGTACATGTATTATTCATATTTTAATGAAAAAAGACATTTAATGTACTCGATTATTTATCGATTACAAGTTATAAAGTAATCAATTACAATCGATAACAGGACAAAAAAGAGTGTTGAGTCACGTTATGTCCGCCGTCACGTTATGTCCGCAATCACGATATGTCCGCCACCTTTTTGAAAAAATCTTCACGTTATGTCCGCCATCACGAAATGTCCGCCACTTTTTGGAAAAAATCGTCACGTTATGTCCGCCATCACGAAATGTCCGCCACTTTTTGGAAAAAATCGTCACATTATGTCCGCCACCTTATAAATTTCATTATATTTACTTTTTAATTGCCATTTAAAGTTCAATGTTACGAAATATTCGTCTATCTTAAACAAAATCACCCATTATGTCCGCCGTCACTGAACATATTCGCCAATAATTTTAATCAATAAGAGCGTTACATTATGTCCGCGATGACGATAAATCAATTGACGATTAATCAATAAGAGCATCACATTATGTCCGCACTGAACATATTCACCATTAATCTTAATCAAAAAGAGCGTCACATTATGTCCGCACTGACGAAGGTACACTTTAAAAAAATCATATTTTAAAAATTTATATTTGTCGGCTTTATAATGTGTTTATTTTTACTCTAAAATTAAAAGAAAAAGATGAAAATCAATAGTACTTCTTATGCGAACATTTTAAAGAATACTGTTCAAATTTGTTTATCAGAAACATCTAAAAGTTGATATTTGCAAATGTATTACCATTCCATTGAATCAACATTTAATTCACTCTTTAGAGCCGTTTGATAACGTAATTTACAAAACGTTTGTATACAAAATACTTATGAAAAAATCATGTTTGATCTATTTTATTTGCATTTCTCGTGTAGAAAGGAAACTTTTTTGTTTCGTATATTTACAAATTTGCAGTCTGACAAATTATATTTTCTACATAAAGGAAGGATTGAATTCACACATTCAGTATGATTTAGTTTTCATACAATTTCACACAATCTGCAACCTTCCTTGTCAAATAAAACATGATCATTTACATGTAAAGTTCCAAATGCTATTTAATTAAATAAAAACCAAAGTAATTCCCTTATATATGAAATTATACAGTTGTTCATATTGGTTGATGAGGAATTGCAAAGTTTTCAACCATTAAAGCTGAACACCGCTCGTAAATAGGCACTGTCCGTCATATTTCTCTTTCATCACTACTGTCCCTACAACCCTTATATAAGGAACATACCTCTAAACAGTTCAAAGTACTTCGCTGTAGAGGTCTCACCTGTGTGGACGTACATCTTGCCTCGCCGTGTTACTCGGTCGCGATGAAATTATCAAATTTTACGCACTTTTTTCAAGCCAGGAGAATACTAACATCCAATAAATTGATCAATTCATTGTTTACAAACAGAATATGCACATAGAATAAGAAATAAATGCATAAAACGCAAAGACCACGAAAGGAATACTACATGTCGGCCACGAGTTTCAGGTGTGCAATCGGGTGTAACGAAATCGAAGGGTTTATATATCAGGTACCTGTGTGACGGTGCCTATTTACGAGCGGTGTTCAGCTTTAAACGAGCAGAACATTTCTCGATATAAAGTTGGTTAATTCCCGATTTCCTGCATATTAATTTTGTTCCGTTTTTTCTGAAAAGTTTAATACGTAATTCACATCTATGTTCAGTCAATTTTAGTAAGACTCAAAAATATTAAGAAAGATTCGTATACTCTTGCTTCTTTGCAATCTTGTAGTCCGAAAGTCTTTCAATGATTTCATGTTACATTCATTATCAACAAATCATAGCAAATCCTTAAAAAAAACACCTATTAAAATATTACGTTAAGTTCTCTATGTTCGATCTCCAAATATAGTCTTTGTCAGATATATTAAGTATTGATGCAGCATATGCAAGTTTTGATATAGCGAGTGTATACTATACATTATTCACTTGAGCATTTTTTCTACTTTGTAAGCTAAACTGCATAAAAATATGAATTGATGCTTAATGATTTTTAAAAACCTCTTGAAACATAATAATGAGCCCACACAAATGAGCTGTAACCTTTTTGTTTAATTCTATAAAGAGATTTTATTAATTTAACATTACAGTGAAAGGTTTATGGATATCATCAATTTTCCCCAGCATGCATCTGTTCTCTGACGTAGATAAGCCACATTGCTGCTAGTGACTAAGTCAATATATATACAAGGTTAGCTTTTTAAAAAGCTAAGAAAGTCAGCCAGCGGAATTTTAATTTTTAGGTCGAAAGTGCCGAGATTCCAATCTATTAAAATACAAGATAAATATATTTGTTTCCAGAACAATAATTATTTGCAGGTACATATTTAGTTTGCATCCTTTTTTTATGGCTGTACATGTAGGTGAGGAGATAAGCGTGTAGCGATGTACATGCAATGTATGACTGCAAACCTGTTTAATACTTAAAATTGTCACTTTGCAAACATAGCTCTATGAATTTCATGGTCTCGGCGCAAACCACTACCGATATATTTTCTTTCCAATTTCACTAAGAGGTCGGGAAGATATACGCGGAGTCTGGACTGTGGCTGCAGACTATGCCCATTGACAGTCTTCCGATGCGCAGTTTGACCTAGAAACTGACCAGTTTCATAACTTCTTCGAATTTCTCTAACACGAACTGTCTATAATTCCTTCCCAGAATTCCAATTTACGCAAGCGCAATTGAAGTTTCATCCTAACATAATTAGTCAGCCCGCGGGCTGACTAATAAAGTGTTGTGTTGATTTCAAATAAATATAAAAAGGTAAAAATTTTTCTTTGTAGGGGTTCTCATCGTTTTTATTTAAACGCTCTAAGAAATTATTCTAATTGATCTGTTTTTATCTTACATTAGAATATATAGATATAGTAGGTAAGTTCGGTTTATGTTGTCAGAAGGATAACAGAGATACAGTGTCGAAATCAGGATGCTGAGCAATGCACTTTGTGTGTTCATTTATGAAGTCTAACACACAATGTTTAAAATTAGAACAACAAATTCCGAAGCTCATTGAATACAAGTAAAATACGACAAATTTCATTATAAGCAGCGATCTAACATGATATTAACTACATCATTCTAAAATCGAAAACCTTCCCCCGTAAACTCTGTTTCAAAATGACAACTCTTTACTTACTTCCATTTCAAGTTTCAATTCAAATTTTGATGATGACATTTTTACTCTGTTACTAAGCGTGTGTAAAAAATTAATGTGTCTCACTGACGTCAGCATCAGTGCTGCCCTCTCTTAGATGCTTAGAGATAACCCAGTAGGATTGAAATAATTTTAACAGTATATGACAGCGCCCTTGATTGCTATAAGTAGTCATTCTTAAAGCTATATCTTCGTACTGGGGAAAGCTCTGGCTAAATGGAGAACTATTCATTAAATAATGACACTACATGTACTTTGTTAAAATGATACGCCTGATTGAACTTTAACTTTAATAAAGCAATATTTAATGAAACCACCTTTTCCGGAACGACACTCGGAACAATGAGGATATGAAGACTGAAAGAATGCGCCGAAATGAAATTTCGAACATAAGGTCGCATTTTAAATTAAAATAATTGTGACTCGCTATCTAATGAATCGTCTACAGGAAAAGAATTTTTCAAGAACTCGTGTCGTTGTATGGACACTGTTGTATCCATTAAAACTGTTTATAGATGGATAAACCATTTTAAAGGTAAACTGAGTATATGCGGTTTTAGCGCTGTTTTTGCTATGACGGAAACCCGACTTAAACTTTGTCAGTTTGTTGATCTGTATGAAAGAAAACACTGTAACGACTGCACAATGCTATTAATTGGTATAAATTGAATATTCTGGTTTTATGTAAGAAGAAATGAAATGTTCTTATTTATAAACGATTCACGTACGTGTAAATCTGCGCATAACCACGGGAAAAGTAATCGAGAGGAACACCATGGGGGAAGAGGAATTACAGAAAATTTGTTTACAAAAATAAAATATTAAAAAACTTTTCTGACGTCGAAAGAAAAATTATTCCTTCAAAACTTTCGTTACGAAAGAATAGGTATTATCACTTAACCTATATACCACCATTTTAATTTATATGGGCCTCGATATGATCAGCATATCAAAGATAAGAAAAAATTTCAGAGAAAATTATAAATAATTAAAAGCAAAAAAGAAGGTTACTGTGACGTCATTTTGAAGACATATACAATGAGATTGTAATACCATGGTCTAACAAAAATGATCATGTGCCTAGTTATATAAAGGATTTGACAAAACATGATTTTAAAATACCCAAAGTAGGTCACTTTAACCTTCACATAAGGATATAAAGATATTAAGATGCTTGCAATGTAATATATCACAGATTATAGCATTGTATTTCTTGAGGAAAAAATTTTGAAACAATATTGTCCCTATGTATTTCTATGTTGATTTTAACTCCTTCCTTGGGCCCAGTATTGGTCGGGGGTGGGGGTTGGTGTCACGCTTTGAACAATTTCATAGATTAATTATAGATTTGGCTCTATGAACTTGAGAGATATTAAGTAGAGTACCATTTATTTGAATGAATTGACCTTTACAAATACCTGTAGATAAACATGACCTTTTTTTAGACCCCAAAAAACTATCATGATAGGTAGAAAATTTGCTCATATACCTCAGGATGATAAAGTAAAATGAAAAATTGTAGATCTTGTGAAGAAAACCTTTGAACATTTTTCTCCTATATATTAATAAGTTGAAAGAACCAACTCCTCTTTGGGCTCTAGTTTTGGTCCGTGTGTACCGGTTGAACGATTTAGAATTTACACTAGCTATCTGAGGATGCTTGCTTAGAAATATCACAAATTGTAGCATTATATTTCTTGAGAATTTTTTGAACATTTTTCATGTTTTGAACCCCTTCTTAGCATGCTTAGGTCACAGAATTGATCCAGTGGTCTTGGTTTGGACAACTCAGAATTTACACTATCCCAGGATGCTTAAACTTGTAAATGTATAGTAATATAAATTGTAGTAAAGAAGTTGAGAGGATTTTTTAACATTTTTTCCTGCATATTTGAATTTTGAAACCCTCCTGGGGCCCTAGAATTGTTCCAATGGGCATGGTTTAAAATACGATCAACAATTTAAATTCTTTATTAATAGAAGAACATTAGAAGCTTTTATGTAAATACTGACACCTCTGGTGCAAAGCAATTTCAGTGCCACTAGTACTGATTTCTAGTGTAACACCATTTATTTAATAAAAAAAACCCTCCAAAAACAGTTCATAAGGGATTCCTACGCACACTTCACACATTCTAAAATATATTTCAATTTAAGTTGCCACTGTGGGGCATTGACCACTGCCAAATAGACTGAGTACTAAGAATGCAGAACACTGCATAAAAGATAGTTGAATTGCAAATACATGTATTGAATGTATCAAGGAGCCAGCCTAAAATGGGATGTCAGGAAAATGTCTTATTATTGGGCATGACTTATTGGCATATCTATAAATCAACAAAAGGTTGAGGCCAATGAATCGTTCTTAATTATTTTAGAGTTAAGTTAAACTCAGTCACCCCGACGACAAAACAAATGAATGTCCTTATTTCATATAGTAAATACATTATACTGGGTGAACACTTAGAAGTTTTGTGTAGATCATGCCCAAACATTCAATACAAGAGTCTTTGCCTTTCCCCCAAAAGTCTTTCTTTTAATGTTTGTCAGTGTCTAACTAGTATAGCATGGACCTTCCTGAGTACAACCTCCAAAATGTTTTACGATGTCATCTCTGTGAGACTCCTGTGTACCATAGGTACTGTGATATTTATCAAATGAATCTCTGTTAACCTTGTGTGGGAGATAATATGTCATATTTCCCATTTTCATCTTCTTCAGAACCATTTGGAGCATTCAGCCAAAAAAAGCTAAAACTTGTGTGAAAGCACAGGTTGTACAGATTAAATTTTGATCAAACCATGATTCCATGGAGAAACGTGGGGCCAAAAAAGGAGTTGGGGGTTAAAATGTAATAGAGAAAAATCTTCTCACAAATGCTAAAACAACAAAAGTGGCTTAGTAATAAAAAATATGTTGATAAAAATCGGCAAATTTTTAAACATTTTGTGCAGGATCTACTGTACTGAATAGTCAAGATATTTTTAATTCGATACTGTAATGCTGATTTGATCAGAGTTATGGCTATTGTTGGTCAGGTGAGGGATGTGGCCCTTAGGCCGCTTGTTTTATCAGTTTATACGAATACCGCGATTGGCATAATTTGTGCAATGTTTCATTTATGAATATTGAATGTTTTAGTCTGATTTGAACGAATAAACCCTAAATCCGCCCTAACCCTTCCAAAGTGATCAGTCTAAGATATATATAAGATGTAAGTATAGGGCTGATATATAATGTATGAAGATATAGCTTATTTTTATTCATATAATTACATGTAGTACTCTTAAGCTCAGTTCTTTGAAATGGAAGTGTGCACAGAGGCACTCTTGTATGTTTACTCAGTTCATGAAATGAAAGAAGATATGGTTAAAAACATGTCTTACAGTAATATTTTTTGTAAATAAACCATATAGAATTTCATCGAAAAATAAATGTTTATCGTGGAACCAAATCCATGTGATTTCTTAGAGCCAAGTTTTAATGGATATTCCATGTTTCAAATTGTTCATGGGAATGTTATTTGCTAAATTTATGACCATTATGACATAACTAATATGCACGATACTCTCATAAAAGATAGAGATAAGCCATTTTCAGATGTTTGACGTTTAAAGCAATATTAAGTGGGCTAGTGTTCGTAAATGAGTTATCACACAGGTAGCTGTATGTGCATAGCCAGACCAGGAAGAGTAAATATCAGACATTGTTTTGTAGGAAGAAAAGATTGATATTTGTTAACATCTAAAAGGAAATAAATGCTCATACAGTAATATTATAGAATCTTTTATCATTTTATTCATTAAACGTCTCTCTAAAAAACATTTTCGTTATATTACGGAAATATTTGTAGTTAATAAAAAAGTTTTAATATATGTAAAGCACATGTGCACGTTACTTATAACAGGTAACACTATGCGCCCTTTTCTTCCAGAAATTCTCCATAGCAAATATGTGATGAGTTTCTAATCATGGACCCCGAGTACAGCCTCCAAGATGTTTTACGATGTCATCTCTGTGAGATCTCTGTGTCCCACATGTACTGTGACATTTGCCAAATTAATCTGTGTAAACCTTGTGTGGGAGAACATCTCTCAGATGAATCGAAAGAACACAAAGTGGTGCCATTTCAAAAGAGGAGATCTACACCCAAATGTCCAACACATTTCTCAAAGCAATGTGAACTTTACTGTGAACAATGTGGCATTCCTATATGTTTGCAGTGTGTTTCCTCCGCAGAACACGAAAAGCACAAGAAAATCGACGCTTTGATCAATTTAGAAAGAAAGAAAAAAGCATTAGAGCAAGATTTACAAGAATTAGAGAATACCATTTATCCTAAATACCAAGAGATTGCATCGATTGTCTCAGTTCATAGAGCTGATGTGGATAAAACCTACAAAAAATTGAAAAGAACAATTGACAAACAGGAAAGAGACTGGCACAGAGATATAGACACAATTGTTAAGTTTCTTAGAGCCGATGCTGATAGCGCAGAATCACGCATCTCAGCTTTCTTCGACAAACATGAAGGTAAAATCAAACACAGTATTGATGAAATTAAACAGACCATTGGGGATATAAAAAAAATAATAAAATCAAACGATGCGTACGTGGTTTCAGCATATAAATCAAGAAATTATGGATTCAGAAGATTGCCTGAAAGTCTGTTTATTTTTTTGCCAAGTATCTACCCTTGTAAAATAAGAAGAGAATCCGTTCTTCAAAATTGTTGTTCTTTTACCACAAAAATGGTCATTCACGATGGTGAATTTGGAATGGATTCTTCTTGTACCAAGCCAACACAAACAGACAAATTTTGTAAGGATAAACCTAGGATAATATCGTATATAGAAACTGGGTATGGACCGCACAATGTGTCACGTCTCAGTGATGAAGAAATATGGATGTCTGGTACGGACAACATCATGAGACTCTTCAACCTCGATGGAGATCTAGTGAAGTCAATCCAAACCGAGTCAGGGAATGTGCCAACAGGCTTAGCAGTGACAAGAAATGGTGATCTAGTTTATACTGATTACAAAGATAGAACTGTAAACAGGATGAAAGATACAGAAATACAGACATTGATCAGACTAAAGGGGTGGGTACCTCATGGTGTATGTAGTACCTCCACTGATGATCTCCTGGTTGTCATGGACAGTGATGATGGTGAACAAACAAAAGTTGTGCGTTACTCTGGCTCTACGGAGATACAAAGTACTCAGTATGACAACGAGGGTAAAGACCTTTACTCACTTTGTTATCATTTCTTTCATATCACTGAAAACAGAAATCTCGACATATGTGTAGCTGATAGTACTGCTCGAGCAGTAGTTGTGGTCAATCAGGCCGGAAAACTCCGCTTTAGATACACCGGTCCGTCTTCTTTAGGTTCTCAAGAAGTATTTAATCCACGCGGCATCACTACAGACAGCCTTTGTCGGATCTTGATATCAGCCAGTGAAAACCGCCGTATCCACATTATAGATCAGGACGGACAGTTCCTCCGCTACATTGACAACTGCAAATTAAACGGTCCAAATTGTTTATGTATGGACAGCGAAGACAATCTCTTTGTTGCTGAAGATCACTGTACAGGTGATCATGAAGTGAAGGAAATCCAGTATTACATGACCAAACAGTCTACATTAATATCATGCTTGCGTACATCAATTTGAGGATAAACTGATTGTATATTTGTAAATGAGGTGTATCACATTTTCAATTTCTTTTTGTTTTGATATTCAATATGTAAATAATGTAAATGGTAGATATAACAAGGCAAGAATGGGCCCATATGCAACATCGCTCACGAGTTCTTAATTGAAATTGTGCATACCGTTTTACATTTTTAAATGTGTAAAACTCCGAATTCATGACGGTATACACAAATATTTAATAAACAAACTAGTAAAGAAATATTATTTAGATTTCATTTTTTTTGGTTACCTTCCTTGGGTCCCTCTTTAATTAAAATTCGTGATGCTTTACAGTACCATGCAACTTCTTTTTTACTTAATTTAATTCGGTGCCTTAATTCCTCTTGGTAGGTTTTAACAATTCACAATACGTATTTCATATTTAACTTTGCAATCCTCCAAAGGTCTCATAATTGTTAGGGTCGCGGTTTGAACAATCTTTAAAATCTACACTGCACCTGTAGGTGTCGATAAAAAGACATTTTACAAAAAAATATTTATCTAGTATTCATTCCTGTGTTATATATATATTATTGGGTTCGATGTGTTATATGAGATTTATTATATTTTCCAAAACAAGATACATGTGCCAAGGGATATAACTCCGACAACTGTTAAAAATCCGGGACAGGGAGTGTAACACTAAATTGCGGATTATATCGCCCGATTGCTTTATGTATAAATACTGAAGACAACGTCTTTGTAGCTGATGACGGTACTGGTCAACTAAATGTAATCGAGTATTACATGCCAGTGGCGTAGCGTGATTCTAATTGCCAGTCTCGCCGAGAAGGGGAATAGCAGGGAGAAGTCGATGATCGAGTTGACAAATTTGACTCCATAATTTGAAATATAGAGGGTTTAAAAATCTATTTATACCATTTTTTTAAAACTTAAACCTGACAATTATATGCAAATAGAATAGATGTATAAATGCATGTATGTACAATGTTTAAATTTTAATATAATGAATCGTGTCTTTGATGTAGCCTATGGTAAAAAAAATATTACAGTTTTAATACGGATATCAATACATTTAATTTAAAGTTATCGTCACAAACCACGTCTGATATGTTTTGTAAAACCCTCTCTGATTTGGTAGAGATAAGCTGATTCCAGGTGTCTGACGTATAAATCAGTAAGTAGCTCAACTTGAGTTAATTTGTCAATACATTGGTAGCTACATGTATATGTAGCAAGACTGGAATAGTAATTACATTGAAGATGGAAAAATAATTTTGTTTGAGGACTTTTAAAAGAAAATAAATGCAGAATAAGAATTGACCCCAAGTAACGTATGACAGATGTTTTACGGTGACAAAGAAATCACTGTATAACTTGTGAAGTTGTATAGGAGAACATCTCTTCATGAATTGAAATAACACAAAAGGTGTATTATCTAAAAAGAGAGATTCACTCCCAATACGAGTGATGTTTGCTGACTCCGCATTTGGTTGCCGATAAGCAAGTTTCCATAGGATTTTGAAATACTAGTATGTGTTTTTTATCTATGATTTTTCCTGGGCGGCGGATGGGGCTTCAATCATGTTATTATATAGTATTATGAATGCTTATACTGTATATTTTTGTTACTTTAATATTAGCATTTTGTTCAAAGACTTTGTGTGTTTGAAAATTAAACCTGGCGTCAGTCTGCTTAGTGCGCTGCAATGCAATTTGAGGGTGTTTTTATAATGTGTAAATGTATAAAGTGTGGTTACGAGATTATTCCCTTAATACTTGAACCACAAGAAATGTTATATCTAAATATAACACAGCTATGTAGACCACTATATTTAGAGTATGACAGTAGGTGTGCCCTGTATAAAGGCAATATATGATCTGGTTCCCACCTCCGCCACTGCGTTTCTCTTTGTTTTGGAACTGCAGTGGCGGGATTGAGACCCAAACTAGATTAGAAGCCCCTGTGCCACATTGCTAACAAGAGTTCCAGATCTTGATTGAATGTGTATGTTTTTGCATTTTAATTGTAAAACTTGAAATTCAAATTTGGACAAGTAAACAAGTAATCTTTGAAAGATTTTATCCTATTAATTTCTCTTATTGAATTGTACACTTCTTATGAGGGTTCTCTAATGTGAAATTAATTGAATTTATGGTGGCTCTTTAATAGATTACGCAGATACCTATTCATAAATACTCACTACTAATTAATGAATATATATAATTTTTCAGATGTCTCATTATGCAATCATCGCCCGTGTCCCAATAGCGTACGTCATTTTCACATTTTACAATTTTTTTCGAGTACTGCCAGTGCAAAGACACGTTATGCTGTTGAACACATCCATTTCAGGCTTTGTGCCAACGATGTAATTATGAAACATAGAAACGAAATTTGATTTGTAGTCCCATCACAGACAAAGACAGAGACAAACTTGAAAATGTAAATATTTGCTAGTAAAAAGGAAATACTTCGTATCCTAAACATAACGCGTTATGACCATTTTACCAATTTTATCTTTGCATAACCAACCAAAAATTAACAACAAGAAAAACTGCAGAGGTAATCATTAATGAATTTATCATGGATTACGGATTTCCCAAACTACAATATGACAAGAAGAGAATTTTTAATTTTGGCAACATATACAATGGAATAGTGCTCCGGAATTTCGAAATATAAAATCAACCTTTATCACACTATTAGTAATGGAATGGCGGACGATCCAATCCCGCTTTAATTTCATCGCTTGGTAATTTTGAGTAGAAACATAACTTAATGAAATGGATTTATTTATTGGTATATGCTAACAATTCAACATTTCGTGATTCAATCTTCTTTTTTATTTTATGCTGATAACAAATTTGCCCATTGAGTTGAATTTATATGTATATATATATATATATATATATATATATATATATATATATATATATATATATATATATATATATATATATATGTGTGTCAAGAACTGCATCATACATGAAGAATAAGAAAAATAAGCTCTCCATAGTGCAAATCAGACAGCACATCCTGCTTTTAAGAACCGAAAATATATGCTTCGTAGATAAGATGTGTTTCTTAAAATGAAGATGATAAGCTTCTCGTTCGACTCTTGAAGTTTAATGAAAAATATATTATTCATATGAAGAACGGGAAGTTCATCTATAATGCATCATCAATCAGCCTAACCTAGGTTTCCGGTATTTGTGGTTAAGAGAAGGGAAGATGAAGGAGATATTAAGAGATCTTCGTAAAAATCGCTTCATGTTTATTAGATTGACTTCATCTGTTCCAGTACCCAGGATTAAGGTGAAAACTGAGATTGAGGAATCTATTACAATGGAATAGTAAGATATTTTGACGATACAAATAACTACATGTACCTGCTGCTAGTTCCCACTGTTGAGAGATCTGTTAAAAACACCTTAACTGACTGCCAATTGCTTTCTTCACCTCTTTATTGGGTTAAGCGTACGTGCAGACATTTATTTGAGGATGGAGAGATTGAAAGATTGATAGCGTTAATTTTATTTTATTTTACACAAAACACATATTAACAGCCACTGCATGGTCCTACTATTTATATAACCTGATCACGGGACCCAAATCCTATTCGAGTAGGCCTACGTATGAAAACCCATTACGCACATAATTTTATGTACATTAACTCGTGTTCACCACTTCTTAAAGACATGAGAGATAGTGGAGTTCTTGCTATTTAAACGGAGATAACAACATTGAAAAGAAATGCATGTTCAAAATGGTTAACATAAAGCACCAGTCTGACAGGCCTGTTTCTTTCAAGATCGGAATATAGTCAGAAACATTAATTAAACTGTCTTTTAACTTTATTTCTGAGACAAGACCAGTTGACAGTAAGCAGTTGGCAGTAAGCATTAAGCATTTGGCATTAAGCAGTTGGCTGTCATATATGGAATTCCATACCTTATACAGAGGCGTTAAAATTAAAATTAAAGTATGAAATCACAGATTGACCGTCAGAAGGTAAAGAATAAAGAGTAACGTTTATCGCAATGACCATGTAAATAACGACGCTTTCCAAACGGAGATAACAAAATTGAAAAAAGATGCATGTTCAAAATGGTTAACATAAAGCACCAGACTTGTTTTTTTTTTACAAGATCGGAATATTTATAAGTCAGAAACATTAATTAAACATTAATTAAACATTAATTAAACATCGGATCTTGAAGGTGTCCATCTAGTTTGAGATCGCTTTTATCATTTTACAAGATTCAGTACCATATAAGAGGATCCGGGGCACATTACTCTTGTTTCTGTTCCTGTTTTTGGCATCAATGCCATGACCTTTAATCTTATTTGACCAACTTTCATGATGACGAAAATTGGAAACATTTCTACACTGAAATTTATTCTTTAATATAAAGCACCTTTTAGATTTTTATAACTTTGAATATAATTTTGAATATTATTACCATTTATGAAAGAGCAACTCAGCATCGTGCAGATGAAAATATGCCTGATCAGTGCACAGGTAATGTGTTATCAAAGACTGGCTTAGTACAATTTACCTTAAGGTGCCATTGGACACTTAATATAGTGTCTTTTCTTTCGAAACAAAAAAATCAATAGATATATATGAATTTTTCCCTGAATGAATTCGAAACCCTCTAGGGATTTCACATTTTGTACCTTACACAAATGAATGCATTTTGTGGTTACTCAGTAAAATTGTTCATTTCGGAAAGGCCAGGGGCCACTTGGACCAATAAAGGAGAACGATCTTTAAATCTTGTTAAAATATCTATTTTTGGTTTATATATATTGTTTTTATTTACTTCATAGACTTCCGTTGTACATATAGTGAACAAAAACTGCTTTTTTAATTAATTGTAAAAGAAACAAGTCTACTAGTAAATATACGGTACTGTAGATACAATGTTCACGAAATTGAGTGACCATGCACGCATTCTAATAACTCAAAAGTTATGTATTGTATCTTTATCCAAAATCATTATAAACTAATTCCAACCGGATACTAACTTTAATCAAAGTACTGAAAGTACTAAGAAACGCTAAGCTGTCATTTCATGACCAAATAATTAATTGCATTATACAATCATGTTTCATAATGAATGAATTTTAAAGTTTACATACGTCATATATATAGTCAAGATTTTGCATTTTTGAATAAATTGAAATACAAACAATATCCAGGACTGCGTTCAATAACCGAGATGCGTGCATATGCGCTAGGTTATTGATATCTAGGTCTATTAAATGATAAGCTAGCCTAGCGTCTAGTTCATTGATTTGAAGTTTTGATTATCAACAGATGAATAACTTCACCGACATGATTTGGTAATTTCATACAGAAATATATGAGTTAAAATTCATAATAACTTATCATACGAACGAAATATCATTAAATAATATAAATTTTGTGTTTGTTGCAACTTGGTAAATAAGGCAGCCATCTTGAATTTTTGATGCTTAGTCATAAAATCTTAGGTTAGGTATGTCTTCATGTACCTAGTGGATAGATAGCTAATCTTTGAACAACCCTGTTGCTACCTAGTCACTATAATCATGAACGCAGAATAAAGCGAGATTCGAACTCTAGGATCTGTGTTTCACAATCTTATTTCGACTTGACTAAAGCGTTAATTGAAGAAGTTGGTTAAAGATGATTTAACAGATTTAAATGGCGTTTCGAACTGAGTTCCGAAATATTGGTGTCGGTGTAGCTTTCTCCTATATAAAATGTTCGAATACATATATTAAAATTAAAAATAATTTAATAATATTTGGGAACACATAAGCAATTTTTTGTTTTTATTTTAGGAGGAAAAAAAAATAAAATCTGTACGTCTGAACAAGTTTTAATTCAATACCTGTACAATAGTGCCAATAAAAACATAGATTCTGAATTACAGAAATGTACTTTATTATATGTAGGGAGGTTTTTTTTTCAGTGAAACAAATTTTTGAATAGAAATAAACAGAATTTCCCTATAATAGGGGAGTATGAGAACTCCCTAATGAATTTTGAAAGATAAAAATGTTATAAAACAGTTAACTACTATTGTAATAACAGAAGAAAACAATCCAACTTTATATGAAATAAAAGACTGACTAGTGTAAAACTGCATGCAACAGAATTTGTCATTGTCATATGCAAGGAGTAGCTTCAGAATTTGCGTTAAATCATAACACCATAGTCTTTCCACATTTATAATGTAAACAAATAACAGAAAAGTTTTTATGCCTATACCATACACTTGAAACAAATCTTTAGAATTATTTTGCCTTAACACCGATACCGCAGCCGAGTACTTATCTGCATTCTATTATTAGACATCGAATCATCAGATTATTTTAGATGATTATAGGTGGCACTTATTCGGAAGTGACATCCCCGAAAAGCAATGCCAATAAGCGCTTTGCGTACTGCGTACGGTTAGCGCGTAAAAATCATTTATGTTGCATCAATTTTTGGTAACGAAGACTGTGATTATCATATAAGTAAGATAACCGTTGACAAACTGAATCCGAAATTCGACACATTACAGTTACTAGACGTACATGCATATATTTTTAAAACATATCTGTCTGTCAATCTGTTTATATTGAATAGACTTTTAAATGCAGAAAGAAATCAATCGATAATTCCAAACAACGAATTATGTTTTATATGTAAGAAGTTAAAATTCAGATTTTAAACCTGGTAGCATATAAGACATTTAAATAATTCAAATCAATAAGTAGTGCATACGTGTCCTAATAAAGTTGCCACAAGCAGCTAGACAAGGAATATTCCAATTGGGTCATGGAAGACTTAACTTTGTTTGCCTTGTATAAAGGAATGTATCATAATTCGATGAGATCTAAAAGAAAATACAGATACATGATGTACTATTCAGGTAACCTTTAAATTTTCATTCTCGGTTATCAGTTCTTGTAATTATATCAGGATCGTAAAAAAACGATGACAATATTTAGCTCTCCTGAGCTGAAAGCTCAAGTGAGCTTTTCTGATCACAATTTGTCTGTCGTCCGTCTGTCCGTTTGTCTGTCTGTCAGTAAACTTTTCACATTTTCAATATCTTCTCCAGAACCACTCGGCCAATTTCAACCAACTTTAGCACAAAGCCCCTTCAGCAAATTGTGAAAATTAAGGACCACGTTCTTTTACAAGGGGAGATAATTAGAAATTACTGAAAAAATGTTGAGTATGTAAAAAAGTCTTCTTCTCAAGAACCATTTGGCTAGGAAAGCCGAAATTTATGTGGAAACATCCTCATTTAGTGTAGATTCAAAGTTGTGAAAATCATGACCCGGGGGCAGGAAGGGGCCACAATGGGGGTGTCAAATTTTTTACAAAGAAATATATAGAGTTAATCTTTAAAAATCTTCTTCTCAGAAACCAATCAGCCAGGAAAGCTGAATCTTATGTGGAAGCGTCCTCCGATAGTGTAGATTCAAAGTTATGAAAATCAAGACCCCCGGGGGTAGGGTAGGGTCACAATGGGGGTTGTATTTTTACATAGGAAAATATAGAGTAAATCTTTAAAAATCTTTTTCTTAGAAACCAATCTGTCAGAAAAGCTGAAATTTGGTTGTGTAGATTCAAAGTTATTCAAACCATGATACCAAGGAGAAGGGTGAGGCCACAATAAGGGGCCAAATTTTACATAGGAATATATAGTTTAAATCTTTTAAAATCTTCTACTCAGAAACCAATAGGTCAGGAAAGCTGAATCTTAAGTAGAAGCATTCTCAAGAAGTGTAGATTCAAAGTTGTGATAATCATGACCCCCGGGTATAGGGTGGGGCCACAATGGGTGGGGTCGAATTATAAAAGGAATATACAGAGTAAATCTTTTAAAATATTCTTCTCAGAAACCAATCAGTCAGTAAAGCTAAAACTTATGTTGAAGCATCCTCATGTAGTGTAGTTTCAAACTTGTGAAAATCATGACCGCGGGGGTAAGGTGAGGCCACAATGGGGGGGGGGGGGGGTCGAACTTTTACAAAGGAATATAAAGAGTAAATCTATTAAAATCTTCTTCTCAGAAACATATCAGCCAGGAAAGCTGAAACATTTTGTTCAAACCATGATTCCCTGGGGTAGGGTGGGGCCATAATGGAGTGTTGAATTTTTACATGGGCAGAGTAAATAGAGTAAATCTTTTAATATCTTCTTCTCAGTAGCCAATCAGCCAGGAAAGCTGAAACTTGTGTGGAAGCATCCTCGGGTAGGGAAGATTCAAGTTTGTTAAAACCATTATCATGCGCGGATCCAGAAAAGTTTTCCAGGGGGGGGGGTCCGAAGGATAGTTGTGTTTGCCGGGGGGGAGGGGGGTCCGAGGCATATTTGCGATGATTTTACAATGTAAAATTTAAAAAAAATCATTTTTCAGGAGGGGGGGTCGGGACCCCCCCCGCCCCCCCCCCCCCCTCTAGATCCGCGCATGATGATAGTAAACTTTAGAGAAAAATTTTTAAAAATATTCTTTTAAAAAAAAGATTTGCGTAGAAAACCTGTAACTTTAGTGACAGCAACCACAGATAGTGTTGATTCTAATTACTTTAAAATCAACATCTTGAGGAGTAGGGTGGAACCACATTGCGGATCAAAATTTACAAGTGAAAACATTTCAATTATTCACAAAAACTGAAATGTTACCATATATATGGTTTAAACTATATACATTTTGTCATATTGCTGATTTTTAAAAATTGTTAAGACTTTGGCCCCTGGATGATTCTTGGGCCTCACAAGGGGTTCAGAGTTTGATGTAGGTTTACATTCCATATATAAACAATTCTTTGGGATCTTTTTTTAGAACTGTAATGCTCAAAATGTGACATGACGATACAATCACCCGGTTTGAAAAGGGACTTGATTATATATAAGAATATCCAATGGGGAAAAAGGATTTTTTAGGTCACCTGAGTAAACTCAGGTGACCTATTGCTATCTGTTTTCGTCCGTCGTCGTGCGTCGTGCGTCGTGCGTCGTGCGTTAACAATTTACATTTTTAACTTCTTCTTAAAAACTACAAGGCCAATTAATCCCATTTTTGGTGTGAAGCATCTTCATGGTAAGAGGAATGTAAATTGTGAAATTGGTGGCTCTACCACCACCAGGGTGCCACAGGTGGGGCCAAATATGAAAAAAACAGCCAAATTTTCAAAAATCTTCTTCCCTACTCCCACACATGTGAGGAAAAAACCTGATTGCATGGTTATGATGTCCATGAAGCCCTCTACCAAAATTATGAAATTCATGGCCCCTGGGTCAGGGGTTCAGGCTCTAGGGTGGGGCCAATATGGCCATATAGTAAAAACTGTATTAAATCTTAGAAAATCTTCTTCTCTACTTTCATAAATATTTGTTAAAAACTAAATGCATGGTTATGATGTCCATGAAGCTCTCTACCAAAATTGTGAAATTCATGGCCCCTGGGTCAGGGGTTCAGGCTCTAGGGTGGGGCCAATATGGTCATATAGTAAAAATGTATTAAATCTTAGAAAATCTTCTTCTCTACTCCCATAGATATTTGTTAAAAACTAAATGCATGGATATGATGTCCATGAAGCCCTCTACCAAAATTGTGAAATTCATGGCCCTTGGGTCAGGGGTTCAGGCTCTAGGGTGGGGCCAATATGGTCATATAGTAAAAATGTATTAAATCTTAGAAAATCTTCTTCTATACTCCCATATATATTTGTTAAAAACTAAATGCATGGTTATGATGTCCATGAAGCCCTCTACCAAAATTGTGAAATTTATGGTCTCTGGGTCAGGGGTTCAGGCTCTAGGGTGGGGCCAATATGGCCATATAGTAAAAATGTATTAAATCTTAGAAAATCTTCTCCTCTACTCCCATATATATTTGTGAAAAACAAAAGGCCTGGATATGATGTACATGAAGTCTTCTACCAAAATTGTGAAATTCATGGACCCTGGGACAGGTGTTTAGGCACTAGGGTGGGGCAAATATGGCACAGGAAGGGCCCAAATATCTTGAAAACGGTTAAAATCTCCACCCTTAAACCATATATATTCTTGTTCCTTGTGGTAAGGGCCATCAAATGGTATGTAGGTCATGGGCCTCAGGGGTGGTTCCTGACCCCCCTTAAACAGGAAGAGCCCAAATATCTTGAAAATGGTTAAAAAAAAACCACCTCTAAACCATATATATTCTTGTTCCTTGTGTCAAGGGGCATCATATGGTATGTAGGTCATGGGCCCTGGGGATGATCCTGACCCCCCTCAAACAGGAAGTGCACAAATAACTTGAAAACAGTTGAGATCCCCACCCCTAAACCATATATATTCTTGTTCCTTGTGTCAAGGGGCATCATATGGTATGTAGGTCATGGAACTTGGGGTGGTCCTGACCCCCTCAAACAGGTAGTGTCCGAATATCTTGAAAACGGTTGAGATCCCCACCCCTAAACTATATATATTCTTGTTCCTTGTGTCAAGGGGCTTCATTTGGTATGTAGGTCATGGGCCTCAGGGATGGTCCTGACCCCCCTCAAACAGGTAGTGCCCGAATATCTTGAAAATGGTTAATATCCCCACCCCTAAACCATATATATTCTTGTTCCTTGTGTCAAGGGGCATCATATGGTATGTAGGTCATGGGCCCCAGGGATGGACCTGACCCCCCTCAAACAGGAAGTGCACAAATAACTTGAAAACGGTTGAGATCCCCACCCCTAAACTATATATATTATTGTTCCTTGTGTCAAGTGGCATCATATGGTATGTAGGTCATGGGCCCTTAGGGTGGTCCTGACCCCTCTCAAACAGGTAGTGCCTGAATATCTTGAAAACGGTTAATATCCCCACCCCTAAACCATATATATTCTTGAAACAAAAACAGTTTTTGAACTTTCAAAATAAACAAATAGACTTGTTAATAGTAAAGTAATAATTGGCTAACTAAAATCACTGATATATAAAGGTAAAATGATTTTGGAATATATGCCAGATGGTGATTCTCAACGAATGTTGAATATTCAAAAACTGGAACAGGAGAAGTGAGTAACTCATGATGGCTTTTATCGATAAAGCTGGGTTTTTTTCGTTTGTTTAAATGCCCATAGGGAGAGTTTCTGTCTGCCCCGGGGGGATGGGGGATGGGAGGTTGTTTTAGATAAAACATGAATAATAACCACCTTGTTATTATTATTAAATTATTTTCTATCAGAGTCTTGCACCTTTTCAATATCAGGTCATGCACTCTTTTATGATCTTTTAAGTTTTTCGCTAAAATTATAGGTTTAATAGTCCTTTATGAAAGATTTCAGGCAGGGAGGTGGTCGTCATTACAAATTAAGAATTTTTCTATTCCAGAATAAAACTTAACTAAATGCATATATGAGACTCCTTGACAAGTTTGTGTATGGGTTATGCTACTCAGGTGACCGTTAAGGCCTTTTGGCCTCTTGTATTTATACAGGATCTACATGTATTATACCACATTGTCCAGATATTTTGTATAATGACTCCATTAAGCTGATTTTGTCATGCCTTATGTTGCTCAGGTGAGCGATGTGGCCCAAGGGGATCTTTTTGTAGTTTATTTTCAAAAATATTAAGTTACATGTAAGTTCATGCATATATTCATTTGTCCATCTCTTCCAGACGATCTTCTTTTAAAAAAGTGATGAAAGTGACTAACTTATAGATAAGTATGGATCCAAAGTTCTGCCTTCAAGATGTTTTACGGTGCCATCTCTGTGAGAATCCCATGCCCAATATGTTTTGCGATATTTGTCAACTTAATATTTGCGAACCCTGTGTAGGGGCACATCTCTTAGATGAATAAAAAAAACACAAAGTGATCCCGTTTAGAAAGAGGATATATAAGCCCAGATGTCAAAAGCATTCCTTTGAACAATGTGAACTTCACTGTGAACAATGCGACATTCCTCTATGTGTACAATGTGTTTCTTCTAAAAAACACATACACCATAAAAAAGTTGATGTTTTGATCAATTTTGAAAATCAGAAAGAAGTCTTGCAAAAAAACTTACAAGAATTAGAAAAAACGATTTATCCTAAATACCAAGAGATAGCATCAGCCGTCACAGAACAGAAAGCAGACCTGGATAAAAACTCCAAAAAATTGAAAAAAAGGCTTAATAAACAAGAAAAAGATTGGCACAGGGAAATAGATGACATTGTTAAGATTCTGAAAGCTAGTACTGATAGACTTGATTACAATGCCCGGTCTGTCCTGGAAAAAAAAGAAATAGAAATCCAACACAAAATGGCAGAAATACAACAAAGCATCGTGGATCTTAGAAAATTACTAGAGCGCAATGATATTTATGCTGTTTCTGCTTACAAATCTCGAAATGATGAATTCAAAAGTATTAATTCCCTTACCAAGTATCTACCCATATAAGATAGAAAAAGAACCGATATTTAAACACTTTCGAACTTTTTCACCACTTATTATCCAGGCTAAGGGCGAGTTCAGCATGGATTTTCCTTGTGTAAAACCAACACCCACAATCAAACCGTTTATGAAGGAACCTCAGATAGTCTCGTACATAAGAACAGGGTCTGCACCGCGAATAGTATGCTGTCTAAATGATGAAGAAATATGGATGTCTAATTCATTAATCGGGAACATAATAAACCTCAACAACATCGATGGTGATCTAGTTAAGTCAATCCAAACCAAGTCAGGGAATCCACTAAGCGACATAACAGTGACAACGAGTGGGGATCTAATTTATACTGATAGCTGGGATAGGACTGTGAACATAGTAAGGGACACACATATAGAGACAGTAATCAGACTACAGGGGTGGGTACCTCTCTGTGTTTGCTGTACCTCCTCTGATGACCTCCTGATTGCTATGAACCGTGAAGATGATAAACAATTAAAAGTTGTGCGGTACTCTGGTTTAAGAGAGAAGCAAAGTATTCAGTACGATGACAAAGGACAGCCTCTTTATTCAAGGAGTTTTTGGGGGTCTCACATCGCTGAAAATATAAATGAAGACATATGTGTTACTAATATTAAAGCAATTGTTGTGGTAAATAAAGCTGGAAAACTCCGATTTAGATACACCGGTTCTCCATCTAAAGCTGTCGAAGAAGGATTTCATCCACGCGGCATCACTACAGACAGTCATGGTCGGATCTTGATAGCAGACTGTGATAACCACTGCATCCACATTATAGATCAGGACGGACAGTTCCTCCGCTACATCGACAACTGCAAATTAAACGGTCCAAATTGTTTATGTATGGACAGCGAAGACAATCTCTTTGTTGCTGAAGATCACTGTACAGGTGATCATGAAGTGAAGGAAATCCAGTATTACATGACCAAACAGTCTACATTAATATCATGCTTGCGTACATCAATTTGAGGATAAACTGATTGTATATTTGTAAATGAGGTGTATCACATTTTCAATTTCTTTTTGTTTTGATATTCAATATGTAAATAATGTAAATGGTAGATATAACAAGGCAAGAATGGGCCCATATGCAACATCGCTCACGAGTTCTTAATTGAAATTGTGCATACCGTTTTACATTTTTAAATGTGTAAAACTCCGAATTCATGACGGTATACACAAATATTTAATAAACAAACTAGTAAAGAAATATTATTTAGATTTCATTTTTTTTGGTTACCTTCCTTGGGTCCCTCTTTAATTAAAATTCGTGATGCTTTACAGTACCATGCAACTTTTTTTTTACTTAATTTAATTCGGTGCCTTAATTCCTCTTGGTAGGTTTTAACAATTCACAATACGTATTTCATATTTAACTTTGCAATCCTCCAAAGGTCTCATAATTGTTAGGGTCGCGGTTTGAACAATCTTTAAAATCTACACTGCACCTGTAGGTGTCGATAAAAAGACATTTTACAAAAAAATATTTATCTAGTATTCATTCCTGTGTTATATATATATTATTGGGTTCGATGTGTTATATGAGATTTATTATATTTTCCAAAACAAGATACATGTGCCAAGGGATATAACTCCGACAACTGTTAAAAATCCGGGACAGGGAGTGTAACACTAAATGTATTGTATAAAAAGGGGTCCACTAAATATATTTAGGGATATTATCCTTAGTTCTTATAATAATAGATATAGGCACGTTACCATTTTATACCTTTTTATTTATTGCATTTGATACGTTCTATATCCCAAAAGTGTTTCCTGCTAGGGTCATCATGCATATGCATATCGTCAGAAAATTGTGTTACCCTGGTTTGGCAGATCTATTTAGCAGCAAATAAAAAGCAAAATCTGTATTAGTCAATTTTAAAACAAGAGAAAACAAAACTAAACCATCCTGATTAGAGTTGATAGCTTGGATGTTTTTTTTTTTAATTATTTACGTATTATCGATTATTTGGCATACACTGAAACAGCGAGTTTCTGGTTTGTGGCCCTGTCCTTTCAATAAAATATAATGGGTGGACCTTGGTACAATAGACAATATACAATTATTGCATGATCGTGAGGGAGATATGAAATTTTTTTCATTCAAGAAAAAATTATATTTCACGAGGGCAAAACCTGAGGGAAAAAAAATGATTTTTCTGGGGGTAATAAATCTTTTTATTATACCTCATTAAAATAATTCTTTGTAACGCGTCATCTAATTTGTTCTAGACATTCACGTGTCAGGACAATATAAAACTTCATATTTCCCCGTCATCGTCTTTTTCATCATATCCCAACACTTCGAAAGCCACGTGAATTTTATATTCCATGCATATGAAAAATCCCGAGGATGGGCATAAGACACAAGGTTTGAGTTCTCAAATTCGGATTCGAATAAAGTTGAATGTCATGAGTAAAATTTGTTCTAAACACATAAATTATTAATATTTATTGACATAACATTCCATATTTTTACTATATTATGGAATTAGGCTCAAACGAAATTTGACTTTTAACAGAAACAGAGGAATTCGGACTATTTTTTTCTAATCTGATTTTTCACCAGTAATTTATATCCAAAGTTAAGATTTGATTGGTTAGTCAACATTATTTTGCATATTGAAAAATGCTTAAACATGATTAAAGATACCATATCTCAAAATTTTGATCATTGACCTCATATAAATTTTATGCCAGCAGAATAAGATCCATATAAGTAGTTTAATACTCTAAATGTTTTAGTATTATCATCATTCATTTTTTGTTTAAAATGGGTAGTGATTTGAAAACTGATAGGGGAAATTCGGACTGGAATATTTATTAAAATTGTCAAAGAAAACTTATTGCTTTTGATCTATTTAGTGCCACTGCCATTCACAAACTGTATTTCATTATTAAAATAGTTTAGCCAATTGTATTATTTTAACAAATAAGAAAATCTCAATCACACACCGTACAACCGCTTTGAATCATTTCATTCAAGTGCCGTGTGATACATTCAAAATTGTTTGTTTACCTGGACAGCAGACGTTCACTGAGGAAAGAAAATTCTTTATTACCAATCTTAAACAAATATTAATCTCATAATATTTGGTTAAAAGTAAAGTTATATAGTTGCTCTTTTATGACCAGTCTTGTTTTTTAAAAAGCATTGTAGCATGAAGAATTTTGAGCCATTTTCTAATGCAATTTTGGTGGGAAAATGCAAACTTTGAGGTTTGGACACTTGACAAACTAAAACGGCGTGTGCTTTCAAAATAATACAATATCAGAATATTAGCCTATTATCTAAGCTTTAAATTGATATTCGCAAAAGTTTCTATAATTAACTCTTGTAGCTGCTATTTTAATTTTAGCAACACACCCTTGAAGAAAAATGATGCGTTCAAAGTCCGTTGTCCTTGCCACAATGATCCATTCAAAAGTTGTATGATGATACATTCAAAAGTTGATATGACTAAACGTTTCGTGAAATAGTTCTGATTTACAGAGATAAATATTAATTTTCGGTGTTTTTGACAAATTGCACAAAAACTCTATAGGGTTTCAAAAGGAAATTAAACGTTTCATACACCTTTAATCACCGTATTAATTGAACGACAAGTTTATATTTAAATAATAAAAAATTAATGCTTTCGTTGGTGATTCATCGGGGGATATGAAGGTGGCGACATTATATTGCTGAAAATATACCTAACACGCGTTAGTGGTTATGTATTTTTTTTCTGCGATTATCGTTACCTTCATAATCTGCATGAATCCAACCAAATGTCTTCTATAGGAATTTAAATCAGACATCAGCATAATTATCTCGTGCAGTCAGTGATGCTGAAGGTTTTGAACAACCAATCGATAAACGTGGCGTGTAGATTTCATTCCTGTGAGTTTTTACAGAACTACATGTATGAGTGTACAATCAATTTCCGTAAGAAATAGAGGGAATCATACTTGGTGGATGTAAAATATTATACAATAAAACGCGACATAAATACTTCACAATAACCTGATAAATGTATGCATTCTTTCTTTCGTTTACAAAGCAATAAACGTACTGAGTACAATAAACGGGTGTATTATTTACTTGTTTAATTGATTTCTAATAATGGTGGAATAACACACCTCGATAAAGTCACTCAAATTAACAGTGAATTATTTGATTATAAAAGAAATAATGATAAATAAACTGCACATATGTCAAATAAGCAAAACATTTGCAGTTTGGGGAATAAAAAATGAATATCTTAAAATTCAAATTAGTAAGCAACAACAAAAGCCACTGCGGGGTTTTAACTCGGGGTTTACGGATCAAAAGAAATATAGTTGATTTGAATAATGCAGAAAAAATTTAATGTCTGAAAAAATAGTACCTTCTCATGGACATATTTACTAACTAAAGGATTCATAATTATTAAATCTGAATAAAATCAGATTCTCGGTTCGAGGATCTGATTTTAATCAGATTGCATAATTATTGGGAATCTAAGCATTTGTACGAGAAAGGTAATTGAGCTAGGAAGTCATACAACATTTGTTTTTGTACAAGAAAAGCAAGTTTAAGGAAGGAGTCTTCTCATTATCAGATATCCTTCTTATATTAAAAAAATCATAAAATTTTGACACAATCAAACAGATCATGTAAACAAATGATTCTATCAGTTTAATCAAATTTGACCATCCTGTTTTCACATCAATGTCAGGTCAAGGTCACTACCTTTTTCTTAAACTTAAAGGATGATAAATATAATGTAAAATGACAATAACAATCCGTCATCCATCTCAAAAATCCATAACACGAAATACAAATTCAAAGCAGAGCAACACGGACCTCCAAAAAGATGGAGGTAGGATCAGGTGCCTAATGTTGTTATCTGCAGCTATGAAGACATCTGTTTAAGATATGGAGTTTCTATTCTTCAATGAAATGATAGAATATTAGAATGTCTATCAGCTTATCCTAATAAATTGGAATTAATATTCAAACTAAAAATGATATTGCTTAGCCTGCATTTCCTCTAATTTTCTTGAATTTTGAAGATCTTTTGATTATTTTTTTATTCTTCGAATATAAAAATATTTCTGATTTTTACATATAATGAAGACCTTACATAAAAAATATAAATATACTGACCATTTAATAAGAGAGAAAATCCGATTTTACTGATTTTTTCCACACAAATATATTTACAGAGTGAGCGCTTTATAAACCTGATAAAAATGTAAATTGATAGGCAAATCATACTTCAAAAACATATTCTGAAATCCAAGTAACTTATCATTAGCTCACATTAGTTGAAAAAAATCCAACATTAATGTTATTGTTTTAAAAATGCTAAATAGACCTATGAATCTACATTAATTCTGAAGTGATATTTCTATACGCCAATGTTCCGCCAAAAATATGGTCCTTGTTAGATTCTAAACTTTGATTACTATTTCTGTGCCAAGTTGTATGATTATAAAAAAGAAAGAAAAATATGATATTTTAATTTCCTTTCATCTTGATTTAATGACCATTTAATCAAATTTACTTTTGATAAGTAGAAAACCAGAAAAAAACATCTTCCTTAAGTTAAAGAAGCATGTCAAATGCTATGTTTTTATTAAATTTTAAAGCAGTCTACTGTACAGCATTCCTTACGAAAGGGTAGGTACTGAAATTTAAAAATCAAACACATTAATGCCCCCTTTTAAACTTTATCTACAGCTAAATAAAATAAACAGCCAAAAGTACCCTAGCGTTGTTTCTGTGCCCCTCGATGACAGTCAACTTAAGGTTGTATGCGACATCTGTCGATCCGAATTAAAATTTACAAATTTTACTATGTTTAGCTAAAAAAAAAAGTTTAAAATTTGTTTGGAAAGGTAACAATATCAAAATTCCTAGAGGGATTCGAACTCATGACATACAGATTTGTAGTGAATCCTCTGACCCACTGCGCTACGCTGTTTGGTGACAAAACTGTGAAAGAAACTATTCAGAAAATTTTACTTAATTTCATTGTTTATTTTGATTAATAAAACGTCACAACATGTAAGTGTCCCATGCATAACAACTTAATCCATTGTTGTCCGACTACTGACCTGTTTACATAGAAGCTTGCATTAAAACTCACCTTCTAAAATTAAAAAAAACCCAGATACTTCTCTGTTCACTTTTTGCTCTGCCTTTCTACCGTCCACGCTTTCCAGTAGCCATACCTGTTTACTTTCTTAATTCATCTCGCGAGGTCAGGTTTCATAGAGATTTTTAAAAAAGAAAGTTTATTAACAGGCAGTAAAAGGAATAAATAATTATTAAATATTCTTTTATTAGTTTTTAACTAAATATAATGTTGTTGTCTATTTATTTTTCAAATACTTCCTATTCCAATTAACATCAATTCTCTGTAAAGACCAAAAATACGTGGCCACGCACTATCATGGAATTGAATTTTATCTCTCTGACTTGAAAGAGTGTTCGATATGAAGACTCTCTGTGGGTACATTTATGACAGTACATGATCAGTTTCCATAGCAACGACATTGAAACATTTTGCTCATGGCCAAAATGACATAAAGAGTACCTTCATATAAATAACTGGTGTGCTCCCTAAATGTATGAAGGTTTGATCATGACATTGGTTTAATATTATAAACAAGTAATCAATGTATCTGTACACATAAATTGATTTCGGTGAAATGTACAGAAAACAATACGATCGGTTTGTGTTTCATAGATTCAGCTAATAAAATGGATAAAAACAGGCACACTAAATAATATCAATTTAATTTTAAGCAGGCAATTAAAAGCTGGAATAAACATACTTTTAACAAGATTAGACCTTGTTCTAATAAATACAATCAAAATTGGCTTGGGTATATCTCCTGATTTTCTTCTACAATTATTTGAAGTTATCACTTTTGGACAAAATTCAACTAAAAGTTACTCCCCTTTGTTGACTCTTCTGTATTGAAGTACAAAAAAGACGTCAAAACAACATGGCAAAGCAGACGTTGGAAAAACATGGATCAAATGAGGTGGAGAAAGCATGTGATTTAAGTTTTAATGAATTTATAGTAAGTCCCTAATACATTTATAAATATGAAAAGAACAATGCTTTATCGGATTTTAGCTTAATTACCGACCTGGGCCGGGCTGTGTTGAAACTTTTTGTAAACATGTGTCGAGTGTCTTGTACAAATGAAACAGACAGATATTTCCTCTACTTGAGTTTCGGTAATCTGACTTACGAATCCAGCACTCAACCAATGAAGCTAACGAGTTACCAGCCTGCAATACTTAAAATAGGAATGCAAATGCCAATGCGACTAACATCCCCCACCCCGGACTGATGGTGTGAAAGATGAAAAGAGTCATAGTGTGTACCCTTCCAGCTGTTCCAGAGTGTCAACACCTGTGGAGCATAGTTCTAAGGATATACTTTTTCTTCCCACAGCGATTACAGAAATTCATCTGCCGTCAGTGATATGGTTTATTTTGACCCAAGTTTTCCGGAATATATATGTTCAAAAGACCAATATCCCTATTATGTAGGATTTACTCATTTTGAGAACTGGGTTACCTACATGAACAAGTGAAAAAATAGGCTCAATAAATGGCAGTTTATGGAGATAACATGCAGTCCATAGCAGTCTTTATTCCAATAGACATAGGTATGTATATTCACATCCAAATCAAATAAGCTACAACCATTAATCTATAGCCTGTTTCATCACTGTTACCGGTAGTTGATTTTTCTCAATTAATAAACCTCAAATCTAAATGTACAAAGTAAAGTTACCAAAATTAGGCATCAGATTTCCCAGACAAACAATATTATTCCCCGAACACCCCTCTCCAAATTTATTAACAGTATATCACCCAGGTACTTTCATGTTATTTGCAATGCGAAATATCAATGGTTTTATTTTTTTTTAATATTAGCTAGGCTATAGCTGTATATTGATATGGTACTTAATGCAATAGAAAATACCTTCCCCCAAAAATTATTTTTCACCATTTTGATTTGTATACCTCTTTTGCATCATGTTATATTTCATACCTAAGCTGTTTTTTCTGCCGATTTGAGAAACTTTTAATTTAAAGTATATTGAGCCATCTTAATTAAGCAAACAGTGATGAAAATAGGAATAAGGGACAGACTACTTAATTCAAAGTATATAATATTTACATGTAAGAGTATTAAAGTAAAGAATAATGGTACCTGTGTAATGTAATGTCATTTTGTTTATACAATGTTCTAACAAAGGTAATTAGGGAATGTTTAAAATGTTTCATTTTATTACAAATAAAATGTGCTGTAAATATTGTAGGATTCTGTGCATGCTGCAGAAATAATTGACTTTGGCTCTTATCATCACAACAGAGGCTGTAAAATGGAAGACATAGAACTGAAAATGTGAGTTAATAATTCTATTAAACAAAATTAATGAAAAAGTTATGTCATATGTACATATTCAAATCAGCTGATAGTATATATTATCTATCATACAGGGCTCATTAATAACACTTGTTCAGTTGCTGTGGCCATCTGATTTTGTATTTGGACAAGTCAATCTTAACATACACTTGTCTGATTGACAAATTATTTTTCTCAAACAATTATGATATGTCAGATATGGTGATGGACCTCATTAAATATCATGAAAAATGAAAAATTTTTCCCCAGAACTAGAACTGAAAAGAAAATCTCATAATTATTATAATTATTATATACCGGTATATAATTTATTCTTTAATTATAAATGAGAGAAATCTGAAACTTCAGAGAAGCTTTAAAATCTATATTCAAGCTATATACTGATATAATAGCTAAGTTACTTGACAAGTGTACTAAATCTACTAATATCACTAATACACACTAGTAGATTGAGTAGGATATTCCTCTTTGGAGTGATATTAATACCGGTATATGTTATATACAATATTAAGATATTTTTTAAACCTGTATTAAATTTTTTTTTATACTAACAAATACCCAGTACTAATATACACTGTATTTGATAACAACAGCAATGAAGAAAATTAAAAAAAAATATTTTGTGACAGTAAATAATGTGCAGACCAGCCATACTCTCATAAAATTTCAACCAATTATTTATGGCATTTCATAATTTTCCTTCCTTTTAAATATACAAGTTATACAAGCATTCAGACAAGTAAGCAACTTGCCTGAAAAAATGTGTTAATATTTTAGTTAATGTTGAGCCCTGTTATTTCATATCTTATTCAGTTGCAGCTGTTCATTAGTGCATACAAATATAGACTAAGATTCCTAGAGAAAATAACATTAATCAATTTAAATTAAGATCTTTATTAAATGTCATTTCCTCTTTTTCACCTTTGAAACTTTGTACTGTAAACATCAACACATCAGGGTTTTGTTTCTTATTTGAAAAAAAAAAACATTCAGTGACAATTGAATATGTCTGTTTGTGGTATTCTATGCAAAAGACAAACATGTATATGGTTTTATGAAATGATTCATATTTGCTTTTTCAACATTGCAGGGTGTTAAGAAAAATGATCAGAACAGTCCAGAGAATAACAGATCAGCAAGACAGTCAGACATACAATGCTAGATGGACAAATAATGACCAAACTGAACTTGTTTAAATATTGAGCAATCCATCATTAATTGTTACTTAGTGGTGTATTTTTATTTTATTTTCATGATTGGGAGTATATTCTTAAGATTTATTTCACAATTTTCCATTAGTTTTTAAGTAAATGTTGATATTTTTTTTTACTGGAATTGCAAAAAAAGATATATCATTTTCCCATTGTGCATATATTTGGAGTTATCTGCCCTTTGCTATACATTAAAATCAATAAAAGCATTCTTTAAATGGTAAAAATCTTTAATATTGTTATCTATTGAAGCAGTAGACATATTTTATAACTGGAAAAATATTTAAAAGGAAAATTTCATAGTCTAAATAATTGTTAAGACTCATTTGATATGCTTTTCTTGCCTGGAGTTATCTGCCCTTTGCAAAAAATATATAGAAACAATTTTTTTAAAACCAAATAAAATTATCTTTATATATCAAATTTAAAATATTTTGAAATATTTAATCAGTTTATTCTTTACTTAAGTAGAAAAAGTGTTTTTAAAGGAGTTTCATGATCAACTTATTGTTAAAAAAGTATTTTAAACAATTTTTTAGGGGTATGGGAGAGGGCGAAATTACCAAATTTAGGAAGTAAAATAAATGAAAACGAAAAAGATACCCGCTCTGTTTTTTATAAATAATAACTTGTGTAAGTATGATGTTTTAAAAATTGCAACTGATTTATTTTTTCTTCACCTGCAATTTTTTAGAGACTTTTAAACATACAGGGTAAAAATTGAAATATTAAAAATTAAAAATTTTGGCCATCTTTGAGCCACCAGTTTTAAAATAAACAAGTACATTGAGATTTTTTTCTCTCTTGCATCATGAACATCTATATTTGTACTATGTATATAATGTGTGAAATATCTTGAAAATTTAAAAATAAACCTGTCTTTTAACTTTTAGTTTGCATTATTTTCCACCTTTAAAACTGTGTATTTTGGCCCTAAATGAATGAAATTGGTTACCATGGCAACCAAGGTAATAGACATTATTTTGATGGTGGGTAATGTCATACCTTATGAGTATCAATCACCTGAGAAAGTTTAATGAAAATCTGAGATAGTGTGTGCCATGACCCTACAGTAATATTTTGGTCTTGACAGAGAATTGATGTTAAAATGTATCATTTGAGGCGATAAAACACTGTCATTTTGGCTGATTTTAACTAAACAAACACAGCACATTAATATATCATTACTGGTTTAAAAACATATTTTGAATGTATCATCCAACGGACGTTGAACGTATCATTTTTCTTCGAGGGTGTGTTGCTAAAATTAAAATAGCAGCTACAGGAGTTAATTATAGAAACTTTTGCGAATATCAATTTAAAGCTTAGATAATAGGCTAATATTCTGATATTGTATTACTTCGTTAGCACACACCGTTTTAGTTTGTCAAGTGTCCAAACCTCAAAGTTTGCATTTTCCCACCAAAATTGCATTAGAAAATGGCTCAAAATTCTTCATGCTACAATGCTTTTTAAAAAACAAGACTGGTCATAAAAGAGCAACTATATAACTCTACTTTTAACCAAATATTATGAGATTAATATTTGTTTAAGATTGGTAATAAAGAATTTTCTTTCCTCAGTGAACGTCTGCTGTCCAGGTAAACAAACAATTTTGAATGTATCACACGGCACTTGAATGAAATGATTCAAAGCGGTTGTACGGTGTGAATCACAGTGTAAAAAGTTTTAGGGATTTTTCTAAAATTCTCCAAAAATATATTCAGTGCATGGCCATTAACTCAAAAAGTAGGTCACTGACCTGCTTTTTTGAAAGTGAAAACACTACAATGGAAAGGTCTATAACACGCAATAGATGGTTTTCATTATCATCAGTGAATTTTTTTTTCATTCTGAGTAAACGTAGTACTACGTAATCCTTATTGTTTTTAATCCTTTTTCATATCAAAATACCTTTAACACCTGCTTATGGAGGTCCCTCAGTTAATTCGATACGCAAGGGCATGGTCTACATATGAACAGATTCTAAGGCGAGGCAAGCTACTGACAAACAAGTTTATAAAACATTAAATTCATCTTTTCGTAAGTTCTATGGTCGATACAACGACCTTTTCCGTTTTTCCCGATTACGACAAAGAGCATACGGCGGATGTGACCGGTCAGCAGAGGATGTTGACACTCCTCCATGGCACCTGATCCTACCTCTAATTTTTTATAGGTCCGTGTTTGCTCTGTTCGTGCGTTTTATTTTTTCTTTGGGCTTTTGAACACTGTTCGTTATCACCACGTCATCAGAAAATTTACATAGAAAGAAACCGTTAAACTTTCACAACAATACTGAAAAACAATTAGAACCCGATGTATTCTAATAACCACCCGTCGTTCGGTATAACAAACAAATTTTATCACATGAACGTTCAGGAGATATGAAGATTTATTCCCCCAGAAAAATCATATTTCCCTCAGGCGTTGCCGCTGGGAAATATGATTTTCCCTGTGGGAATAGATCTTCATATCTCCCCCACAATCAAGCATTAAATGTACAATATCTCCCGAACATTCATGCAATAAAATGTTTATCATTATAACCGAAAGGCAAAAGTTAATACAAACTAGGCCGAGTTTTTATAGTTTTACAACTCTGAAAAGCAAACACATCTTGAATGTTTGACGTTCAATTTTAATTTGTCCTTTTTCTTTCATAAATTCGCATTCATATATAAAAAAATTACAAAAACATGTTTCCTAATGAAAGAATACTTAAAACTTAACACTTTTTAGCTCACCGAGACGATGCATCTTGACCTACTTATGGACTTGAAAGACTTGGATGCTGGAGGAGGTTAAGGTTTCTGGAGCAGGTTAAAGTTTTTGGTGCAGGTGCCCTTTGATAGCAATTTCTAAGTTACTACTGGTCCTAACTTTACCAAACTTGCATGGATCGTGCATCTTATGATACTGATGCACCAGACATGCTTTAATGCTGAATCTGAGCCATAGGTTTCAGATGCTGGATGAGGTTAAGGTTTTTAGAGCTGGTTAAAGTTTTTGGAGCAGGTGCCCTTTGATGATTATATCTTAGTTATTACTGGTCCTAACTTCACTAAACTTGCATAGATGGTGCGTCTTATGATACTGATGCACCTGGCAGCTTGAATGCTGAATCTGAGCCATAGGTTTCGGATGCTGGATGAGGTTAAGGTTTTAAGAGCTTGTTAAAGTTTTTGGAGCAGGTGCCCTCTGATGATTATATCTTAGTTATTACTGGTCCTAACTTCATAAAACTTGCATGGATGGTGCGTCTTATGATACTGATGCACCTGACAGGCTTGAATGCTGAATCTGAGCCATAGGTTTCGGATGCTGAATTAGGTTAAGTTTTTTGGAACATGTCACATGTTTAATAAATATTAGTACTATTTCAAAATTGCATAGTTGATTGAACTATTATATAAATGAATCGCAGAGGTAGCTTCAGTTGCAGAGCCTAATCTCCATTATCAAGGATGCTAAAAAATATATCTTAGTTATTACTGGTCCTAACTTTACTAAACTTGCATGGATGGTGCGTCTTATGATACTGATGCACCAGACATGCTTTAATGCTGAATCTGAGCCATAGGTTTCAGATGCTGGATGAGGTTAAGGTTTTTAGAGCTGGTTAAAGTTTTTGGAGCAGGTGCCCTTTGATGATTATATCTTAGTTATTACTGGTCCTAACTTCACTAAACTTGCATAGATGGTGCGTCTTATGATACTGATGCACCTGACAGGCATGAATGCTGAATTTGACCCATAGGTTTCGGATGCTGGAGGGAGGTTAAGGTTTTAAAAGGTGGTGTTTTTGGAGCAGGTGCTCTTTTATGATTATATCTTAGTTATTACAGGTCCTAACTTCACCAAACTTGCATGGATGATGCATCTTATGATACTGATGCACCTGGCAGGCTTGAATGCTGAATCTGAGCCGTAGGTTTCGGATGCTGGATGATATTTGTTTTTTTGGAACAGGTCACATATTTTATAGATAATAGCTTGCATAGTTGATTTAACTATAATATTAATGAATTGCAGAGGTAGCTTAAGATGCAGATCTCCATTATCAAGGATGCTACAAAAATTCTTAAACCTGCTTGATAGATGTGTTTGTTGTTAATATAATATAATATGATTCCTATGATATAGTATTGTATGATATGATACACTATTGTTTTATATGATACGATATTATATCATATATTATTTTGTAAAAAGTTATATGATACGATATGATATTGTATCAATTTTTTTGTACATTATGATATGATATTGTATCATGATATTGTTATGTATAGTATTGTTAATTGTGATACAATATTGTATAAAATGATATTGTATTATATACTATTTTATCAAATGTTATTGTTTCATATGATATTGCAACATATAAAATTGTATTATATGATATGGTATTGTGTATAATATATATCGTATCATATGATACGATATTGTATAATATGATATTGGTTTATATAATATATTATTATATCACATGAAAATGTATTATATGATATTGTATAATGTGATATTGTATAATATAATACAATACAGTATAATATGATATTGTATGATATAATATAGAACTATATCACATGATATTTTATCAATTGATATGATTCAATGTTGTAAATAATTTTATTGTATCATATGATACATTATCCTATTATGTATCAAATATGATACAATATCATACAATACAATATCAAACTATAATATTATACAATATAATATCATATGTTACAATATTTTGATGTATTATGTGATATGATATTGTATCATATATTATTATATTGTATCATATAATATCAATATCATAATATATTATGATATTGTATTATGTGATCAAATACAATAATGTATAACAAGATACAATGTCATATCATATGTTACAATATCATATTTCATTATTATTTATTACAGTATTTTATTGTATTATATGATATATATTGTAGGTATCATAGGAAGCAATATCGTATTTTATATTATTGTATTGATAATCATTGTGTCATATAATACCCTATGAAATGAACATATGATTATTATACAATGTTTAACATATGATATAGTTATACGATATTGTGTCAAAACAGTATCCATGTATATCCAAGATCATTATTAACTATGATTTTCAAATAATATGATAAAGGTGTTCTCATCAAGGTGATTCCTCATAAAGGTGATGCCTCGTCTCGGTGAGCTTTGTAATCTGTGATTACCTATGTTTTAGATTTAAGGTGGTATGAGAGACTTGTCAATATTATTTATATAAATATGAATTCAAGTACGTTATAGTCAAGACACTTTCACCGTTTTTGAATTTTCAAATTTTACAATATTTGACCAAAACAAATGTTTGTAAAGGTAAAAATGATAAAAGCCCCAGCTTCATTGTTTATAATGTTATAACTCATTGCATTGCACTGTAAGGTAACAAATTTAGAAGAAACAATTAATAGGCCAATACGCCTTAACGGTCATTTGAGTAGCATATAACCCATACACAAACTTGTCGAGGAGTCTCGTATATGCATTTAATTAAGTTTCATTCTGGGGTAGAAATATTGTAAATTAAGTATACATGTTTTATCTAAAACAACCCCCATCCCCCATCCCAAGGGGTAAACAGAAACTCTCCCTGAGGGCATTTAAACAAACACAAACATCTTTTAAAGCCATCATTACTCATTTCTCCTGATCCACCTTTTGAATAAACATAATCACCATCTGGCATTTATACCAAAATCATTTTACATGTATCAGTGATTTTAGTTAGCCAAGTATTACTTTACTATGAACAAGTCTGTTTGTTTATTTAGAAAGTTCAAAAACTGTTTTTGTTTCAGATGATAAACATACTTGCATAACTCTTTTGATCATACAACTTCCTTAAAATTACATTACATTCAATGATTAATATGAACAAGCAAAGGAAGATAACTCCATTGTGAAGAAGCAAGGGAACATAACTACATTAACTGTTACCCCCCCCCCCCCACCCATTGAACTCTTTCCATATGCTTTCACAATCTCTTAACTTTAAAAGACAGCTCCATTCTTAATCTCTTCTATATTTGTGAATTTACTCATTTCTTTAATTGAAATTCCTGAGCAGAATAAAATAATAAGACAAATATATACCTCCCGCCCAGCTATAACCCTTGCCTTACATGAAGAAGACATCAAATATACTAAAGATGACAGCTCAATGTTTTAGTCAGTTTTTATTCTGTCCAGTAGACGTGTTTTAAACATTATAAATATATATTAACACAAAATTATCATTTTGGCCACACCCTGCATTAAGAACCCCTACCCTATACACTCTATGAGTGTTTAAGCCCCGTCCTAGAGTCAGAACCCCTACCTCGTGGGACATGCAATTCAAAATTTTGGCAGAGGGCTTCCTTGTCTACAAACTCATGAATTCAGTTTTCCTTACAGGTGTGTGGGAGTAGAGAAAATATTTAAAAAACATTATATGCATTTAACACTAGACATCCATTTCGTTCCTGTCCTAGAGTCAAAATCCATACTCCAAATTTTAAAATTTCAGTAGAGGACTTTCTGGTAAAAATAATAATGAAGTCAGTTTTTTCTTACAGATGTGTGATAGTAGAGAAGAATTTTGTAAATATTATATGCATTAACACAATATGGTCATATTGCACCACGAGGGTCTGAACCCCTGAACCTAGGGCCATGCATTTCACAATTAAGGTAGAGGAGTTAGTGGGCATCATAACCATGGATTCAGTTTTTTGCAAACATGTCTTGGAGTAAAGAAGATTTTCTTCGATTTAATACATTTTTCACTATATGGCTTTATTGGCCCCGCTCTAGGGTCTAAACCCCTGTCCTAGGGGTCATGAATTTCACAATTTAGGTAGAAGACTTCTTGGACATCATAAACATGCATTTACTTTTTTACAAATATATATGGGAGTAGATAAGAAGATTTTCTAAGATTTAATACATTTTTACTATATGGCCATATTGGCCCCACCCTAGAGCCTGAACCCCTGACCCAGGGGCCATGAATTTCACAATTTTGGTAAAGGGCTTCATGGACATTATAAACCTAATTCAGTTTTTTCATGATATGTGTGGGAGAAGAGAAGAAAGTTTTGGAAAATTTGGTTATTTTTAGCATATTTAGCCCCGCCTGTGGAGCCCCTGGGGTGGTGGCGCCATGAATTTTACAACATAGATTCCTCTTACCATAGAGACGCTTCACACCAAAAATGATAACAATTTGGCCTTGTAGTTTTCAAGAAGAAGTTAAAAATGTAAACTTGTTAACGCACGATGCATGACCCAAGATGACGGACGAACACAGATAGCAATTAAAACAAGAGGCCCATGGGCCACATCGCTCACCTGAACAACAGTTCCTTGTACCATTCTATTTCGTAGCATATGCTATTTCTATTTTAAACTTTGAACCCCTTTCTGGGGCCTCAGTATTGATCCGTGGTTTATGGTTGACTTTAACAATTTAGAATCTCCACTATTTGAGGATCCTTGCATAGTAATCTCACAATCTGTAGCATTGTAGTTCTCGAGAAAATTTTATAAAAACATTTTCCATATATATTTCTTTGTTAAACTTTAAACCCGTCTTTGGGCCCCAGTATTAGTCCGGTGATCACAGCTTTATTAATTTAGAATCTACATTATTCAAGGATGCTTGCAAAATAATCTCACAAATTGAAGCATTGAAGTTCTTCAGAAGAAGATTTTAAAACAAATTCTCTCTATGTTTCTATGTTAAACTTTGAACCCCTTCCGGGGCCCCAGTATTAGATCAAGGGTCACGGCTTTTATAATTTAGAATCTTCACAATTTGAGGATGCTTACGCAGCAATCTGACAAATTGTAGCAACATTTCCTTATATACTTCTATATTCAACTTTGAAACCGTCTTAGGTCCCCAGTATTATTACCAGGGGTCACGATTTTAAAAATATTGGATCTTCATTATCCAAGGTTGCATGCATAGTAATCTCACAAATTGTAGCATTGTAGTTCTTGAGAAGATTTTAAACATTTTTCATATTTACTTCTATGTTAAAACCCCTTCTAGGGCCCCAGTATTAGTTCGGGGGTAACAGCCTTTACAATTTACAATCTAAATTAGCCACAGATAGTAATCCCACAGACTGCTGCTCTGTAGTTCTTGATAAAAAGATTTTCAAACGTGTTTTCTACATATTTTTGTGTTAACTTTGAACCCCACCTGGGGCCCCAGTATTAGTCCTGGGGTCACGCCTTCCACAATTTAAAATCTTCACAATTTAAGGATGCTTGAATAATAATCACACAAACTCTAGCATTGTAGTTCTTGAGAAGAATTTTTTAAACACTTTCCCTATATACTTCTATGTTAAACTTTAAACCCCTTCTAGGGCCCCAGTGTTGGTTGGGGGGGGGGGGGTCACGGCTTTCACAATTTAGAATCTACACTATTTGAAGATCCTTGCATAGTAATCTCATTAACTGTATCATTGTAGTTTTGAGAGGAAGATCCCTAAATACTTCTATGTTGAACTTTGAACCCCGCCTGGGGCCCCACTTCTGGCACAAGGTTCACGATTTTTATAATTTAGATTCTTCACTATATATACAAGCTTTTGTGTAAATATTGGAATTTCTGGTCAGTGGTTCTTGAGAAGAAGATTTTTAAACATTTTTCCTACGTATTTCTATGTTAAACTTTGAACCCCGCCTGGGGCCCCAGTTTTGATCCGGGGGTCACGATTTAAACAATTTAGAATTTTCACTATATATACAAGCTTTCTTATAAATATTGGCATTTCTGGTGCAGTGTTTCTTGAGAAGATTTTTGAACATTTTTTCTACGTATTTCTATGTCAAACTTTAAACCCCGCCTAAGGCCCCAGTTTTGATCTGGGGGTCACGATTTTTACAATTTAGAATCTTCACTATATAAACTTGCTTTTGTGTAAATATTGGCATTTCTGGTGCAGTGGTTCTTGAGAAGAAGATTTTTAAAGACACACACCCTATACTCACTGTTTCGCAATTATCTCCCTTTTAAAAAGGGTTTAGCCCTTTATTTTATCAATTTAAAATTTCCTTCCCATTAGGATGCTTTGTACCAAGTTTGGTTAAATTTGGCCCACTGGTTTTAAAGAAGAAGTCAAAAATGTGAAAAGTTTACAGACGGACGGACAGAGGGACGACGGACAACAGGTGTTTAGAAAAGCTCACTTGAACCTTCAGTTCAGGTGAGCTAACAACATAATAAAACTAATATTGAAAAAAAAAATACATTCGGAGTTCCCGTTTGATTAAAACCAGGGCCTTACTTTTTCTTAACCAACTCTAAATATGACAAATTTAAACAAAAAGTAGTCTTATAATTTTATAATGATATTTAACTAACTAACGTAAAATAAAACAACTTTCAGACTTTTGCAACTTTAAATAAAATCTTTAAAAGAAGTCAAGTCATACATAACAGAACACAACCACAATATTCATAAACAAGAGGCCCATGGGCCACATAGCTCACCTTAGCATCAATAGACATGATAAAATCAGTTTAATGGAGTCATTATACAAAATATCTAGTAGTAATGTAGTATTAATAATACATATAGACCCTGTATAAATAAAAATCCATTCTATCCCCTTGGATATTCTTATGTTTATAATTAAGTCCATTTTCTAACACGATGATTTTAAAGTCACATGTTGAGCATTGCAGTTCTCAAAAAGATTCTAAACAATTATTTATATATGGGATATAAACCTACATCAAACTCTGAACCCTTTGTGAGGTTGATAAATCGTCCAAGGGCCAAATTCTAAAAATTTTAAAAAATCAGCAATATGTCAAAACGCTTGCATTTAAGTTAAATCATATATTATAACATTTCAGTTTTTGTGAATAATTAATGTTTTCCTTTGTAATATTGGATCCCCAATCTGGCCCCACCCTACTCAAGATTTTGATTTTAGCGAATTTGAATCTGCACTATCTTAAGTTGCTTTCACTAAAGTTACAGCTTTTCTTGGCAAATGGTTTTTTAGAGGAAGATTTTTAAATATTTTTTTCTATATATTCCTATGTAAATATTTGTGTCCCCCCCCCCCGGTTGTGACCCTACCCTTACCCCGGGGATCATGATTTGAACAAACTTAAATCTTCCTTACCTTAGGAAGCTTCCACACAAGTTTCAGCTTTTCAGGCCAATTGGTTTCTGAGAAGATTTTTATCTATATATTCCTATGTATAAATTCAACCCCCCCCATTGTGGCCCCACTCTACACCCAAAGATCATGGTTTGAACAAAATTGAATCTACCTTACCTGAGGATGCTTCCACACAAGTTTCAGCTTTTCTGGCCGATTGGTTTTTGAGAAGATTTTTAAATATTTTTCTCTATATATTGCTATGTAAAAATTTGACCCCCCCCCCCCCCCATCGAGGACCCACCCTACCCTTGGGGATCATAATTTGAACAAACTTGAATTAACCCAATCTGAGGATGCTTCCACACAAGCTTTCCTGACTGATTAGTTTTTAGATTTTTAAATGCTTTTCTCTATATATTCCTATGTAAAAATTCACCCCTCCCCCCATTGTGTTTCCACCCTACCCCAGGGGTTCCCACCCTATCCAGGGGATCATGGTTTCAACAAACTTGAATCTATCCTACCTGAGGATGCTTCCACACAAGTTTCTGCTTTCCTCACCGATTGGTTTCTAAGATTTTTAACGATTTTACTGTATATAAATTACTGTGTAAAAATTTGACCCCCCCCCCCATTGTGGCCCCACCCTAACCCCGGGATCATGATTTGAAAAAACTTGAATCTACCTTACCTGAAGATGCTTCCCTACAAGTTTCAGCTTTCCTGGCTGATTAGTTTCTGAGAAGAAGATTTTTAAAAATTTACTCTAGGTATTCCTATGTAAAAATTTGACCCCCCCCCTCTTTGTGGCCCAACCCTACCCCCGGGGATCATGGTTTGAACAAACTTAGTTCTATCTTACCTGAGGATGCTTCCACACAAGTTTCAGCTTTTCTGGCCAATCAGTTTTTGAGAAGAAGATTTTTGAAAAATACCAACAAATTTTCAATAATTCTAAATTATCTCCCCTTTAAAGAGGGCATGGCCCTTCATTTGAACAAACTTGAATCCCCTTCACCCAATGATACTTTGTGCCAAGTTTGGTTGAAATTGGCCAAGTGGTTCTGGAGAAGAAGATGAAAATGTGAAAAGTTTACAACGCCAACACCAACACCAACGACAATGAAGACAGGCAACGGACAAATTTTGATCAGAAAAGCTCACTTGAGCCTTCGGCTCAGGTGAGCTAAAAATTGTCTAATCAGTACGATACATCTTCATATTAAAGTCAGTTTGTAATGGTAATTTTGAGCATTAAAATTGTACCACAGGTTCCTTGTTGTTGTGATAGTGTAGAAACATATTGTATATTTATACAAAAACCTTCAGTTTGCTACAACATTGAAAAAAGTACCAAAAACTAAAAGGCCTTGGCAACTCTTGGCAGTTGCTCTAGTCCAAAGGTTGAGGGCAATGGCTTTTAATATCACAATAAAACACTATTTCATGCATCCTCAGAATGAAATCTTTTCTTATGATTTTTCAAAGAAACATTGTGATTAAAGGCCTGTGGACATTTGGGACATTTATACGGCTTTTCTCCAGTATGGATACGCATATGAACTTGCAAATTATCCCTGACCCTGAAATTCTTCTTGCAGACTTTACACTGGAATGGCTTGTTGTCAGTGTGAGTGTTTTCATGCCGTTTTAAGGCATGAGAGTCTAAGAAAGCAGTCCCACATTTGTCACACACATGGGGTTTCTCTCCGTTGTGTCTCATCTTGTGTTTACGGAGCTCGTTTGGCCTGACGAACGTTCTCCCACACGTCTCGCATTCATGCTTTCGCTCCTTGTCGTAGTGGTCTCTGAGATGTGGCTTCAGCTGACTCATCCTCCTGTACGTCTTGCCACAGATCTCGCACTGACAGCTCTGTTTCATCCTGTGGTGGTATACATGTTTGTGTAAGGGGGTCAGAAGACCAAAAGCTTCGCCACATGAACACACATAGTTCTCATGCTTTAAGATGTGACTAAAGAGGTAGCTCTTCCACTGGAAGGTCTCCTCACACAAATTGCATTTGTAAGTCACTGTGTTTTCAGAAATGCTGTCAGCTAGCGAGTCCGTGTACTTCACAGAAGCTCCACCAGGATCATTGCTGTCACTGGTTTTAACAGCGTATAATTGTTGAAGCAGATTTTTACCACCACTTTTGCATTGATATTCAGCTTCAGCTGTACCAGGCATTGGTTCAAAAAGTACATATTGCCTCTTTGCCCTCATAAGAGGCTTAAATGACATAGACTCTCCTTCATTCTGCTCATCACTTTCATTGTTCTGCAAGAGCTTGGAAGGCCTTATAACAACATACCCATGAATGGTGGGCTTTGATGCTGATGAGGCATATGACTTCAACCTTAAAGTTACTTTTTCGTCGTCCATCGAATCTAAATTCGGATCTCCTTTTTCTTGTTTGGGATATGAAGAAACCTGTTTGTTGCAGTGTTCTTCCATATGAAGCAAAATGTTTTTTTCAGAAGCAAATTGACAAGAACATATAGTACATGCATATTCATCCTGAATACTAACATTATTTTCTTTATTTGGATACAGAACATGCATTGTGCGTAATTTCTTTACATGACTCTTGAGGTGCTCTTTCAAAACCAATTTCTTGATGCCAGAGTTATTGCAAAAAGCACAATTGTAAGTAGTTGTATCCATCAAAGAGTCTCCACTTATATCATTACCCTTCTTGAATCTTTTGTTTGGGACAGAAGGGGTGTTCACCAACTGAGTATTGTGTTCCAAGAGATGGTCTATCAGTTTCACTGGAGTAAACTCTTTGCTGCATATCCGACAGGGTATTTTCTTTTGTTCATGAATGTTGCTATGTGATTTCAGATTGTCTTCTGGAGACTCAAAAGATGGTACAACACATTCCTGTTTTGAGATATGGTCTTCATAGTCACTTTTATTATTAAACTTTATTTTACACATATCACATTTCATGTTCTTCATTGGACCAATTTCTACACGTTTTTGTAGGCTATCACCACTGTCAAACTTCTCCTCATTAGCCGTACTCTGAATTCCTCCCAAACAGTCTTGCTGCTTACACCGTTTTTTATGATTCTTTAAATATTTGACTGTTGGAAAGATTCGTTTGCAAAAAGAGCACTGAAAACTAATAGAGCCTATGTGAGTTACCAAATGCTTTTCCAACTGATCTTGACCCCCAAAAACCTTTTCACACATTTCACATTCAACTGGCTGCAAGTTATCCCAGGAGATAACACCTTCAATTTCATTGTCTTTACTTGAAGATTGAGCACTACTTCTCTCCTCTGTGCTCCTACATAAACTACTTTTTGCACACTTCTGCTGGGTATTTCTCTCACTTTCACTACCTAAATTGTCCTCATCCATATTATTCTCTTCACTGGAAACTGTGTCCTCTGAATTTTCAAAATATTTATACAACATTTCTTTTGAGAATTCTTCATCATCACTCGTTCTTCCATTTAATTCTTTATCACTTTTCCCAGTTTCATCCTCTTCAACCTCAGGGCAATTTTCTGTCCAATTAATTCCATCATCTTCAATCTCTTCTACCTTCAGTTCTAAAGGTTCTTCTGCCTGAAACAAAATAATTATATAAATTTTGAACTGAGACCAAAGTATGTTTTTTTAAATTTCAAATTAGTCATGCATCAACCAGCCGTTTATGTTGCACAGCTCTACATTTAATTCCATTTTTATGTGATTCAACAAATATTAATTAGTTGAGAGGAAGCAGTCTGACAATTCTTTTTGTTGGACCAGCATACACGGTCAATACTGAATTTGTTTGAAAGGTCGATTAACATTTGTTATGTTTGACTTTTTGATGGTATTTCTAAGAATTATGAAGAATAACTTCTGTAAGAGTAAATCATTACTCTGTGTTGTACCACAAAAATCATTCACTGTATTTTAAATTGGTTTTAATTGCTATTAATTTTGAAAGAGCTATTACATGTATATTGCCCAACATGATGGGCCGGCAGTCATGCATACTGTTAGTTTGTAAATCACAACTAGGTCATGATTGCATGTACTTAAAGAGGAAAATTCAAACAATTAAAAATATTAATTTCTTGGACCCCCCCCCCCCCCTTTTGAAAAAAAAAAATTCTGGACCCACGCATGTATGTGTCTAACTATTTGCTGTCCATGTTGTATGCTGAAGTAACTAAGAGGTGCATGCTCAATATGATTTACTAATTAGGCCAAATAAAAAAATATGTGTGGTTCCGGTAACGTCTAAAAAAAAATTAGGGTAGGTAGGTAGGGATTTTTTTTTTTTTTTTTTCTTTTTTTTTTTTTTTTTTTTTTTTAGAAATGTATGGCATTTGTATTTAGTGAGATAAATATACTAAATTAAGATTGGTAGGGAGCATCTAGCTTTTATTACCATGACACAAATATTTTTAAATCAAAAATCAATAAAAAATAATTTCTGTTTATAAACAACATAAACAAAAAAGTATTATATGTTTGGTATTTAATTAATTATATGGCTGGGACGATTCAGAAGTCATTCGATTTGGTTCTAATTTGATTCAGAATGCTATGATTTGTTATTTTTTTTATTCGATTCAATTAAACAAAGGTCAATCTCAATATTTCTCATTTTAAATTTAAAAAAATTATTTTTACCTTGCAGATTCCATAAAAATTCAATTTAGGGACTAACTTAGAGCAAAATTTTAGGGAGATTCACTTCTATCTAGCAGAAAAATAGGGAGAAGCTTGAGAAATTAGAGAGACTTCCATTTCTTGACAATAGCATAATGCTAATAATGATATACAAAGTTTAATTTACGTCTTTAATAATTTAGATTGGATTAGAAACAAGTCAATAAAAACTAAAACAACAATGTAATTTTTTTTTTAAATTATCCAATTTGTTGAATTTAATTTTTTTTATGTATTCATACATTTTATATATGAAATGTTTTGCAATTGTGTTAGCTTAATGACAAATAAATCCAGTCTTTGTATTTTGGTGTATTTTGGAGGTATTAGTCCAACCCTTTGACCCAATTACAACCGTTATGCAGAGGACCTTCAAAATAACTGTTAACATATTGTTTAATGATTATTTCAGTAATAATTTGGCGGTGTTATAAAATAATTACAAGCTACAGACTAATTATAATAAAAACACTAAAAGAAATAAACATCGGTTGTAATTTTCAATGCACAGTTTGTGGTTGCAATACCGGTATTTACAACCCCTATAGACAAGACAGTCGCAAGTTGTTTATCACAACAGGTGTTTACTTAGGCTGTGAAAACGCCTTCTGAAATTGATAATTATCATTTATTGCCTATGGGTTTTATTAACTCAGAATACAGGATGACTTCAACATCTCTTTCGAAGGAAATTCCGGCGAAGTTGCCGATCAAAAAGCGAGCATGTCACCCCCTAGGTTGGTCCTAATTTATTTATTGTGAGGTACAATAGGTACAAACAGTTCTTGATTTATCTTCTTTTCAATCAACTGATAGGAATTAAAATTTTCCCATACTAATCTGAGGCCGTCATTGCATTTGGATCACGCTGAAACTAAATCTGGTATTGGAGCCGATGACGGAAAGCGGGAAAAATTCCGGAAAAATTTGAAAATTGGCGAAAAAAAAGTTTAGGGTCGGGGGTAAAAAATAGGGACGGTCGGGTGACCGGAACCACAGGTATTTTTTTATTTGGCCTTAACACAAGAAGCATTTTCACAATGCAGCTGTTTTGAAATTATTCCAGCATGCAAGCTCAATATGCCTTTCATTGACTATAAATTTTGTCTCGAATAAAAAGGCATCACACTCTAATGTTGAGGGCATCAAAAAACAGATGGATGGTTATAATACATGTATATATAATAACGCATATTATTACCTAATCAAAGGAATTTTGTTGTTTTATTACAGATTAAATATTTGCGTCTATTTTGTTTGTGTATGCAGTTTTGCTTAACTATTGAAACTGTTCTATTGAACTGCCGGTCAATAGTACCCCCGGTCAATAGTCTGCGATCTATTGGACCGCCGGTCAATAGACTGTGATCTATTAGACCGGCAATGTATTTCAGAACGCGGGTATGGTAAGGCTTCCCGATTGATTTCACAGCGATGTGTAGAAAGTCACTTGTCTGTACGTCATACAATATGATGCCAAAATTAACTTTGACGTCACAATCTGCATCCTTTCGATAGTTCTATGGGAATGTAACGTAACGTTATAAGTGCTTGTTTCTTTTACATAGACGCTGTTTTTAATACTAGTGATACCATACTCAATAATATCAATATTGAATATCAAATAATCAGCAGCTTTAAGCCTCGTATAAGGTAAATGACTATTTATAAACTAATGGTTTGAAGACTCTCCCTTCTATGTGTAAACTAATAAGTCTTTAATGAGATGTTTTAATGCATGTAACAGCTTTGGCGCATGTGAAAGATCAACCCAATCTTAGTTTATTGCATAATGGCACGAAAACCTTCTGTAATATACAAATTGTAAACCCTAAAAACTAAAAAAGGAATTAGGTAATAAAACTATTATTTAATGCCTGAACAGTCAATAGACCAGAATTTTTTCCCTCGGTGCAGGGAACAGCTCAGTGTGTTCTATTGCCCGAGGTCAATAGAACACACCGAGATGTTCCCTGCACCTCGAGAAAAATATTCTGGTCTATTGACTGCTCAAGCATTAAATAATTGGATACTAATTTTACCTCAGAAACTGGTGGCAATACATAGCAGTGGTCATGATGACAGGTCCAGATAGCCCTCTCTAAAGAAACGTCCCCGCTCTCCTGGATTACATCCATTTTATGTACCTCAACTTGGATTTGGCATAATAAATTACTGTAAAAATTGAATACAAGAATTGGTACAATTCTATAACTCAACAATTCAATTTTAATTGAAGTAGAGAATTACTATAGCTGCAATAATGTAGCCCTCTTTGAATATTTTTAATGGTCGAACTAAATACAGCTGAACTTTGATATCTCGAACACTGGTATCTCGAATACAATGGATATGTCGAAGTGATTTGTAAGCCCCAACCACTTATTTTTTAACTACTTTACCCTCGATATCTTGAATACTCGGATATCTCCAAGTTTTTTCAACAGTCCCATCTAGTTTGAGATAATGAAGTTTAACTGTATACTCTGTTACAGCTAAGTTTTCTTCTCTGTCATTATCCGACTATTCAAACAACAAATATACATATAGTATCACCTAGCAGTCATAATTGCAAATGAAATAAAAATATGGACTTGCTCAAATGAGTTTACCATTTCATTGCCATTTCCTCTCATTTATAATTAATTTACCTGGAATATTCACAATGTTGACAAGAATGAAATTGAATTTCTCAGTAGGAAGAAAACGTGCAGACACAAATGGAGACCCGGAGTCAGCTCTTGAGGTCTGCTCTGGTGTTAGATTGTGTCTGGTCAGTACTGCACTACATGTACTATATATATCAAAAGATTCTGCAGCCCCCCTCCCCACTTCATCTATTCAAGCACCCCCTAATTCTTCTAGTCAGTCCTTAAGATCCATGAACTCGTGATTGTCCACATAAAACAATTCATATCAGTTCAGACTGATTAAATGTATAATATCATAATATGCAAGATAATGTCAATAACATGGTTTTTTACTTATCTACAGTAAATATTCAGCCCTACCAACACAAAATTTAGTGTTTGTACACATCAAAGGTAATTTAGAAAAACGACTGTCATTTTACTAAAAGCTGCATAAAACGTACAAATTATGCGAGCAGTGTTTAACAATCTAGTAGACTGATATTTGCATTTAACATACCAGAGGCAGAGTAATATTGTGATTTCGTCAAACGATATGTCAACCGGAAACAGATACAGATTTTTCAGTCGGATAGGGTAAAAGTAGGACACTATCCCCAAAAATGTAAAATTGTTGGGAAAAAAACCCAAATAAATTTAAAGAAACAACTAAAAAATTTTAAATAAAAGAAAAAGAAAAAAATAATAACATACTACACCTAGAACGTCCTTTAACCACTGTAAGGTTTAAAAGTTTTGTTCCTACGTTTTCGCCACCCAGACAGTTGGGCTCGAAGAAAATATGTACTTCGATTTCGGAGTCAAATCGAACACTATTTTTTTTCTTGTGCCCCCGTTAAACTTACTTAAAAACTTATTCTTATGTATAGAATTTATACAAATATTGTCAGAATGCATCTAAACTCCTTCTTTCATGGCAAGATTTCCTTTTTAAGGTTAAGATAAATCATCCAAATGGGATATAATAGCCCGTTTGGGATACAATGTCCCAAATGAGACATAAAAAATTAATGTGCAAAAAAATGAAAACTTTTCATTTGGTATTTTTTATATATATATAAATTAGAATTAGTGTATATCAAATGTAACAATTTTTGGTTATCAAGTTTTCCCCTAATGGAATTATATATAGTTTGTAAGTTTGAAGCTAGGAGTTTTGGATATATACAATGTACTGAAGGATCAATCTCCGTAATAGTACGGTTACAGAAAAAGTTGTTTACCAAACGTTGTTATAATTGCTCTATTCTAACGCGGATAAGGTTTCTGAATGTCCGGTGTCCTAACCATGCAATGAGCCATTTCAGTCACAACAAATTAAGTGCATTGTTTATATGGTATATATGCGACTTTGGAATTCGTTTTTGGCCACGAATTTACGGACTTGTATTATTTTTCTAAAACGGTCAATTATTGGGATACAAAATTATTTTTTTAATGAAACACGGACCCATCCTATAAAAAAAACCACACTGAAGTTCTAAAAATTGACACTATTTGGATGTTTTGACATGCACACGCCAGTTTAAAATCAACATATTCCAAATATTAAACATATTTAAGGGTTACAAATCGATGTTATGTTAAATGCACATTGTTTTAAATGATTTATTTAAAAAAAAAAAAAATCAGATTTGTTGATATTTTAATTTTACAGAATCTTGTCCGTCCTTATATATTATATATATAGGCATTTCTCACGCCTTATCCACCTATCTTCTTTATATCCCATTTGGTATTATATATCGCAAACAGGTTATTACATCCCATTTGGGCGATTGGTCCCAATCTGTTTAATAGCATAGGCTTAACATCTCAAATACACTGAATGCATTGTGTCATTTATATGTAAGAGACAAAAGATTTAAGAAGTGAAATCCAAAATAATCCCCAGTACCACAAAACTAAGAATAAACCATATACTACTTACGATCCTTTTCTATCTTTACGCAATAACTTAATTTTGATTAAACCTGTTAATTATATACACTCTGCAGCTGCCAAAAGTATGTCAACTTTTCCCTATATATTTCATTGTAAAGAAGACTTAATTTTATTTCTAAACTTTTTTTTGGTGGTCAGAATTTGAAGATATTTATATTGATATTATTATATATTTACATTCACTTTCTTTCCCCCTATTAAATTGCATTGATTTATTTGAGTAATATTTACGCATAACACAGAAGACCCAATCACCAAATCTGGTGCGTATGAAAACGATTATCATATATCCTTCAGTATATATCGAAGAACATGACTGACTCTCCTCGCGACTTCAAACCGATTCACGACCTGATATTATACTTACGCCGATAAACATTTCATTAGTGTAAATATTTTTTACGGTCCCACGCGGGGCGCCTGTAAAGTGCGAAACGAAATCGAAACGAAACGAAACGAAACCAATCGAAACGAAACGAAACCAAACGAAACGAAACGAAACCAATCGAAACCAAACGAAACGAAACCAAAAATCGAAACGAAACGAAACCAACGAAACGAAAAAAAACCAACGAAACGGAATTAAACAAAATGTTTTGTTGATTTGTTTGGTATATTTAAGGAATAAGGAATCATTCTTTGAGTATTATGAGGCGATAATTTTTGTCGGGGCGTGATCAAATCGAATAAAGCCCGAAGAGTTTATGATAGATTTGATCACGCCCCGACCGAAATTATCACCTCATAATATTCAAAGAATGATTCCTTATAACTTATATTTACATAATTTTAAGCCACCGCACGATTGATTATTAAAAAATATAAATAGGCAAAGCCCGCTAGTGCCTCAATTTGGCGTCATTTGAAGTTATGGGTTATATTGTACAAAATCGATACGTAGTATTATCACAGGCAAGACACTGGAAAATGTAATATAATTATTTAGTGTAAAAACAAAATGCATTTGAAATATTGTAAAGTGTGTATATAGGCCTACAATAAGACAATATCCGATCACATGGGTTTTTCTTTAAAGAAGGCAATATTAAATTCAAGTTTACGTGGAGTTACTGATAAGTTGACTCACGGAATTTTAACACTGTGAAAGTTAGAAGAAATTGGCTTTCTATAATCTGTAATTGATTAGTTTATCGGATCTTAAATTTGTAGCCATTAGAACTTTCATACGATCATCATAACCAAAAATTTAGAGCATACTAGATGTTGACCAGTTGCTAACAATACAATTAGAATTGTTTCAAGATACGTAGAATGAATTTGGACGTTGTATTTTAACAAAATTTACTTTATTGAATAAAGCGCTATTATTCATGTATACTACCTCAACACAATCACCTCTTTCTCTCCCTCTTTTTCGCACACACACACACACGCACATTGTATTGCACATATTCGTTTCATTTTTATATTTCTTATGGATAGAAAAAAATTAAATGTCTTCGTAAGTTTCATCATTCTCTCTCTCACTCTCTCTCTCTCTCTTTTACACACACACACAAACACAAACACACACAAAAATCCATAAAACGAAATACGAATTCAAAGCGGAGCAACACGGACCTCAAAAAGGATAGAGGTAGGATCAGGTGCCTAGGAGGAGTAAGCATCCTCTGCTGACCGGTCACACCCGCCGTTTGCTTTTTGTCGTAAACGGGAAAATAAAAACCGCAAAAGTCCGTAGACAATTAGGTGATTAATTATAGTCTAACAATTAGTATGAAAAACGTCAGTCAGCATGCGGCCCAGTGGAAGATTGTATTTGCTGACAAGGTCGTTGTATCGACAATAGAACTTACGAAAAGATGACTTCAAACGAGACTGTTGATAGTTGTTTTTTTATCAACTTGTTTGTCAGTAGCTTGCCTCGCCTTAGAAACTGTTCATATTTTGAACAAGAAAATATGGATTAGAAAAGATTACAATATTCATTCACATTATACCATTTAATGCATATAGTGTACAATATAATTATACTAATACTTCAGGATAGATAAAACATGTTTATTCCGTTGTTACTTAATCATAACCGATTTCGATATATCATTCATTCTCTAGCGCAGCATGTTAACCAAAAAGTCTGACTATCCCTTTAATGAAATAAATCAGAAGCATAAAAAATATTAGAATGTACATCAGTTATTTACATCATTCTATAATTTTTGCAAATACCGGGTAAGCGGCTTAAGAATTCAGAACAACAATCTGAAAGATAAAGGCCATTATGTTTATGGTTTAAAAATTTATTCCATTTCGTTGGTTTCGTTTCGTTTCGTTGGGTTCGTTTCGTTTCGATTTTTGGTTTCGTTTCGTTTGGTTTCGTTTCGATTGGTTTCGTTTCGTTTCGATTGGTTTCGTTTCGTTTCGATTTCGTTTCGCACTTTACAGGCGCCCTCAAACGCGACCTATCTTCCAATTTTTCCTATCACCACAATGTGAAGATTTCCACTAAGTAATTCCATAATTATATCTTTATGTAATATATGATACTTTTTTAATTTAGATATAAAGTGTTCAATTGAAAATTTATACTATGACTTCATTTGTAAGTATTCAAATGCATTTTGCATGCTGTTTTAAGGAAAATTCTAAATATTTTAGCTCCGAAAATACCCTTGTTATGTACACGGAATTTTTGGGAATTAACTGGTTTAAATATTAATAAATAAGGAATAATACATCAAGGAAAATTATATATAAAATTGAGGAACGTCTCATGTGTCCTTAACAGTTAAATGAATTCACTTTATTAATTTATCATAATATCAAAGTTTAAACATGTATTCATCTAATAACAGAGTGAAAAATAAAATTGGGTATTTAGAATTTAAGGCGTTGTGCACTATTTTTGACAGCATAATTCGGCTGTTCCAATGGCTCTTCCGTAAATTGCGTACTACTCGTGTGTGCAAGCAAATTTAATAACGCGCTAGCGCGTTATTCAATTTGTTGTATGCACACACCGTTGCAGTTATGAGACCACATCTTTCAAAAAATAATGATTCAATGCTTAAAAAGCAGATTTTAAAAAAAATGTACTTTTTTAATATCCATCGAAATATTTTTTTGTTTATAAAATCTGTACCTCAAACACAATATTAAGGTATGTTTTTAAGAACTCTTTCATAAATTTTGAAGCTTTTGCAATAAGTGCAAATCTCAATGACAAAGATGTCTTCCCTCATATACAGAAGGATGGTGAGGTAAAAGGAAAGAATCAGAAGTTTCAGTATATAACAGCCCTGCACCTGAAAAGTACGCACCACAGTTAATTAACGCACAAACAAAATGAATAAATGGAGTTGAAGTGTATTCATTTTTATTTTTAGAATTAATAAAACATGTCATTTATTTTGAACAAAATGAAGAAATAGTCGTTTCCCCTCCCTTGACATAAGTCATGAGGACTTAATTTCACACCATTCTCAAAATTAAAACGGATTTGCAAACTGCTCTATTAAAAGAATAAAAAAATTAAAAACAGGGAAAGATGATGCTAAAAATGTTTATGTAGTGTAACACTACCATGAGTCTGTCTGTGATAATTGTTTGTCACTCAACCAAGAGACAGGGCAAATAAGCAACTTTTTTAGAGGGCCGCCATGAAGCACAGACTTTGTACAGTATACATACACAATATCATAACATGATTGTTGGGACCTTAGAAGGTCCTAATTAATACACATCATTCTGAAATTTGGACATAGAAAAATGTTTTCATGGGGAAGTTTACACAATGTCTACAGACATGATATATATATAGCTGCTCTTTCAAGAATGACACTTCTGCATGTGCGCTTTGAGAGAAACATTGTGATTGAACCCCTCTTTACAAATGGGACATTTGTATGGTTTTTCCATGGTGTGCGTTCTCATATGAACCGTCAAATTGTAATTTGTTCGGAAGGATTTTCCACAGGTCACACATTCAAACAACTTCTCATTCTTGTGAATTCTCATGTGGCGATGTAAAGGACCAGAGAATTTGAAAGCCTTCCCGCAGCATTCGCACACAAATGACTTTTCTCCAAAGTGTGTGCGCATGTGCTTCCGTAAGTTAGACTGATGGTGGAAAACTTTTCCACATTCTTTACACTCAAAGGTAGCATCATCATGCATGGCAGACCTGTGTGCCTGTAAGCTACTGGTACGTAAATAATCTTTCCCACAAATTTCACAGATGTGTTCTCTGCTAGTAACATTGTGTACATGTTTTTGGTGGTGTTTCAGTGCATAGGGATTGCTAAATGTCTTTTTACATTTCTCACACTGGGTGTTTCTGGAATGAATTTTCCTGTGTAAACTTAAACCTGTTTTATTCTTGAATACTTTGCCACACAAGTCACAGGCAGGTTGTTCAGGTTTCACACTTTCTGCATTCTTTAGTAGCTTAGGATAAACATGTTTTCTTCTGTGCACCTTGTAAGTATTGCTATCATCAAATTCTTCATGGCAAACAGAGCACCAATACAACTTTGAACATATCAATGGACCATTGTCATCATTCTTAGCATGTTCTAGATTACTTTCATTCTTCTCTCCATAGCTGTCTTGTTCTTGTTTGTTGTCAATGGGTTCTTGCCTGCTGCCATCAGGTTTTTGCTTGCTGCCATCTTGTTCGTGCTCACTGCCAACTTGTTTCTGCTCACTGTCAACTTGTTCAGGCTCACTGTCAACTTGTTCAGTCTCACTGTCATGATGTTCCTGCTCACTATCATTGTGTTCGTGATTGTAGCTTTCTTCAATGTCATCACGTTCATGCTCACTGTCACTGCCTTCAAGCTTTATTTTGTGCCTTTGCCTGTTGTCATCTTGACCCTTGTCCATGGAACCTGTATGACTCTTGGACTTTTTTTCAGTTTCATCACTGTCAGTGGCCGGTAAGTCTTCTTCAGTAGCCTTATCATTGGCCCCCAGTACTTTCTTCTCTATAATGCTCTCCCAGACTTTTTCTACTGGTTTTCTACTGATGTCTTCACCCAAATCAGAGATGTTGTCATCACTGAAGTCTGCATCATGCATGTCATCATCATGGTCATCACTTTCATCGTTTACACCAGCCATCTGTGTTACTGTTTGCGAGTGCTTGCGTTTGTCTCTCTCTTTATTCAGAGCTACGGGGGTCAAACCATGAAGATTAGTTTCCGGATGATGATCAGACTGTGCATCTGAATCAGCATCAGTTGGTTTTTCCTTATTCAGGAGATCTAAAATCCTAGTCACTTGAGTTTGCACCTCTTCCTCTGTTGATGTTATTTCAAAAACACCCCTCTCAGTGTGGGCAGGGATGGTGGATTTATTGACAGTGTGAAATGTGTCCTCTATTGGTTGAAAAAACACAACAGATTTGGTCCTTGTGTCGTAATTGATGTGGTTTTTGGCAGATTCACACCAAGACAGATCTGACTGAATCTGGAGAGAGAATGTGTTTTTTGTGTTCCCTTCTACACCACTCTGAGGGCAACTGACTGTTAATAAAGTTGTGTTCTCTAGCTCAGATCTCTCAAGATTTGATGTCATTTCCTGCTGATACAGTCCACTTTGAAAATTGCCGCCAGAACTTGGCATGCCCTGAGGCTGTGATATGAGATCCTCTATGTTATGGAAATTGGCAGTGGAATAGGATGAAGTATTTGGTGACGAGTCAAGCAAGTCTTGGAAACTTCTAGCTAGAGTTGGCTCACCAATTGCCGAAGATTCTCTCACTTCATCAGCTGCATTCAGAGAGTGTTTTTTAGAGCGTGACTTTCGTTTTGATTTTGTATCTTCCTCTAATTTCTCTTTGGCTTTCGATGCATGTCTTGATTTCTTCGATTTTTTGGAAGCCGATTTCTTCCCATTCTCACCATTTTTATCATCATGGGATTTCTCATGCTTTTCTAAATTTGATAATTTCAGATATGCTCTCTTGCATATTTTGCATTTGTATAGAACAGGAGAGCCGGTGTTATTCAATTCTGAAGCATTCTTGGAAGATGGTGGGGGACTAGAAATGGACTTAGCATTTCGGAATCTATATTCCTTGGACCTGGATTTGGATTCCCAAGCATTCTCCAAAAAATCCACAAATGATTTTGACTTGATCTGTTAGAGAGAAAAACATATATGAAAGATTGATATATTAAGAATCATTGAAAGTGCAAAAGTGCATGCACTTCAAACTCAACATGCTCAAGGAAGGACTCCCCCCCCCCCCCCCCCTTCACACAATACTCATAACATATTGAGAAATTTATAATAATGCATGAAACTATGCATGAATTTTTTTTTACGAGGGTCTGAGGGATAACTTCACTGTCTTGAAATATAGTAAGCAATTTTTGACTGAGGGTAAGATAACATGACAGAGGGCGAGGCTTGCTGACCCCATAGCACGTTTTCAACCAAAGTCCAAATATTGCTTATTTTTCAAGACAATTTTCATATATTTTGTTTATCCTGCAACATAATATCCCAATTTAGACTTCAAACAAGCTATTTTTGACAAATTTTGCTGCATATCTGCAGTTGAAACTAATATGACTCCATGGCTATGTGAAGCAAAAAAGATGATGTCACAATGCATCTGCCAGTCAGGCTATATTGGCGCATTGACCGAATATAGCTTTGGTTTATTGGTTTACCTTTACTTGGTCAATGCAAGGGGTAGTTGCAAGATAAAAATATTAGCAATGACAAGACTCTCTAATAGGGTTGGATAACGTTAAGGATGAAACGGTATGATACCATATACAGTATTTTTGAAACGATACGGTATTTTTAACGATACGGTACTAGACCTTAGTAAATGAGAATGATGATGTTTTTTTCCTACTGAAATGAGATTAGACAGCTGAGCGCTTTTACCCAGTTGCCAGCCATTGTTTGGTCACACTAATTGACGAAACATCAGATATAGAACGGAAATAAACAAAACACTTTTGCACTATTTTGTCTTTTTAATTTACATTTATTGTCAGAATGAAAATTTAAACACTATTATTGTAAATGTATTTTATTTTTTTTTTTAATTTATGTATTGATTTATTACTCAAAGTATTGGCAGTCAAATCAAGTATCGCACTAAGAATGATAAAGCACACATTTCGTTAACTAGCCTATCCTTTAAATACACGGAGAATTCGATTTTAGCGAGTCTGAAATCGTTTTTTAAAATCATTTTAAATGTATAAAAAGGTTTGAAATACAAATATTAGTACCGGTATTAAATGAAACGGTATTTTACCGGTATTTTTAAAGCAACTATATGGTACGGTATTGGTACTGTGTACCGGTATCCAACCCTACTCTCTAAAACCACACAATATTTTCTGACATATATGAATTAAAGTTCAATTAAATGTAGTTCAAAGCATGCCTTGAATTTCAGATCCCCATGCCTCAATTACCTTGGTGGTATGCATTCTTGCTTTATATCCAGCTATGTGACTTTCAGAAATGATTTAAGAAGGTATTCCTTGCTGAAAGTAATGAAAAGAAAAACAAACCTGAGTTTTAATTGTACATGTTAATGCTGAAAACCAATAAGTTAGCCCCAACAGTTTTGGATACATGGAAAGTCAATAAGATATTGATATGTATTACATCATGTACATGTTCAGCAGATGCACTTCGATTTCAAAATAGGTACATTTACTTAGGAAATTGCATGTTATTAACACAGACAGATAGAGGAATCGATACTTCCCAATGCTTTGAATTGACGTAGAGGAAATTCGGTCTTTTAGATTCCTTTGTTTACTCTCAAAGCAATTATGTTCAGTGTGATTGATTTTTGTGCAATTAGAATTATAAAAAATATATCCTACTACTGCAACAATGTATGATAATATCATTAATGACCACAATTCATTTTTGTATGCTTACAAAAAGCGTCAATCCTGGCCTTCGGTGAACCTCGGACGTTTCCCTTATTAACATCAAATTGGGTCTTGGTAAAATGGGTAGGCAAACCCGGGCCGGGGCAAAATAAAAGCCGGGACAGATCGAGATTTTTTAAATTTTCTTCATTAATAAACGACCAATCTCATTAAAATTTTCAGAATATGTAAAGGACTAGTATATTTGTATTCGCTGTAAATATTGCTGTAAAATAGTTCGTATTTTGGAATTAATTGACGATTGTTGATGGTAGGCAAACCCGGTCGACATCTTTCGGGTTTAGCCTGGTTCCCGAGGCCTTCCGGAGACATTGGTTAATTATTTCTGATATAAATTGGAAAATCTCGATCTGCCCCGGCTTTTATTTTGCCCCGGCCCGGGTTTGCCTACCCATTTTACCAAGACTCCGAAGCGGTACATCGATTTACCCAAAAGGACCCAAAAGAACCCAAAGGGACCCAAAAGGAACCCAAAAGGACCCAAAAGAGACACAAAAGGAACCAAAAGGACTTTATGAGAATAATTTTATAACTTTTTTATATTATTTTATTTGAATAAAATTGTTGCAATGAACAACTTTTTCAGTGTTTTTTTTTCATTGATTTTTAAAATTCATTGGTTAAATATTAAAGTAATTATCTAATTATATGTTTATCCAATCAAATGATCGTGCATAATGGAGTTGATTAAAGTATCCAATAGAACTTCATAAATTATAAAATGAGAACTTAATTATGAGACGTTGGTATTATAAAAACAGGTTCTCATTTCAATTATTTGTTCATCAAACAACTTTCGGAGTGGAAATTGAATCCTTTTGCCGGTAAGTTCCAACTATAATTTCAAGTTCTACTTAAAATTAATTTTTACAATGTATTTTAAGACAAAAATAATTCTGCAATAAAAATAAATATATGATATTAACCATTGGTTTACATTAATTAATGTTACCAAATAATTTTTATTTCAACCACATTGTTATTTTTCTAGTAACATCTTAAATGAATTGATTTTTTATATAATAAAAGAGTTGTTAGGTTCATTTTTTCTTATTCTAATTTTTAGTTTGTTTGGTATTTTCAGATTTTCATCATGGTTCGTCGTCAAATTAAAAAGAAAAACGAGTGGCCATGCGGATTGTGTAAAAAGAACTGTTTGCATTCCAGTTTGTTCTGTGGCGTATGTGAGAAATGGTTTCACAGTGATTGTGAAAAAGTGACAAAAGAAAGTTTCAAACTGTTATCTGACATTCCCGAGGATTATATTTGTTCCATATGCCGGTGTGAGGATGGTTATTTCGATTACCTAATGGGGATGGAGCGACTTAGAAAGGTAGGATACTTAATTAAGGCGTAGTTAATTTAAATTATTTGTATTACCTATTATTATATTTTTTACATAACACAATTTGTAGATTACCTCTAAAGTAGATAACTAGATTCCACTTTCGAAATTCATTGTTTGCCATTTAAAAAGAGATTTGGTTATTTCTTAAAAATACAAAATGAAAAATTTTAAATCAATTTGATAAGTATTTTCTTACGTCTAAAATATAGGGAAAATTGGTAGATACTATACTATATAGACTGTCAGTAGAACCTATAAAGAAAATAAAAGTCAGTCTATTTAAATTCATAGCAATTAAAATGCTCATCAAATATTTAACACTTCTCAAATTATCGACTCCACATACCCCATCTGTATCAATTATGAGGTAGGGAAATAATTATATTAATACCATAGGGTTACCGCTACATATGTCATTAATTATTAAAACAACACGATAATAACTTTATTGTTTTTACTATATAGCTAAATGTATTAAGTAATGGCTCCTCTCAATTATCTCACAGTCATTACACCTCCTTCCACCTGAAATTTATATACAAAATAATAAGGTGTACAAGATCGTTAATAGTAGTATTGTTACATATTTTAGAAATCTTGTGGGATAAGATTTTATGAATAATATAAATTTTAAAAGATTTTCGTTATTATATATTGATTATTCTGAATAGTTCATTTCAACTGGACATAAATACTTTAGATAACTGGTTACTGCAGTTTGACCAATTATCTACTCACAATTATTGTCACGCTTACATTAAACCTAGATTAAAATTATTTTGAAAAAATATATATCAATTAAAGATCTAACATGGTATGAATTTAATCATAATAACTACTTTGCACTAAAAATGAAAGCGACCAATTTTCGTCTCCAAAGTAATAAATTATTATAGGAAATAGAAGTATGACAGGAGGGAGTTCAACTTCAGCTTCAAAATTAGCCGCGGGAACAAATCAACACCCAAACCTGCAAGATCACCATCGCCTCCTCGAAAAAAGACAAAACAATCCAAGATAACAAAAACAACGAGACATGTGCCTACATCACCACCATCATCTCCGTGTTCGTTGCCATCGCCTACCTTTGACCAAAGTGCGTTTATTGATGTTTCACCATCGCCTCCTCGACAAACGACTAAAAAGTGTAAACTACCAAAAACTACAAGACATGTGCCCACGTCACCGCCATCGTCTCCTTACTCATTACCATCCCCATCAGTGACACCACAAGTGACACCACAGTCTTCACCATCAACCAACACACCTGTTCAGAAGAAAAGATCCAGAGACTCTCCTTCACCATACAAACAACGAAAACGTTCGAGGTTTCCGTCATCGCCTATGTCATCACCACCTTGTAGCTTCCAGTCATCGATTAATTTATCAAACCGCTATTCCATCCTAGAAGAAGAAGAGAGAGAGTGTTTACCAAACCCAGATACAGAAGTCGAAGATTCCAACACCGTCCAATCCCTGCCACACAACAGATCCATGACAGTAGACGATGCATACAAAGCTGTGACTGCGTGTGATGAAACTACCGTTTCCAAGAACATCCCGATTGGACAGAAGAGCAACGCATTCATCTTGATAAAAGCAAATAAAGATAAAAAAATCGAATTTCCAGATGATTGCGGTGCTTGGGGGCGGTCAGGAACAACTGTAAATTCTACATATGCGTTTAAAGACAACAAGCTGAAAACTGTGGTTATCAAACAGGGTGCATATTGTGTCGAGAAGAAAATCCAGGGTCAAAGAACATTCGTTCCACTGGAGCCACAACCTCACGAGGACACCATCGTTAAATGCCATCGATACTACGCCAAGTTGAAAATCGATCCTGAGTACCAGAAAAGAGTGACAATTTTTACAAGACTACCGATCCCAAGATTATATCTTGGAGGACACCCTTCAACAGCATCGAGTACCACCAGACGTCTGGGTAAAGATGAGCCAATCGGAGAAGAAGAGGAAAACTTGGAAACTCCTTTCCCAAAAACCGATTGAAGCTAAAAAAAGACAGTTCATCAAGTCCTCCAGATGTAGCTTCCAGGTAATTATTTCAATGTACCATGCACTGAATTATATATATGAATATCTGAAAATTTCCTATTAAATCTCTAAATTTCATGATTATTCCATAATTTAACACATTTACTGTTAATTCTAAATCTTATCGTTTAAATTTTTAATTATTCTATTTTTTTAATTACATAGGTACCACCGACATCGAAGGTAGCCCAGAAACCGTGCCAGAGAAAACGCCCCAGAGCAGAGCGCACCCGGCGGTAATCCTGTTTTCGAACTTTACAATCCCGATTGAGACTTTTCCAAAACACTTGTGACTTTCCCCGACTGTGACTATATCAAATGTTTCTATCTACTGAATGTGACTATACCGAATATGACTAACCGATCGTGTGAATGACTTCCCGATTGTGACTGTATTTCAGAACAACCTGACTGTAAATAAGTTTGATTTAATGTTAGACTCGTATGCTTGGAAAAACTGAGTCTGGGCCTTGGTAGGGCGTCGTGTAAAAGCGATAAGAACAGTTGATCCACATACGAGTCTTGACCACTTTAGAATGAAATTCAGAATTAATGTTGATGGCATATAGATATGCTTTGTAAATATGGTTTAGTAGATTGAATTGTCATTAGAATTGTGTTGCTTGTGAAAAGTGTCTTGGGTAATATTCGTATGCTTGGATAAACTGAGTCTGGGCCTTGGTAGGGCGTCGTGTAAAAGCGATAAGAACAGTTTGATCCACATGCGATATTGACCAAGTTCGATTTAACATATTAATTAAGACATTCATTGTTTTATTTATATGTTTACCTGTTTTCATTTAGATGACATACATGTATATGTTTACTGTACCTTGTAAATACGTTGCTCTTATAGATCTAATTAATGTTCGTTAGACTCTGCTGTTTTATTTGTTTTGCATATCGAAACTTTTTAGTGCTTAATATTGCATATGTATGTGTATATTGGTGCTCGTTTTATCTTGACATATAGGTGTGCTTTGTAAATACGTTTAGTGCTCTTATAATTCATGTTCGTTTGACTTGTCGGGTTTTTTTTTTCATTATTGTTATTTTTTTGCATGTGGGAACTTTATAGTGGTTTATGGTGCATGTATGTATATATTAGTGCTTGTTTTTACACTGTTAAATTCTATGGTATTTAAATTATTTATTTGCTATTTTTTTCTAAAACCACTCTTTTAAAAATCATAATGTAATTATTTTATTTCTTTTATAAAAAAGGTCTCCTTTTTACATTTAGAAAATTAACTACCTCTATAATGTACTAGTTTTTTTTTATCGAACAGTTTTTAACAATTTGGACCTTTGGCTTTTTGTTTTTCCAAAAATACAAAATTTTGGCTCTTAAAATGGGTGGCCTCCACGTGGCAAGAGCTGGGCAACGTTATCATATTAAGTACGTTTAAATTAATAAAACGTGCTTAGAAAGCGGCCAACACCCTACACTTCAGAACATTTTTTAATAACTCTCACCCAAATAGACAATATTTAGTACATTTATATTGTAAATTATAGCATTAAATTAACATAAAAAGTTCCTTTTGGGTCCTTTTGGTTCCTTTTAGGTTCCTTTTGGGTCCTTTTGGGTTCGTTAGGGTCCTTTTGGGTAAATCGATGCACCCCTTCCGAAGTGCAAGCACTCGCTGTCGAATGGATTAGACAAAAAAATCCAACATGGCGGACTCTATGGTAAGTAACGGGAATGTACGTAAATTAGCTTGTCATGTCTTTATTTAGCTGTGTCACTTTCGATTTTATTATATTAATTGACAGAAATAGATGGTGCTTGGTTTTTTAAGTGACACGCTTACTTAATCCAGTTTTATTCCTTCATTTTGGGGCATGTTAGGAGTTCGTCAGCTCGATTATTTCCCACCTATGTTACATGAATTTTAATCGTGTCACTTCGTTTTTTATAATAATAATAAAAATGACTTTTATTGAGTTGGTGGGGGAGATTTATGCTAAGTTTTGCAGATGACACGCATCGGTTTTTTCTAATCTAAACATACACTATTTCGGCTCGAATTTCCCCAAATAGGTTTATGACTCCCTTGTAAAGAATCGTATTTACAATTATTCCACCCTTGTAAATGATTGATATTTAACAAACCATGACTAGATTAAAAAATATAATTTCTTTGTAAGATGACTGACTTCGTTTTAGTTTTGCACATTTTGAAATAACTGTTCATCATTTAATTTTTAGATGAATTTCCATACCTATAGCAAAAAGGAGAATCAAGATGAAAAAACACCTTCTTACATACACGTGATGTTCCATGAATATTCCAAACAACATGTACAGGTATTAATAATAAGATATTATATGCATTACTTTATAGTATTTTTGGTTATCTTAGTATCTTAGTAAGTTGTGCTCATGCTCTGGTAAAGTCAAATTCCTTATTCATACATTGACATACCGATACAGTGAAATTGATTTAAAGTTTCTGTTGTTACGGTACTGTGATTGTGTAGTGTAGAGGCCTGGAAATATATCTAACAACCAAAAACAAATTAATTTTACACACACACACACACACACACACACACACACACACACACACACACTGTTTCATTGATATGCCTTTGATCAAACATACTGGTATTGTTACTGCTTCAATATGATAGGTCACTCCTGCAAAATCCTCAAAGAAAAGATGCAGAGGATCACCAACTGGAGAAACTCCCAAGTCATCCATCTAAACAAAGTTGTGGAGTATGTTTCTGAATTCTCTTATTGTAGAAAAGCACTCAACTATTTTCAGAATATTACATTCTTAGTGATGGGTACTTATGTTGTAAATTAATTAACAATACAATGCTATACATGTATATCCGTGTTGCTTGAAATCTTCTATAAATTGATAATATGTATTTCTGTGATATTGTGCAGTCTTCAGGCTCTAGATGGAACGAGAAAGAAAAAACTTTTCTAAGGGGATACACAAGGGCCTACCCCCTCCCAACCCAATACCAAATTCATATTGGAAGGAATTGGCATCAGATATGAATAAAGAACTGCATACTTCTAGAACAGGTTAATAACAAAATAGTTTAAATCTGCTATTCAATCTTCTTACCTCTTACAGTTAAAACAATAATAAGTTGTGACATATAAATTTAAGCATAATTTAACAAGTAAAACATATTTATAGAAATTAGTTTGATACACACCAATTTAGGATTTATAAAATACAACAATATCTTAAGCATCATTTACAGAATAGAATAATTTTACCTACATTTTCCCATACAGGTGCATCTTGTAGATCTTTTTATAAAAGAGAAGCCATACATACAGAAGACTACATGTACATTGAAAATGAGGAATTCCTGAGGGGAAGTGAAGAAAGTGGGACACAAACAGACATAAGCATTCCCTCCCTCTTGTACAGGTTAGTGAAAACAACATGCATGTACATATATACATGTAAAGCTTCAGATAATTACAGACTTAATTGTTTCAATACTAATACATTTTATAATTAATATGTCTGATGCATACATGTACATGTACATTGTGTATCAACCACTTTTCCTACCAAATGCCACATTGGTTCAAACCCAAACAAATCTTCACTGATTATACTGATATTTGTGTGAAACATTGCTTTTAATTTTGAAATCAGATGTGAACATTTTGAGAGAAGTTCTGAAGTAGATATGGAAGTTGAGGAGACTGTCAGTTCTCGGATCAAGAAGTTAACTAATACAAGGAGGAACAGCAGTTCCTTACAGAGTTTGGCCAGAGAGATATATGAAATAAAGGACCTAAGAGAGGCTATTTGGCACATTTTGATGTGATATATCCAGAAATTGGAACAGTCTATGGAATACTCATGAAGAGGAGGTGCAAGGACCTTTCTCGTGTCCAAAGGGTGATTTCAATGTCATTAGCAGAGGAAAAGGTGCATCAAAAGGTAATTTACAATTGTCTTAATAGTGAACTTTTATTTTGAAATTTATAACAATGTTAGATTGTTGCCTTTTTAATTTTAAATAATTTTGAAAAAAAAATGTGTTATCGTTGATAATAGTATTGTGTTTCTGCTTTGTTTATTTTCAGCCTTTTCCTTTTAAGATTGGACTGTTTTGTTGTTTTCTGTTATACAGTAATACTAAACCTCATTAAACCATACTTTGTGAACATGATTTAAAAATAATGTCATGTACCTGAGTATGGATAATTGAGTTTTTCATTTTCTACGAAAAAGTTCATCATTGGATGGCGTGTTTCACTAATTGTTATCATTTTTAACATATACTGAAGTTTCTTTGCCATAGAGTAAGTAAATGTTTCAAAAATGACTCGCTGGTAATTAATTTATTAAATGAATTGGAAGTTGATAATTTATTTGCTATTTTTTATGCTAAAACAGTAAAGTATAACTTACATTGCAGTGAACATATTGTATTTAAGTTTTTAAACAATATTCAAAATGATATTGCTCTTATTTAAATAAATTTACTTCATGTTTAATATTTATGTGCACTGAATTTTTATTCAAGGTTCATGATAGACTGCAGCGACTGGAAGTAACTTTATCTCACAGTGTTGTTCTTAAAGTCCAAAAACAAATTGGTGACCTTAACATAAAAGACCTTGTGGATGCAATCAAAAGTGGGGAACATTTTCGTTTGATTGGAGACAATGTAAACTTTATGGAGAAAGCCAGTCACCAGCGACATGAATCATCAAAACGTATGGAGCACTGGTTTGCGTCTGCTGCTATCATTCAGCATGAACATTTTGAAAACCTTTCAGATGTTGGACTGCAGAAACAAGTTTTAGATATTCCACCTGAGAGTTTTCTACCATCCCCATCAGACTGGAATGTAATTCGACAAGAATATGATTACACTAACATTAAGTTTGTTATGCAAATTTTGCAAAGAATTTGCTGGCTTCAAAACTTATGTATATGAAATGAGACAGGAATTTATTCCTGTTAATTATGATGTGACCAGGAAACATTCTGTTGTCCCACTACCAGTATTGCCAAAAAATGAACAGTGCTACACAGATGTCATACAGATCTTGGATTCATACGAAGAAACTGTTGCAGAAATATTCAAGGCCAGTGTTAAAGTATTTAATGGCAAAACAAAAGTGCACATTGGTGGTGATCAACTCACCAGAGAACGCTTTTCCGGTGCAAAGAGACTTCGGAAAGATGCCATTAGTGAGGAGGAACGGTTCGAGCACCTTTCTCCTATTACTTCTGAGCTCTTTCATTTACAAATGACCCTATTAACGATGTTTTACAAGCTTTTATACAAAAAAGAGAGCTTTGAGAAAGGAACACTCCATGGAGAGAAAATAAGGCTGTCTAGGACTGAGGCAAATGGTGACGATGTCAAGAACCACTTTGACCATTGCAAAGAACTTGCAGACTGAGTATCTTTAATAGACAGTTACATAGTGTCTGCAGCTCTGGAGTATTTTGGGATAGACAAGTTGGATTCTGTGCCAACCAAAAATGTTATACTAAGTTCAGATGAATCAAGTGAATATGAGAAGAAAATGTCTCTTGTGCATTCATTAGAAAATTTTATTGATGCATACATAATAAAAGATTCAAAAGCTTTACTTCAGGAACAAAAATCGCCACAACAGTTTATTCAAATACAGGTACAAATGCCAAATGGAAGTCCACTGAATATTCAGGTACCCCTTTCAACAACGTCTGAAAAAATTCAACCTTCATCAGATCATATCATGAACTATGGACTTCGGATTTTAGAACTAGGACTTGCATTTAAAGCTTTGCAAAGCAATGTCAAAATTCCAAATAGGGACAGGTTTATGCCACTGATGAAGTTGTTAATGTGTATTCTGAAGGGCCACAATAATAATTCCAAGTATGCACTTGAAATTTTGCGTTTCATAGTCCATCAGCAATGCACAATGGATGAGAAAACAGCACATCAATCTTTCTATAGTCTCTTTGTCAACAACAAAGGAGAGTTTGATTCTTCAATTCCAGCAGACCTTCAGATGGAACATATTGTGCGACTCATTAAAGGTCACTTAAAAGCTGTTCATTCAAACAAAACGGACACTGCCATAGCAAAGAGAACAGCTCCCTTTGCTGGCATGAAAAACATATCGGCATCTTTTGATGATACCTCAAGTGTTTTGTACGTTCTCAGAAGCACAGAATTGTATCGTCACACTCTGATGAATGCATGATCATCAATGACTTTCAAAAACTTAAACCATTTGACCATAAAGATTGACGCAAGTTACCATCATTCCCTAAACCTGTACAAAGTCCACTGAGTCATCTGAATATGCAGAAATTGAAGTCATGGATTAGAGAGCATCAATACAACCTACAACCAAGGTAGGAAATTGAGGTAAGACATCATACAAAATTAAAATAAAACATTGATCCATGAAATGTAATAAAGAAGTACATGTAAAAGAAAATGTTTATTTAAACCATTTCAATAACCGGATTTTTTCCTGTGGAAAACCCGGTTAACAAACTGTTATGTTTTGATTAAATAAATCCATGTTATCAATATCAATTCGTTAATTTGTCCTTATTTGCTGTTTTTAATGTTGTACTCATTTTAAATCTACCTTTTGTCAACAATATTGTTCTATATGCATGTATTTACGAAACCGAAAATACGATATTTTAAAATGATTTTTCAAAGCTCTAAGTGTATTGTCATTTCCGTCAACAACCAACAACAATCCGAAAGCTATTAAGGAACCTCAATCAAACCGGAAGTACCCATGATACCCAGCAAAAGCTGAAATCGTTGATCCCAACCAGAGGTCAAGATATTTAATTCGTTCTTAACCACTTGAGAGTTGGATAGCGGTAGGCACCCCAACGGCAAGACAAACATGCTTTTTTTCACATAACAAACACATTGTATTGGGTGAACACTTCAAGTTAGAACTTTGGTTAAGTGTAGGTAATTTCTTCTACTCGGAAAAAGGGGGTTATATACGGGTAAATTCCGGGATATCAACTGAAAACAGAAATTCGGAAATTTATTTATTTATTTTTTTTTTGTAAATTTTCTGGGGGTTGGATTAAACATCATCATTTCTGGTTTAAATACACCGCTCTGGGGATTTGTGTCTCTTTAATAATTAAAACGAATGAATGTATTTATAAATTCAAACAAAGGTTTCTCATTGCTTTTAGAGATAAAATCAAGACTTTCAAACTAGATAAAAAAACAAGATATGATAAAATTGCAAACAACGAGTAAGTCTTCCGTCCGTTTTTTTGTTTTAGATTTAGATTTCTTTCTTAAAAAAATGGAAATTTCATTCAGTCATCACAAAAAAATATCCCCAACAAGGGAGTAACATAGTTTGAATTTAAGATGTCATCAGATGCAAAACTGCAAGAGCAAACTAGAAATCATATTTTTAAAATGGATTTAAAGTCATTTAAACTCGAATTAAATGACTTGAAAATTTCCCAATAAAATAACATTGCATATACATGTACTCAATTCGATTATGTTGTCATTAGACGCAAAATTCCAAGGCAAAATAAAATGTTATGTTTTTAAATTGTTTGAAGTAGATTTAAATAAATTTACACGAGTGTACCATTTTTCAAAAATATAAACTTTATCCAAGTAATTTGACTAAGATGTCATAAGACGCAGAATTGCAACAGCGACTTATATAATATTGTGGAATCATTAGAATTTACAGTGGCTCAATTTATTTGGCATTAATGAGTATCCCTCTCCTACGAGTTTACATCCTCGACGAAAACAAAGTAAGAAAGATTTATCTTTCTTTCTGAAACTGAAAACCGGCGCATCGACGAAAATACATCCCCTCGAAATCGCAAAAAAGCCACAATCCATGTAAATAGCACCACAAATATAAATGTATGTTTTAAATCGGCTTGAAAATATTTAAATCGCTTTACATGTATTTAGATCTTTTTATAAAAATAAAATTGAATTCAATTAATTTGACGAAGATTTCGTTTGATGCAGAATTGCAAGAGCAACTTAGATATTGTATTTTTGATCGGGTTGAAGTTAACTTAAATCAAATGAATTTATTTAAGCATTGAATCATTATTTTTTGAAAGATATAGTCTCATAACTGCAGCGGTGTGTGCATAAAAATTGAGCAAGTTATTTAACTTCTTGCCTTGTCTGCAAATGTGATTTATATCTTAAAAATCCTATTTTTTCCAAAGGGTAAGTTCATATAAATGGAAGAGCCACTGTAACAGCCACAAGCGTGAACTTTGATTTTCGCTTGTGACGTGTTTTACAGCGTTCAACGTTTGTGACGTCATAATAAAACTCGTCATTTTAACCTTTCAGTATCCTGTGTGTGTTACAGCGTTAACTGCAGTAGCTTTCCACACACTTTACATGCAAAAAATACGTGGAATGTAAAAATTAAAAAAAATAAAACTTCTTCAAATCAATTTAACTAAGATGTCATAAATCGCAGAATGGCAAAAGCAACTAAGACATATTTTAGAGTCGGGTTGAGATTATGGGATGCCTGCCAATATTAAATGGAATAAATGTACATTATAATCAAACTACTTTCACCAAGCTAAATTTCCAAATTTTAGAATACTTGACCAAAAAATATGTTTTATGTATTTTAAAATATCTACCGTCAACAGACAACTTGAAGAACGCGCGTTAACGCCTCATGACACATTGTCCGCTCCTTATTTTACATTCCCTCATTGTTATAATCAATTGTTTTATTCGATAAATCGGAATAAATTGCAGATTACAGAAGGAATAAATTAGTGACAGCAAGAACAGTTGTTTCTAAAACCGGTTTAAACTTACTTTCACATAAACTGTTGAGATGAGCCTTGAAAATATAATCCAGAAACAATTACTAATGAAAATTTGTTTTTACTAAGAGGGTCAATTTTATTGTTGAATGATTTTTAAATCTGATGTTTTAGATTCCATGTGAAGTCATTATATCCTAATTTAATCATATCATGACATAATATATCTTAGAAGTATTTAACAGTCCATGTTGGTTTCTTAACATCCTATAGTATTTTTCCTAACCTTGAATGGTTATTCTTTATAGAAATAAATTTTGTGTTTATTGTACATGTATATGTATTACATTTCTATACTGAGGCTTAACAGTAGTACAATTTATTCTACTTTCTCTTTTGCGGTTGCATTTTGTAGAGAAGAGCACAGTTTTGATAGTTGTGAATAAGCAGGTGATTTTAGGTCCGAAGTTTCATCATTCTGCACAATATAAATCGCAACTTATCGGGCCTTCCAAGCAGGCTCGGAAGAACACCTCAAATGTATAATATAGGCGTCCGTGACAACCTCCTTGACTAAGTTTACATTAATACTATTTTCTAACAATTTCAAAACATTAATTCTTTGTTGCATTATCAAATCTATGTCAAATGTCTACTTGGTCTAGATAATCGGAAATATTTTCTTTCAAAATGTTAAAATTGGACTTAATTCAGTCTAAAGGATTTCAAATCAGTTTCAAAACATAAAATTAATTATCCGTGCAATGATACATTGTTATTGACGATTTTCCGTGCATTGATACCTTGTAAGAGGTGATTGCATGCTATTAACATATTTCAAAAGTTTTTAAGATTTCATCGAGTTCAAGTAACTTCCAATCAATTATAAAACATCTATATAATTATGTTACTCTTGCCCTTATGTGTCCTATGGTACCTTGTCCTAGATGATAGGAAAAACTTAAAATTTATATATATAAAAAAAAAAAAATCAAAGGCAGGAACAGCCACAAAGGCGTCGAGCTGACATTTTCTTCAAAAGAGATACTATTGAATTGATGTACGAATCAAATAATATCAGAAAAAAAGTAAATGTATTATGTTCTGGTAATTTTGATTTGTGCAACTGTTGCTTTAAAAAAAAATTTTTTTTTGCAATTTTAAACATCACAATTTGATTGTATACTCAGTATGTTTCTTTATAAAATAGGTATTGATGCATTTGTAATACAATAACTCATTACGGTTACAAAAATTGAAGAAATTTCAAAGTGCAAAAATATCATAATTTTCTTTCTGCTATAAACGGTTTTTGAACAATTTTCACAGGTTCATAGCTATAGCTACTGTAGATCGCTTTTTTATTTAAAATTTAAAATATATCTCGTCAATCGTCTATCAAAAAATCATTTGGAGGATACAACTCATTAACAGTATTCCCTAAATATAGTAAAATATACTTTTATTTATCCCATTTCTCGTTTGAATACCTATTGTATGGTTGTTTACAAACAAACCCACACCACGTGCGTCGATCTTCCGTATCTATAATGCTCAAGCAAACCAGCTGCAATATCATGTTTACTTATTGCAACAAAATCACAAGATAAGTTTATCGCTTACATTTTTTGGGAGACCGTGCCAGGTAAAAATTAATTTTACATATTAAATTTAATTTTTATCGGGCACGGTCTCCAAATAAAATGTAAGCGATAAAATATCATATTTGGTGAATTTTAAACCTTATCGTATTCATCCGCCATTTCTTGATTAAGCAAAGTTATACTTTTGCAATGAGTTGTCAAAAATCAGGGAGGCACAGTTGGGTTTTTGTGTACAATTGAGTTGAATAAATGAAAAAAAACCCTTTTAATACTTTTAATACTTTAAGGAACTTATTTCTTATGCGCATTTAGATGGCAGTGCAGAAGAAAAAATCTGGACGATTGCTTGTCGAGCATTAGCTTGACGCCCTAAAAATCAAAAATAATTTTATTCAGATTAAGTGATTTTTTTTTTCATTTTATTAAATACAACTCTCACAAAAGAAAGAACAGATACAAGTGATATAAGACATATTAACTTATAACAAATTTGATCAATACATTTCTCTAATATAATATATATAGATATATATATATATATATACACAAGTGCATTTTATCAGCACTAAAATTTTATTATTGTCGTGAAAGTTGATTTTTTTTTTTTGGGGGGGGGGGTATATAATGGGGACGAGGGGATGGGGGGAGGGGTGGGAATTTGGTGATTGGATCATAATATTATAAAAGAAATTCACATTCAAAGACTTACTATACATTAATCTTGCTCTTATATTCTTATACATACATGTAAAACATGTACATTTGCATAGTCACAAACATAATACACATACAAAACAAAGTGTGTTTCCTCAGTTGAGGATTTACCAGCATTTGATTTTAATTCAATTCACCCATGGGGAGGAGGGAAGAAAGAGGAAAAAAAATTAAAAATAAAGCAAGGGGTAGGGGAAGATCCAAAAATAAAAGTAGATGAAAGCAATTATCTATGATTCTAGCTTTTGGAAGATGTTTGACCAATAGTTATTGTACTCTTGGTATTTGCAGTTTTTTAGAAGAATATATTTTTTAACATAGAGTCTGTTGATAATTATATGTTTCAGTGCCTCTATGTTTAATTGTTTAGAGAAACTAAATTTACTAGCATATACATATTGTTTCACTATCAAGATTAACAGATTTTTAAAGCGATGTATATCACTGTTCAAATATTTACCAAACAGAATAGATTTATTATCAAAATTCACATTTAACTGTAAATCCTCAAGCCAGTGTTTAATTGTGTCCCAAAGTTCTTTGATGAGGCAGCATTCAGAAAATAAATGGTCTATTGTTTCTGTTAACTGTCCACAGAAAGAACATGTAGCAGAGTTGATTAAATTGCAATTACATAAGTATTTATTTGTTGCAGAAATTCTGTGAAGTAGCTGGGTTTGAAGCCATTGTAACCTAGTTTCTTGAGTACATTTAAATGGCAAATTATAAATAAGATTCCATTCTTTTCTTGAAAAGTAGTATCCCTTTTCTTCACATTTTTTTTCAGATGTGGGCAACTCTTCAGATTAAGTGACTTACAGCGATTTTTAAACATCAAGTCTATGTTTCTTAAGCGTTTTTGCTTTTAATGACCCCTGATTGAGGTAATTAGATAAACTTTAATATTTTTAATAAATATACAATCAAATTGAATATAAATGTCTTTAAATGACTTCAAATTAATCAAATAATAATAATAATTAAATAATAAATGACTAATCAAATCAAACTGTTTTTGTGTTATTCCAAAAGAAGAGCCTGCATAAAATGGTATAAATCGCGCTGTTTTGTTGCTTTACAAAATAGCAAGCTTAAGGAACGAAATAACTTTAGTTACTGTTCTGTAACTGAACCTAATTCTTACGCATGGAAGGAAAATAAAACATGATTTAAAAGATAACGTAACTTATAAATGTATAAATCACATGAGTCAAATGCATCAAAATTTTGATCATTAGTTATAACACTATTAATTTAAGATTTACTAAGATCCGTCACAGCATAGTTAACAACGTATTGCGATGCGGAATGTTTGCGCAAAAAGTGAAGTTTGACTCATGCCTCATACGGACACAACTGTGATCGGCCTAAGCTGATCACAAAAACAAAAACAAAAAACAAAAATATATAATTCAACCAAACCAAACCAAAACACGAAAGACATATTCGTTGCTCGCAACGAGATTGCCTTAAGTTATCCTATTATTATGCTTATCTTTCTTTTTTGTTTTACAGAACCGGAGACTGTGATGCGCAAAAACAGCAGACGATGGAATGGTTATTGTTTTCGCTGTCCCAGTTCTTAAAAATCGGTGATTATTGTAGTAGATGTCGTGATAGCTTGACTTTGACTACAGGTACTATTTAAAAAACCTTTTTGAAACATTTCGTTTTACAGAAAACTCATTTTTACATGAATATATATGAATCTTACAACAAAGCAGTAAAGAATGCATTTTTTAAGAACTGTCCCTAATTACATAAGGTTTTTATTTTAATTATTTGCTTTCTTCTTGTTTTTTCTCACCAATTTATTACATTCCCATATGTATAATCTGAATTTATCGACTGCTCTTTGTATCACTTGTTAATAATATACATGTAGTATGAAACCATACTTGCATTTCCAAATGTGCAAACGCGTTAGAGCCTTTTTAACAAGAGCTTATACTTTCCGTAGGAAGTTATTACTATCTAATTTGCTCATCAACACAAGCTGTCAAATATTGAGCTCCTTTCTTCTCAATTCGTTAAGAGAAGATCATTGATATTCATAGACTATTAAAATTAGAAAGTTTTTGACACCCCATGATCTGCTCTACTGTATGAAATTGACGTTGTTTTAACTGAAATATACATCCTTAAATGAAATCGGACCTGACTGGACAATTATCAATGAGCAGACCCCACCTTCATCACTTCGGAAACAAATATTGGATATAGATAAAGATATTATTATCATGTATTAATTCTTACTAAATTTTACACTCTACAGTTTGTAACGTGCAAACAAAACAGAGCTTCAACTTTCTCGTAAAAAATAAAAAAAAATGTATAAAATAGTTTAGGGCTTATATCCTACTTTGAACAACGAAATCATTTTTACGAAATAATACTGTAACGATCCATAAAAGCAAATTTTGGTGTAGCATTCCACCTTAAACTTTTGTTGGCTTTTGTTTCTCAAGGCCTCTTGTACTAATTTATTATAATACATATTCATGTTTTAAAATTTTTAAAAAGTCGTCTGCCCACTAGCAGCTAATAACCGTCTTTTGTCTTTAGAAAAGGAAACGTATTATACATGCCTTCCGTTTCAAACTGCAAACAACCAAACAACGGGAATCAACTTTGTATCAAATTCAAATCGGATAATCGTGTAGATTCTAGAGCTTATGGATTTTCTGTAGCTTTCAAGCAAAAAGGTAAAAAAAATCATTTACCACAAGGAGTGTCAGATAAATCAATGTTGAATTATCAAATTATTATTAACCAGCTGAACAATAATCTTGATGCAATGTTACTAGCGGTACTAACGTTACTTGACGTCATCTATGCAGCCATTAAAGAGTGCATACATAATGTCAAAGGAACAGAGTCGGGCGTGTGAGAATGCAACGCTGCATGTATCAACACAGACGGATCGTTTGAATGTGAATGCAAGGAAGGATTTACAGGAAGTGGCTTTGAGTGCGAAGGTATAAGCAAGCATAGTATAAAACTACAATTGACAGTTTTTTTTAAGTCAAATATCTCATACCATATTGAATATGGTATGAGGATATAGGCCTTCAGACGATCTGTTCGAATTCCCATGGGTTCCAATTGCGCTCCATAGTTAGCAGAACTATTTTTATATTCATATGAAGCAGAATTTATTGAAAAACCTTTACATGAAAAAGAAATTAATCACCCACTCTGGCCTTCAATTCGACATTTAGGTATATCGACGACGTGTTGTCAATTAATAATTGTTACTCCCATTATTACGTCGACTCGATATATCCCAGTGAACTTGTAATAAAAGATACCACAGAGACTGAATCATCAGCTTCATATTTAGATATTTTACTAGAAGAAGACATTAATGGCTACCTAACAACAAAACTTTATGATAAACGTGATAACTTCAATTTTTCTATCGTCAACTTTCCTTACTTATGTAGCAATATACCTTCATCACCTGCATATGGAATTTTTGTCTCTCAGTTGATTCGATACGCAAGAGCATGCTCTACGTAAGAACAATTTTTAAAACGAGGTAAGCTACTGACAAACAAATTGATGAAACAAGATTATAAACAGTCTTAATTGAAGTTATCATTTCGTAAGTTCTATGGTCGATACAACATCCTTATCAGCAAATACAATCTTCCGCTAGAAAGAATGCTGACTGACGTTTTTCATACTTATCGTTAAGCCATTAATAATCGCCGAATTGTCTCGTTTTCCCGATTACGACAAAGAGCACACGGTGTGTGTGACCGGTCAGCAAAGCATGCTCACTCCTCCATGACACCTGATTCTACCTCTAATCTTTGTAGAGGTCCGTGTTTGCTGGGCTCCTGTTTTGTATTTTTTCTTTGGACTATTGAACTTGAAGACTGTTCGCTGTCACCACATTTCATACACGCCAAGATATACTGTATAACGGGCTTCTCTTACAACTGTAACTTTCCAATGAAGACAAAGACGACTGAGTAAAACTTCAGAAATTGAAAAAACAGGTTGCTTTACCAAAAAAGGACCTTATTCAGTCTGATTCAATTTTTAATGGTATACCAAAAATTTATTTTAGTGAATTAGACATCTATTTTTAGTAGTTTTAAATCTAAAAGATTGCATTTAACAAATATAAAAATCATAAGAAATCCTTAGTTATTGAATATTTTTTTTGCGATATATCAATATATAAATTGACGCAATGCACATGTATTCTTTACTTAGGTTTGTTTTGCGATGAATGAAACCAGACCTAATTCAATCAGTATGATGAGCTGTATTAGTGCTAGTATGTCTTATACAGATATATTAACGATTCACATTTGTTTGTAATTTGCAAATGTGTGCGGAAAAAGTAATCGATAACCGCATGGACGAAAAAGCAAGAAAACAAAATTAAGTCATTTGACAATACCTTTATGACATTGACAAAAAATAATCTTTCACAAATCGCTTTACCAAAGATAATAAAATATCAATCAACATTTATATCACCATTTCACATTTGATCAGAAATATAAATAATATAAAGCATAAATATTTACCATTTTGGGGCCCCTCATCAAGTTTCTTAATATCTGGGCTTTTTTTTATTTTGGTTAATCCACTAGCAAGATGTTGACCTTGCTTTTGCGCTGATATCTTTTTTACATAAATCTTCTGACATCACTTTACGACGACTTTTCAAACTGGAGGAGGGGTTGTTTTTCGCATCGGACGGACAATAATAAGAACAGAAATTATCATGCGTTTGGATTAGAACTACATATAATTCAAGGTCTATCAAGTTTGCCTAAGATTCAATTCATAATTTACAATAGAATCTTAAACGAACGGGCTAGACTTTGAACAATGTTACAATAAACGATACAGTGAACAAAGAATGAAACATTGAACAGAAGCAAGAAACGGAGACTTGATCCAACTTATTTCCCTGTGTAGTGAGCCTACTCAAACCTTGAAGAAAGTTTTACGTCAACTAATTTTTTAAGTGTTCACCAATATAGAATGATTTAAAACTTAAAAAAAGAAGAAATACAAATGGTATGAAATTTTCAACATTAAGTAACCAATATTAATTACCCGTGACGAAACCTCAAAACAAGAAATGTGTGTTATTCGTGCACGTGCTTCATATGTATGGCAACTTGACATAAGTCTTTAGTAATAGTCTCAAATAAATAAAAAAAAACCACTTAAAATATGCATTAGATAGAAAATAGGCACCCCAACGGCAATCAGGTTTATTTCATATAATAAAAACATTATATTGGGTGAACACGTATAACTTTGGTTCAATGTAAGTAATTGTTTTAACTCGGATAAAAGGGATTATATAAGTATGCATTTCGGTTTATCAAAGATTCAGTACATACAAAATGAAAACAGAAATTCGGAAATTTATTTGTTGTTAATTTACTGGGTCCCGGATTTCATCATCATTTCTGGTTTGAATACATCGCGCTGGGGACTAATGTCTATTAACCAATCAAAACGAATGAATGTATTTTATAATTTAAACAAAAGTTTTCTCAAATTGATTTTATAGATAAAACCAAGTCTTTCAAAATATAAGATAAACTAGTTGTGATATCGTTACAAAAAGCGAGTAGGTCTTCCGTCAGTTTTTTTTTTTTTAGTTTTTGTTCAGATTAAGATTTTATTTTTTAAAACAATTATTAAGAGTTCATTCAATCATCACAAGGAAGTAAAATAGTTTGAATTGAAGATGTCATTCGATGCAAAACTGCAAGAGCAACTTTGATATCATATTTTTAATAAATGAATTGAAAGTAATTTAACTCGAAAATGAACTGAACATTTTCCAATAAAATTTAATTTCAAATACTCAATTCGACTATGTTGTCATGAGACTCGGAATTGCAAGGGCGTACTAAATGTTATGTTTTGAAATTGTTTGAAGTAGATTTAATTCAATTTACATGAATTTACTTTTTTTTTGGAAAAAATTAAACTTTATTTAACAAATTTGACTAAGATGTCATAAGAAGCAGAATTACAAGGGCAACTTACATTATACTAGTATGTTTTGAAATTGGCTTGAAAATATTTAAATCGTTTTAAATGTATTTAATTAAAAAAATAAAATTTTCTTTAATTAATTTAAGTAAGATTTTATATTTAAAAAAAAGGAATGAAAGTTTTAACAGAAGAGAAAAAGAATTTCTATCGGTGACTACCAGTGATGACGGCCAACACATTAAAGCGTGTACCTATTCTTTACATCTGCATGACCAATGTCTATGATTGAGTGAAGTTTGGTTGCTTTATTATTGATCGTTTCTGAGTTGTCACACAGACAAAATTAGAAAAAAAGAAGTAAAAGTAACCAAGACATCTGAAATATCTCAACTAAAAAGGCTTTTTTTCTATGTATTTAGCACCGCCTATGCGTTTTTCTTAAACCATTTTTTGCAAAAATAAAATTCCACGTAAAAAAAGTGTAAGTAAAAATTGAACTTTAATGTTGGTATTCGATGACAACTAGTAGTAACACCAGAAATAATTATGAAAACAATTGTGTTATTCTAGAAATTTTTAAAATTATTTTATTCACAAAACAATAAATCTGACAAAGTAAATTTAAAATATCTATAGCTAGGCTTTTGCAAATCTTATTATGAAAGCAGTACTAGTAACTTAAAGACTGTTTAAAAAAAATGCTTTTGAAAAGCTGTTATTTCTAAATATTGGTTTATACTTATACATGTAGCATTAATTAATAATTTAATTAATTTGGAACTTGTATCACCTTCGATACTCCCCTTAATGTTTCTTATTGCCCTCCTTGTATTTTCCCATCAATTTTTTTCTGATGTTATATAAAAGATATTTTCACATAATCACCACTTGAAAATACAGACTGCATATTCTTTTAATTAGAACAACTGTTTCATAAGAGATAATGTATCTTCTAAATGCTTACATTTTTACAATATAACATTTGTATATTAACAAGATTAATGTACGTATGTATGTGATATAGTTACACAGTTACAAACCTTAACACACAAGTTAAAAAACCCACTTAGTTAATATCAAAGTGGAGAAACCAGGCAAAAATTGATAAAAATATTTTCAAAAGTTTTTTTTTTACTCCGTTGCTACATTCCCGCTGTATACAAAGTTTGACGTCCGTTCAAGCCCGGTGTTTTGATCGACAGGTTCACAATATTATGCCTTCTTTTACAACGGTTTATTCATCTTTATTTACAAATTCCGAAATCAATGAACATATATGTTGAAAATGGGGTGGGTTTTTTTACACAATCATTAAATATAACACCATGATTCTTCATTTAAATCAATAAGCATTATTTCAATTCACGGAATACATCCAATAAGTTCAAGAAAAAAATACTAGTTAGATAATATAAAATATAAATGATAATATTAATCATACTGAACATGCCAAAAAAAAAGAGGAAAATAATCATAAGATCTATAGTAATATTACAATAAAAACAAATCTACATGCAAAAATTTCACAAATCTATAAACATTCAGATAATAAATCGGAAACAATACTCGCTACAACAAATTGTCCATCCCGCGTTCGTCTGCATTCATGGAGCAGTGAAATTTTATCCTTTATCCTACCCTATTTCAGTTTAACTTGATAAATATCTCCCCTATAAAAAGTGTAAGCTCCTTTAAGTGAACATTAACTTAAACTTCCAACACCACAAGTTGCTTTGATCGAAGTTGGCTGGTGAATCCAGAACAGAAGACAAAATTATAGGACAATTACAACGACGATGCCGCCGACGACGATGACTACATATACCTACATTTACAGGGTATAATTGTATCAAGAAAAGCTAATTTGAACCCTCACTGTAGGGTAGCTAATAAAAGTAAAAGATAGTTTCTTCATCAAAGGGAAAATTGATACATCTACGATCTTCTGATGATAACGCAATAATAATAATTTGAGAAATATAAATCATAAAATGGAAAATCTACAAAACATACGTTTCTGTGGGATATTGAGTTGACGTTTACATTTTCAGCTCCTCGTAAGTAGTATTAGGATTGCCTTGGTATGGGTTACCCAGTTCTGTGTACATGTCCCTTGCGTTATTAGTAAACTGGGCATTTTCATAATTTTTTGTAAAGGTCTGTGTCTCCAACCGGATTCCCTGTGTGTCACGCGTGTTACTTTGGTGTAAATTCCCATGTCGTTTTTTGTAGAAAATAAATGCTGCTACAATAAGCCACGTTGAAACCAAAAGTAGAGAAAGGACACTAATAGCCATAATCGCATATCCTCCCAGTAGCTCTTCTTGTAATGCTAAAAATACACCTTAATTTTTATCATGCTATTCGAGTAATTGCTACTTACATGTAAAAACGTTCTTTGTACAACTGATTTTTTTAAAGTCCAATACTAACATTTTCCTTCAAAATTATCACATGAATCATCTTTAAATAAAAAAATACATTTATTAGTGTTGTATACATGTTTATACTTTGAATTGCATATTTACATATAGGTTAGAATTTTCATTAGACAACACACATTTTACAAGTGACGTAAAGTTGTCTACAACATTGCAATTTATAAAATATATTTCTAAAAAATGTATAGGTAGACAAACAAAAAGAAACGTTAGAATATTACACGAAAGTCGTGAGTTCCAGCCCTGGTCGGGGCGGAGGTGGAGCTCCAATCAGATGATTTTCTCTGCGCTTTATATATATATATATATATATATATATATATATATATATATATATATATATATATATATATAAACTTCAAAGTGTGATGGAACTCTAAAGTCCGATGGTCACGCCAAACCCCGATGGTCTGGGCCAAATCCCAATGGTTTGATACGCCAAAGTCCGATGGTCACCGTACAGTCGCCAAATCCCGATGGTGTGATACGCAAAAGTCGGATGGTTTTAAATAGACTCGTTGCACAAATATTGTCCTCTTTATTCATCATTCGTCACAATAAAAAAATTGTAATAGCGAAAAAAATAAAATGAAATTGTGTTATAACTATTTTATTTACGGTCCAGCTTGGTTTGTTTGCTTGGATTTGATCATCATTGACTTATTAATTCATTAACTACATATTATTTACAGCATATTAGTTATCTCAAAACTCTACAGTAAACATCTTCCGCTTAATATCATTCATAAAATTTTCACCTCTAGTTTCTTTCTCAATTATCCATTTTCGAAGAGATAGCAGCGACACCACCAATGGCATCGTGACCATGACGTGACTTAACAAACGTTTTCCGACAACATCGGACTTTGGCGTGGCAGAACATCAGACTTACGCGCGACCATCGGACTTTGGCGTCTTTTATATATATATATATATATATATATATATATATATATATATATATATATATATATATATATATATATATATATATATATATCAACAAAGAGTGAAAGATAATAACACACAGTATAAATAATCAAAAATAGAAAAAGAAAGTGCACAGTTCCAAAGTTTCTATTTCACAGGCGTTTTCTGGATTTAAGGATTTAAACATCCGTCTTCAGGTGAACATACATGAAATATCACTATTTTATGTATGTTCACCTGAAGACGGATGTTTAAATCCAAAAAGCGCTTGTGAAAAGAAACTTTGGAACTGTGCATTTTCTTCTTTGATTATATATATATATATATATATATAGATAAAAGCACAAACATTGCAGCAATTCTCAAATTTACATAAACCTTTCAATAGTGAAGGAAGTAGATATATATGAAGCACAAAGTGATTCACCATATTGGAGCTTCGCCTCCGCCCCGTCCTGGGTTTAAGCTCATGATCTTTAGAAACCACCCTCCTAGCAGTGAGTGGCGAGCGCACTTACCACTCAGCCATCACGGCAAGACTAGGCAGGAATATATAAATATATATTCCCTTGATGAACTTTGCACTCCAGAATGGCAAGCTCCATTAAGATATTTTCAAAATAGTATCCAAATTTGTACTATTGAAGTTTTTAAATGTGTTTCTATTCACTTTATATCTATTACCAGCTACTGCTTTTATCCACCTACTTTCTTTTTACAATATATATCCGCCTTTGTTAAGAATGTTGTTTAATCAGGGTTTGAGCTGTCGAATTCGAATTGTTATCAAGTTTAATGTCATGTGTAAAATTTGTTCTAAACACAAAAAGTATTTATAAAATGAATTATAATTGACATACCATTCGATATTTTTTCTACATTAAAGGATTAGGCTCAAACAAAAATACTTAAAGCAACACAGAGGAAATTCGGACTAAATTTTTCGGATTTTTGTTTTCCTCATTAACATTTTTGGCAGTAATATGATAACAAAAATTAAGATTGTACTTGTTGGTCAATATAATTTTGCATATTTTTTGTTGGTTTATCTAACTAATTCTTTAAGATAATCATATGACACGCAATAGAAAAATATTGAAAAAATGCTGAAAAACCAAAAAAGACGCCATATCTCACAAATTTGATCCTTGACCTCATATAAATTTTATGCCAGCAGAAGAAGGTTTATATAAATAGTTTAATACAATATATATATGTAAAAGTTCGACCCCCATCATGACCCAGCCTACCCCCAGGGATCATGATTAGTACAAACTTGATTCTACACTACCCGAGAATGCTCCCACACAAGTTTTTACCTTTCCGGCCCAATGGTTTTTGTAGAGATTTTTTAAAAATGCCAACAAATTTTCAATGAATTTTTATTATCTGCTGTTGAAAGAGAGAGTGGCCCTTTATTTTAACAAAGTTGAATTCTATTCACCACCTAAGAATGCTTTGTGCCAAATGTGGTTGTTGGAAAAAAAAATCAAAAATGTGAAGAACTGTTATCAAGATATTCGTTTCGTATACGTTTCGCGTGGTTTGTTTATAAGTATTTTTTCACCAAAAAAGCGACATTATTCTGCATGTCACTATAACTAGATGTACATGACGTATTTCACAAGGTTTTTATTCCGAAATTGTTGTAAATTAGATGCAGATTCAGACATTACCTTGTCGTTAAAAGGCAATATCGTTGTATGTGAACTAATAAATCTGACAAGCTTTTAGGAGGCTGTGCTAATCCGTTAACCCCCTCCCCCTCTACCAAAGGCATAATGAAAAATTGCATGATAAACATCCTTGCAAAATACTTTGAAGCATATTCTAACTATTGTACCGAGTTTAAAAAATCATTCTTTAAATTGTAATAAATCATTCATAAAAATACTGTGTAATCTAAAATTTCATCTAAAATTGCATACTTTTTGCCTATTTGACTTAAAACTTGTACTTCTTTTTCATCATGAAATCTTTCAAAACCAAGTAATTTTTTGCTGATTTGAGACACTTTTTCAAGATGTAGTGAGCCACCTTACACGTAACTCGAACCAATGTATTTACCTTTATTAGTCAATTTAAACTCTGCAGAATACACAGAGCAATTGACAACGTTGCAGCTTTTTAAGCGGAACCGGTATTCTTGCCCTGGAGTCAAATATCCGGGATCGAAATGTGCTAACTTGCCCTCTCCGGGGTCTGTAATGTTTCCGATTACTTTCCAATTGCTTGCTTCGCTTAAGGATAAAATGAAGAACTGTTCATAGCCTCCATTAAAGCTTGAAATCCATGTCAGGTTGACGTAATTAGTACCGTAAGAAGATACTGTGAAGTTCAAAGGAGCTTGAGGCACACCTGAAACGCAATTTTGTATAAATAAAAGTACACTGTTAAAAATTTTTGAAATAGGCAGGGCCATGAAAACAAAGGACTTATATAAATCAGTAGCTCAGCAACATTTTGAAAGTATCTATTAAAGCATTACTGAACGAAAAGTTTAAAAGATAAGATCATTTGGCGAAAAATTATAAAGGTCTTTAACCGAAAAATATAGAACAAAAAGTCTTGTCGATGGAGCACTTTAAAGGACTATTATCAAGATTTCAATTTTTCAAATTGTTGTTTCATTTCGTTATACAAGATTTGTGAAGACATTCAGTTGATGAAATATTTCTAGCCTAAGATATCAATGTATTCATCACATGGGTTTTTTTTTCACAAAGTTTTATGCAAAAATTGTTGTTAATGAAACGCAGAGTCACGTAGGGCCATGAAGTCAAGAAAAAAAGCAACTCTATATGAGTAACTCTCTATTCCCTCATTCTCGTCACGAGCGGTAAAGTCTAAACTCCGCCTACTGTAATCTGATTGGACAAAGTCCATTCAAAAACTCGAGAGTTACTGCCTTTTAAAACCCTCGGTTCAATATATGTTTACTTTTGCGAAATCATTAGTTTAAAACCCGTTACATTTTTGGAAAAGAAATTATCTCCTTTTGCAATTTAGAACTCCTTTGTGTTGAGAGTTCAAAAAGATAAGAGAATGTCAACAAAGTGTGTATAGCCCAAAATCTTGATGATGTCATCCTGATTTTTCTGAATATCAATTATTATTGTCACTACAGCTCTAATAAATTACAATTTGTATTTCTGGAATTCCATGAGATGGCTTTATATAGCGCATATGGACTTACTTAATCTTTGTTACTTTAGGTTTGTAGATAAACTATGATGTAAACTCGTATTTCATGATACCTGGTATATATTTAGAATGTTAAAAATGGATGTAGGTATTTGTTTTAAATTGGCCAGTGTTTACTGGTATTAATACCAATAATTGTCATTTTGTTCACATTTATAGGATATATTGCCAATGTGATACACAGATCTTTCAACACTTTTTTCAAATGAAATTCGAATAAAATTTAAGTTAAGTGACATGATACAATACATTTGCCAAAATACGCACTGATGTATAAGAGTAGCAGGGGTTAGTGTCCCTTCCACTGTGGTTTGTAAGGTTACAAAATTCATAAAGAAACAGTAACTAGAAATGACAATGGATCCTCTCCAGGAAACTTGGTTCCTCTTATAAGATGAAAAAAAGAGTAATCTAGAAGAAATAAATAGGAAAGACACCCCAAAATACAATAGGTTTTGACTTTGCAGACAGTTAAAGTGGGAGGTGTATGGTTTTTTTTGTTTCGATGTCCAGTAACACTATACAAAGTACCCATATTTCAGGATTTATCATAAAAGAACATTTGAAATCAGCATTAAATTTATGACATTTAGAATTATTTTTAAGTGAATGCTTTCAAGATGCCAACATCAGTGTATCTTTATATAAAAACCGAGTTAACAATGAAATGTATTCATAATTTAACTTGATGAAAGCAATATCTTATCCTCCCGAGATATTATATTTAACGCACGACTCCTGTGTGAGTTCTACTCTAATGAGCTATTCAGTCATTTGTAGAGCAAAAATGTAACATAATATAAGACAATGAATGGAATGACGGTGTAAACAAATTTGATTCCAAAATATCTGAAGATGCTTGCATAGTATTATCAGAAATTATAGCATTGTTGTTCTTAAAAAGATTTTTTTTAAAAATTTCCTATACTTTTTAAGTTGAATTTTTAACAGTCATTATTTATTTAACCCAGTATTGGCCCGGTTGTCAGTTTAAACAGCCAAGAATCTTCACTATACATAAAAGTTAACGTTAGATAAATCTTGCTACGAGCAATGAATGCGCATAAGGCCGGTGCTTATTCCTTGTTTCCGTACGCGTGGTGCTAAGCGATGAGAGTCATTGACTCTTCTTGGATGGGACACAAGTCCAACGCAGGTTAACTCCCAGCGTATGCCGGTTCCACATTTCAGCTGGGTGGATTGAGACAATGTAGATAAAAAAAAACCTTGTCTAAAGCCACAACACACAAAATCGAGTGACCACAGCGGGGCTTGAGCCAGCGATTTTTTTGTCCTGGCCTAGCGTCTATGACCACTAAGCCATTGGCTTCACTATACATAAAAGCTTTGATGTAAATACTGGTAATTCTTATGAAGTGGTTTTTGAGAAGATTTTTAAAGACACACATAGTATTTTCAGTGTTTGTGATTATCTCACCTTGGGACAGGGTTTTCATCCTTTAAAATTTAAAATTCTAGCATGTGTACAAAAAAGGATAACTAGACACAATCTTGTAGCGAGTAACGGGTGGGTCTTTCGTCCTATTTTTTTAAACGATACGTTGCAATACGGATGAAAGTTCAGCCCCCCCCCCCCACACACACACACTTACACACACACGCACGCACGCACGCACGCACGCATGTACGCACACGCACGCTTTCAGATAATGTATAGGATCACCTATATTTTTTATGATGAACAAATTGTATTTTTATTTTTAAAAGAAGGAACATTAAATATTTTCGGGTTTTGGTCTCCTCAAAATACCTATTTACGTATTTAATGGCAATGATTTCTTTTCAAATAGTTTAAACATGTATTGTGTTCAAATAAAAGGGGATGCAGATAGACATCTACAAAAAAAGATGTTTTCTGAAAATATCATCAAAATCGATTTAAAAATGGCTGAGAATTCGAGGGCAGTTGCCAGTAAAAAGAAAAAAAGAATGAAGAATGGGAAACAGTAGAATAGCAGTAAGGTCTTCCACTGAAGACGGTCGACCTTTATAATAGGGAGGAAGAATCCTAAGAAAAACAGTAAGTTCTGCCTTAAAGGTCTTTCGTTTCCAACGTTATTACAAAAAAAAAATAATAATCAACCAACAAAACATGGTAAGTTGAGACGAGAAAATTCCTTCATATTTCCTCATTTGGTGTACGAGTTTCTCACCAAAGACGAATTGGTTTTGCTTTAATAAGAAATCATGAAAAACTCTTCCTGTCCGGATTACTTATTTTTTGTCTTTTAACGTTCTCCGACGACCCTCAGCTGCAAATAATTTTTTCATCATAACAATGTTATTGCCCTTCAAATTTTATAAATGAATTGAAATAAAAAGAAATATTATTGATGACATCCATTCATTTTACAAAGCTATTTCAAATTTGTCCACGATGGAAATAATGAATTAATATACAAGTTAAGATCAATTGTACAAAAAAAAGGTTCAACGATGGTTCGAACCACTTTGCCTTTACCGGTATGTAGTAGATCTTCGTGGAACTACTAAACCAAGCATTTTGTTGAAAAACTGATCTTAATATTAATACTAGAAGACTACTAGTAATTAAATTTGTCCATATAAAAGGCAGATTTATGGTACGAATAAAAAAAAATCCGGATGATTTAGAGTTATCGGTCATGGCCGTTAAGTCTATTACCGGGGAATAACGTTTGTCTTACATGTATCTGTTTTGCAGTTGCTTTGAGTCTAGTATATTGAGTATAGTATATAGTAATTGGTGTAGTATAGATCCCAAGAATCTGTTTCTATCAACTTGATATAATAAGTCGTTGTCAAGAACATGACAAGTGTGTATAATATCTAAGTTCTGTCATTTGCCTATATGTCACATCTATATTCGGAAAGCAGTGGACAAAGCGTTAGGTTGAACGAGACTTAATAATAGCTCCGCAGACATAAACTTTCATATCATTCTTCTGGCGGCCGTTAATTATTCCAAAGTACTATTGATGGTTTGTTTAAAAGCTTAGTCTCTTTGCATTGTCATAATTCGTATGTATTACCCTTACTCACATTTATTTAACCACTTGACACTTAATTATAATATGTGCATGTAGTACTGTATTGCCTTTATAACGTCCCTATGCTTTTTGTGTGCAGAGTTTCTGCATTATGGGAACATCGTTGTGTAAAAGACCTAGACGAACCAGAGTTGATAAAATACAGATTATTACAGATAGTCATGCAACAGGTTGATTACATACAAAATGATCGCAATGATATTATGTTACTACATGTTCAAAAATGACAACGAGGGTTCGGAAATTATTAAAACAACACAAATATTTCCCTTTTTAAATGACGAATTTTGGTAGAAATTGGCAAAAAATTGAATAAAACTAAGCAAATAATTGAGCAAAGTCATAATAAAAAATATTTAAGATTTTGTGTACCACAGTACATAAACAAGTTGGTGGTCTGGGTACCCGGCGCAGGCATATCCTCGGAGATTAAAAAAACCTAAACATATGTTTTTTAAGTGTTGGTAGACCTACAATTAATAATAAAAAATATCAAAATATATTTTTTTATTTTGCTATTTTTTGTGCAAATTTCAATAGTGTTCGAGTTGAAATACCGAGATAGTAAAACATATTTACGAAGCAATAGAAATCTGACTACGACGGTTCATTGAATTTTGACGTCACAGCGAATTTAAACCGAACTGGTGATAATCTTGAAAAATACCTTTTCAGGCCGGGCAATTGCTTAAGCAAAAACTATACAATGGAATGGGTCTAAAGCTTCAGTTTTTCGGGGTTTATTTACTGGTTGTTTAACTAGCATTAAAACAAAGGACTAGATATCAAGTGTTTTTGCACACAAACTGAATTCAGCAATTCTAAAAATTGTACATAATGACTGTAAGATACGTTTCATAGTCATTGAAATAATTTTGTTAATTATTGCAATAACTCTCAAACTGACATATATCTCCCCATAGTGAAGGATATAGATATACATAAAGAACAACACGAAAATTCACTACATTGGAGCTCCACTGGCCGCTCATTGCTAGGAGAGTGGGTTCCATAGGTCGTGAGTTCAAGCCCCGGCCAGGGCGGAGGTGGAGCTTCAATATAGTGAATTTTCCTGTGCTTTATATATATATATATATACACACTTTCTGGAAAAAAAAATAAATATACCACGCAGTATATTTTTAAAATGGCTTAAAATAGAGGTATGAACCCTTTAAGGCAGATCAAGACTCATATATCTATGTAATTTTTATTTAACAGGGTACCATTGAAGATTATAGTAATAAAATTAGATGCGATCTCGTTGCGAGCCACGAGTGAGTCTTCCGTCCGATTTCTCATAATTATAAGATGCGATGAGATGAGATTTTGACTGAATTTTGACTCTGTCTGATGTCAATTTAACTCTATTTACTAGTAATTGATTTTAAAATTTCTGAAAGTACTATAATTCATCCAATGATTTCGAGAAAGATTTTACTCCAAGCAGAATTGCAAGAAAATTACAGATATCATATTTTAAAATCGGTTTGAGGTAATATAATCCCACGATTTAAATCAGTTATAAATTTTATAAAAATTTAAATTTCATCCAATAAATTCGAAAAAAAGATGTCGATCGACGCAATATTGCAAGCGAACTTGAAATATCATGTTTAAAAATCGGTCAGAGGTCATTTTAGCACGATTTAAATACGTTTAAAATTTTTGAAAAATTTTAATTTCATCCAATCAATTCAAATAAGATGTCATCAGACGCAGAATTGCAAACGCAACTTTCATATTATGTTTTAAAATCGGTCTGAGGTCCTTTTAACACGATTTAAATGAGTTTGAAATGTTTGAGAAAAATTTTAATTTCATCCAATCAATTCGTAAAAGATGTCATCAGACGCAAAATTGCTATGCTACTTAGATATCATGTTTTAAAGTTAATCTGCTTTCGTTTTAACACGATTTAAATGAGTTTGAAATTTAAAAAAAAAAATAATTTTTATCTAATCCATTCGAATAAGATGTAATCCGACGCAAAAAAATGCAAGTGAAACATAATTTCATGTTTTAAAATCGGTCTGAGGTCATTTTAAGACGATTTAAATGAGTTTAATTTTTTTTTTAAATCAATTCGAATAAGATGGCATCAGACGCAGAATTGCAAGTGCAACTTTGATATCATGCGTTCAAATCGGTCTGAGGTCATTTTAACACGATTTCAATTAGTTTAAAGATTTTGAAAAATTTAAATACTATCCGAACGATTCGAAAAAGATGTCATCAGACGCAAAATTGCAAGCGCTACTTAGATATCATGTTTTAAAATTAGTTTAAGGTCATTTAATCACGATTTAAATGAGTCTAAAATTTTTAAAAAATTTAAATCTCATACAATCGCTTCGAATCAGATGTCATCAGAAGCAGAAATGCAAACTCAACTTTGATATCATGTTTTAAAATCGGTCTTAGGTCTTTAAATGAGTTCAATTTTTTTTTAAATCAAATTTTATCTAAATAATTTGAATCAGATGTCATCAGACGCAGAATTGCAAACGCAACTTTGATATCATGTTTTAAAAACGGTCTGAAGTCATTTTAACACGATTTATATAAGTTTAAATTTAAAAAAAAAATTAAATTTCATCCAATTAACTCGAAAAAGATGTCATCAGATAAAGTGTTTTAAAATCAGTCTGAGGTTAATTTAATACAATTTAAATGAGCTTAAAAATTTAGTTTTCGTACTTGAAATTTCCGAACAATGATTTTTCTTTGAGAGGCTAGACTAGCATGTCCTCCATCATTCCTGAAAATTTCAGCTTTTTATCTTTACTCGTTTTTGGGGAAATGCGTGGACAAGAAGTCAAGACAAATTGACAAAATGGCGGATAAGTCCAAACCGGAGGTGAGTTTCACAGGATGAATGACCATCTTTAAGTTCTCCTTAAAGATAACTTAAAGGTGCTTAAAGGTAGCTTAAAGACGATCTTTAAGCCACCTTTAAGCTATATGTGTTGTTTAAAGGTGGCTTAAAGAAAGCGTAAAGATGGCTGAAAGGCAGCTTAAATACTATCTTTAAGCCACCTTTAAAGCTACCTTTAAGCCACCTTTAAGCTGCCTTTAAGCCATTAAAAAATCTTTTAATTCAATATTGTGCTTAATTTACCAACAAAATGTAATAACTTTATGATAGAAAAGGTATTAAAAACGATTTTTGTCTTAGAAAATAAAATGAAAAAAAAAATTCAAAACGCCAAAGACGAAGATTGAACCCGGGACCCTTCGTTTACCAGCATCACATCACTCCCTCTGCACCAAGGCAACTTATATATTTCAGAAGGTTTTTATTTACTATAAATTTGTGGCTTTTGAATCAATGTATTGAGGGTGTATTTTTTACTTGAAAAGATTTTGACTTCCATTCAATTTGTAACAATCAATTATATCTAATTTATAAATTAAATGCATACATGTATTTAGAATGAAATACGAAACTTGGTCTTCAGTGAAAAAAAATATATTATACCTAAATGGAAACCGTTAGGCTTACTAGTACTTAGTTAATAAATTTAAACCAAGTAGATATAGGCTATGTTCATCTAATTCATAGCTAAATGAAATTAAATGCAAGGAAGAAGATGAAACTATTTCTTTTATTAAATGCATTGAAACTATTAGCTAGGGTATCAGTTCTACGCAATTTCCCGGTTTTCATGATAACAGCGCTGTTCCAGTATGTATAATTTTAATAATACTGATTATTATACATTTACAACAGATCTAGAATAACAAATGAAATGATATATGTTAAAATGTTTAATTGTATACATGATTCTTAAACTATCAATTCTATAACAAACAATATTACCAATTACCGGTGACGTATTTACTGCATGTGGCAATTGCAAATGATGTATGCATATACTTGTACATACAATTGTATGATGTACCAGGCCGGGTATGTGACATATTTACCCTTATACATATATTTAAATAATTAACCCCCATTTATCACCGGTACAGTAATTAATTAGCCTCTAGATTTTTCTCTTACATACATGTATCTTTAATTTGTAGACGTAACATTTTTAAAACCCACAGCTAGGAAATAATACTTTGAAAATGAATTACAAATGTAATTATACTTTCATTCACTAGACTTATCGTATAAACGTACATACTAAGATTTCAACGCCTTTAGAAACCCTGACGTGCACCTGGGCACACTACACACCTGTTGTGTATATCTTGTATATTCTGTGTTAGTTCCAAGGGTTTTCTTAAATTAGATATACACCAACGAACAAAACTATGTCTAGACAAACAAAGCGGTAATATCCCGCCCGATATAACCAAGGCAGTTGAGAGTCTTTTCATCTCTAACATATATCTAGCATATCTAGAATTAGACCTAGAAATAATTAAAATTAAAAAAAAAATACATATCCTAAACCGATTAAATTAAATCATGCATTATTGGTTCATTTTTTTTTTATTTTATTTAATAACCGGATGAACTAAAAGAGAGAGAGAGAGAGAGAGAGAGAGAGAGAGAGAGAGAGAGAGAGAGAGAGAGAGAGAGAGAGATTTCACCGATTAATTAGGAAACAAACATACTTTAATATATTTTCATGCGCAGATTTAGATACAGAGACAGCGCTCACCCCTACAATAATTTTGAAAAAGAAAAATTATAAAGAATTTTATAACGGCAATATGTGTCCATTGGAACGGTGTTGATGATAGCGATCTGCGTTTAATGGAGCGAAAATTAAAACCGCCTGGAACACACCCCCTTCCTTTGAAATTATATCATCACTTGGATCACCCCCTCCCATCCCTATAAAAGAGCTTTTGCATTTAATATATGTTTTCAAGATGAATCTGTTCAGCTTGATCAAACCTGACTTAAAGGGAACTTAAAGATGGTGTAAAGACAACTTAAAGGGAACATAAATGCCACTTAAAGATGCTTAAAGGTGGCTTAAAGATGGCTTAAAGGTGACTTAAAGAAGTTTGGACATTAAGGACCTATAAGCTCAGCTTAAAGGTGACTTAAAAGTGGCTTAAAGAATGCATATCCTTTAAGCCACCTTTACGCCACCTTTAAGTCACCGTTAAGGACTTGCTTAAAGATTGTTTTTCGCCCTGTGTTTTACAAAATCGAAAATGAAGTATAAACTTCAGATGGTATTATATCGATGCTGAAAATTTGGCAAAAAATCGGACGACCCATCTCCGAGAAATCTTCTGCACAAAAATTGTAAAGAAAAAAAAAAGTAAAAAAAACTAGATAAGATCTCGTTGCGAGCCACGAGTGGGTCTTCCGTCCGATTTATCATAAGATGCGATAAATTAAATTTTAACTTAATTTTGACTCTGTCTGATGCCATTTTAACTCGATTTAAATGAGTTAAAAATTCTTGAAAAAATTTTAAAAATCTAATCAATTCCAGAGAGATGTCATCAAAAGCAGAATTGCAAACGCAACTTAGATATCATGTTTTAAAATCGGTCTGAGGTCATTTTAACACGATTTAATGAGTTTAGAATTCTAAAAAAGTTAAATACAATCCAAAAACTTTCATCCAATGAATTCAAATAAAATGCCATCAGACGCACAAATGCAAGCACAACCTAAATATTATGTTAACTCGAGTTAAATGAGTTTAAAATTTTTGAAAAATTTAAATTTCATCCAAATTATTCGAGAAAGATGTCATCAGAGGCATTATTGCAAACGCAACTTAGAAATCATGTCTTAAAATCAGTCTGAGGTGATTTGACACGATTTAAATGAGTTTAAAATTTTTGAAAAATTTAAATTTCATCCAATCAATTCGAGAAAGATGTCATCAGAGGCATTATTGCAAACGCAACTTAGATATCATGTTTTAAAATCGGTCTGAGATCATTTTAACACGATTTAATGAGTTTAAAATTTTTAAAAAATTAAATACAATCCAATAAATTTCATCCAATGAGTTCAAATAAGATGTCATCAGACGCAGAAAAGCAAGCACAACTTAAATATTATGTTTTAAAATCAGTCTGATGTTGTTTTAACTCGAGTTAAATGAGTTTAAAATTTTTGAAAAAATTAAATTTCATCCAAATAATTCGAGAAAGATGTCATCAGATGCAAAATTGCAAGCACAACTTCGATAGCATGTTTTAAAATTAGTCGTAGGTCATATTGAAATTTTAAATGAGCTTAAAATATTTAAAAACTTTAAATTTCATCCAATCTATTCAGAACGATGTCTTCAGACGCAGAACTGCAAACGCAACTTAGATGTCATGTTTTTAAATCGGTCAAAGGTCATATTAACACGATTTGAATGAGTTAAAAATTTTAAAAACTTTAAATACAATCAAATGAATTCATATAAAGTGCATTCAGACGCAGAATTGCAAGCGAATCTTATTCATGTTTTAAAATCGGTCTAAGGTCATTTTGACACGATTTGAATGAATTTAAAAATTTTGAGAAATTTAAATTTCATCCAATCAAATCGAATAAGATGTCATCAGACGCAGAAATTAATGCAAGTGCAACTTAGATATCACGTTTAAAAATAGGTCTAATGTCATTTTAACACGATTTATATGAGTTTGAAAATTTTGAAAAAATTAAATTTCATCCAATCAATTCGAGAAAGATGTCACCAGACGCAAAAATGCAAGTGCAACTTAAATATCATGTTTTAAAATCAATCTAAGGTCATTTAAACACGATGTAAATGAGATTAAAAATTCTGAAAAATTTAAATTCATTTAATCAATTCGAATAAGATATCATCAGACCCTAGAGCGCTGTCCGCGCACAAAAGAGAATTTCCCTGTGCTGTATGTATATCCATATCCTTCACTATTGGTAGGTATACCGGTATGTCAATTTGAGAGTTATTGCAATGTTTGTGCTTATTATATATGTATATATCTATGCAATGTGTATCGTTCCGATCCTCTCAAATTGTCGTTTAACTGTATTCCACCTGTATCTCAAACGACTGTGTAATGCACGGCCAGCGCTCTAGGGTCCAATCGTCATCGAAAGAAAGATTTTTGTCTTGCCTACATGGCCGAGTGGTTAGAGCGGTGGCCACTCACTGATAGGAGAGTGGGTTCCATAGGTCGTGAGTTCAATCCCCAGTCGGAGCGGAGGTGGAGCTCCAATATAGTGAATTTCCCTGTGCTGTATATATATCTATATCCTTCACTATGGGCAAGTATATGTCAATTTGAGAGTTATTGCAATGTTTGTGATTATATATATATATATATATATATATATATATATATATATATATATATATGTTCCCCGACGGGCTCCTTGATTTTTTGGTCTTTATGGTAGAGCGTGGTTGCTGATTCTTCTGCGGAGGTCACCTGTTTCACCAATGTATTGCTTAGAGCAAACTGCAACTGATGAGATAGATGCAGTTGTCTGTGCGACAAGACGTGTTGCCAAAAATATTGTAGGTGCGACCCGTGATGGGGCTTTTAAAACTGTCCGTGTTGGTGCTGTGCTTGCACAGAAGGCATCTGGCATCTGAACATGTTTTAAAACTACCATTTGGCAACGAGTTGTCTAATCTCGTTTTTACCACCATGTCCTTTAAGTTCCTTGAGCGTTTATATAGTGTATATATATATATATATATATATATATATATATATATATATATATATATATATATATATATATATATATATAGTATTGCAATGAATAATTCCAAGTTCATCATATTTTGTTTTATTTGGAACAATTAACAATTGAAGCAACTGAATTCTAATTCGAGCCTGAATGTTATATTAATAAGTTTATACATTCATTTTAAAAATCTACTGACTACTGACTTACTTTGCAATTGGGGTTTTTGGCATATGTAAGACCTATTATCTGAACAACTTAAATCATTCCATTTGTATTGATACCATCTGTCAATTACCACACAGTCTTCATCATTACGATCATTGGGCTCATTTTCTCTCCAATTGATATATGACTCTTTCAGAATGATCTAAAATCGTAAAAAGTATATTATCATATTCACATTTTTTTTTACATGAATAAACAATTTAATTATTAACTAAAATGATTCTTAAAAAGCGAATACATACACTCAACTGTTGTATTCATTCAATATATATTTGATCACCATAGTTGACAAATCTTCTTACCGTTGAGTCCCCAACCCAGGTAAAGTAACTTTCATTATATATATCGTTTAGTCCAATCCAGTGATCTTGGTCTGGGCAACGTTCTTTCAAATTCAGTAAAAAAAAATAAACGTTAATTGTAGGTACTGTTTTAGTATAAAGGCATACACATATGATAAAATATTCAATGTTTTAATTATACGAGGGTTGTCAAAAAAGTTCGTGGACACATGTGATTCCATTTTAAATAACGACGTCATTTTCAAGAAAGAATTGTAATATTTTTATATTGACTATAATAAAGTACATGTTTAAAAATTAGAGCAATGTACCTTCTTACATTAGAGTTATCATTATAAAAACATTGCCTATACAGGCCGCACGGCCCAATCTGACGTTGAGGTTTTATATTAAATATTAACGTAAATGGACAAAAAAGTAAAAGTCAAATCATCTAACATTAGTTTTCTTATTAATGAACGGAAATTAAGATTAAATATCATTGTTTTTATTTTATCACACCGTTATAACGACGTTTTTATAACGTCGTAGTCCTTGGTTTATCTGAGAGCACTATACCGCAATCACTGTTTGACCAGAGGGGTACAATAGCACACTTCATCAGGAAATCGCTTGTGCCACTTGTTGATAGTGATCTAAAAATAGTTCGATGTTTACTGTTTCCTCTACCATATGTTTTCTTTTGACGTTTTACCCAAGTCGACACAGAATTCTATGATGGCGCGGTGTTCCTTGCGGTCAGCCAACGTCGCTTTTTCTGGCGTTTTTAAAGACATGTTCTTGCATAAACTTCATTAAGCAAAACGACTTTATAATAGAAATAATTCAACAAACAATTAAGAAAATTTGAAGGTACTAAGTAAGCAATACAAAAGAACAATGGATGATTGTATCAAAGATTTTTTTAAAATATATTACCAAAAAAACTTGTCAACTTGCGTTCTACAAACCCGAAAGACTACTGGAGAATTTTAAATGGATCAAGTCGAGATGAAAAAAGTGCTGTTAGCATTGACGAAATGTTTCAATTTTTAAAGGATATAAACGAGGGTTGTGAAAATGATGTATCTTATATTGATAACCCTGATTGTATTGTAAATGATTTGACTGATACCTGTACGTATGACGATATTCTTAACGGTGAAATTTCCGATGAAGAAATAGTTGCGGCAGTTAAGAAACTTAAAAATAGTAAAGCCGCTGGGTATGATCTTATTGTAAATGAACACATTTCATCGACTCTGTCTATTTTTCTACCAGTGTATAAGAAGTTTTTTAATATTATTTTCTGTAGTGGGTTCGTTCCAGATGAGTGGCTAATCGGTATTATCAAACCAATTTATAAAAATAAGGGGGATCCTACTCAGCCGGAAAATTACCACCCTATATCTCTTTTAAGTTGTTTAGGTAAACTTTTCACTAGTATTTTAGCAAATCGTCTGGAAGCATACGTAACTGAGACAAATCTTATTTATGAAAATCAAGCTGGATTTAGAAAAAAAACTATTCAACTTTAGATGATATTTTGACAATACAATTTCTCTGTGATATTTTTATGAAAAGAAAAAAGAAATTATTTTGTGCTTTTATCGATTTTAAGCAGGCGTTCGATACTATATGGAGGACCGGCCTGTGGAGTAAGCTTATTTTGAAAGGAATTAACGGGTAATGTTTTAGATATATTAAAAATATGCACATGGGTATAAAGTCATTAGTAAAACTAAATGATATTTCCTCGAATTTTTTTGAATGTAACGTAGGTGTAAGGCAAGGAGAAAACCTTCGCCCTTTTTTATTTTCTTTGTATATCAACGACCTAGAAAACTTTCTATTGGAAAAAAAACATTGTTGGTTTGCAAATCATAAGTAATGAAATTGAAAACGAGTTATCACTACATTTGAAACTTCGTATATTATTTTACGCCGACGATACCGTCATAATGGCGGAATCTGCGGAAGACCTACAAAATGCCCTGTACGAATTTTATACATATTGTACTCGGTGGAAACTTAATGTAATAATAATGGTTTTCTCCAAAGGTGCAACATCGAAAAAGATTTTTTATTATAAAGGAGAAGTTATTGAAAATGTTAAAGAATTTAAATACCTGGGTATCGTATTGTCAAGAACTGGTTCATTTACTAAAGCAAACAAGCATTTGTGTGAACAGGCTCAAAAAGTCATGTATGGTGTTATAAGAAAAATTAGAAATTTTAATTTACCGGTAAATTGTCAATTTGATTTGTTTGATACGGTTGTTTTACCAGTTTTACTGTACGGCTGTGAAATTTGGGGGTTTGAAATTCTAGATATTATTGAACGTGTACATTTGAAATTTTTGAAAACAGTACTTAATTTAAGAAGCACAACACCTAATTTTATGATATATGGTGAAACAGGTCGCTACCCTTTGTATATTAATGTTTGTACAAGAATAATTACATATTGGGGGAAAATGCAAATTAGCCCTGAGAACAAAATTGCATATACAGTGTACAGATATTTATTTTCACAACATTTTAATAGTGATTGTAAAAGCCCATGGATAGATTGTATTCAAAGAATTTTGAACATGTGCGGGCTACAATATGTCTGGAAGAACCATAATTGTGTCAATATAAAATGGTGAACTGCTACAGTAAATCAAAGATTAAAAGACCAATTTGTGCAAATATGGTCCAATGATATAAATTGTTCTTCCAGATGTCATGTGTATAAAATTTTAAAACCTAATTGTTGGTAAGTATCTCGTTATTTTACCTGTAAAACTAAGAAAAAAATTAATTAAATTTCGTACATCAAACCATCGTCTCCCTGTAGAGACAGGCAGATGGTATAACATTCCTTTGAATGAGAGGCTATGTCTTTTGTGTAATAAAGGTCTCATTGGCGATGAATTTCATTATATTTTAGAATGTTCGGCCCTAGAAGAAATAAGGAAAAAATACCTTATCACAAAATATTGGAATAGACCAAATTTTTTTAAAGTTCTCTGAACTTATGACCAATGGCAACTGTAAATCGCTAAGAAAATTGTGTGTATTTATTTCAAATATTTTCGATGCTGTCTGTTCCCCTTAGTTGTTTTCTTATTTTGATCCTTTAAACCATAGTCCTAAATAAGTAATGACTCTACAGTATGTCAATTTTTATTCATATATATTCATTTTTCCTGTATGAAAATGTACCTGTATGTATGTACCTCTGACGGTTTGTATTTATGTGTATTATATATATATATGTTCCTCTTGTACCAAATTATTTGGTTTGAGCGAATAAACTGACTTTGAACTTGAACTTGCAATTATATCTCTTTAAAATTATTTGCACATTTAAAAACAGCTTCAAATGACGTATAAATATGACATACACAATACTTACTACTTCACAATTGAGGATTATGGTGTTTTGACATGTTTTATAAAAATTGTTAATATTCATATCTAAAACCTCAATTACGATCTTTTGACAATTTTTACACTTGGCCGTGCGTAATTTCTGCATACATTTCTGCATACAATATGTATACCGGTATATAAACCCTTTAAAGTGGCAAAAAATTCGATCGTCCACGAACCTTTTGGACAGTCCTCGTATGTTCTGGCCAGAACTTGTTTTTTATTCGTGAAACTAAAGGTTCATATTAAAATTAAATATAAAAAACGGCCAAAAATTAAAATTATTGTTTCTCAATTCAAGAAGGCTAGTTTGGGATATGTTAAACCCCATATATTCAACTTCTTTCAAAAAGTCTAATTTTTCAATTGTGTTGATGAGACAGAAAATTACACGTTTGAAAACTTTGAAAAGAAGTTGCTATCAATTTGCTACATTCAAAAATAGATCAATGCATTCATACTTTCTAAAAAGGACTGAGTCCCTGCATTGCTGATTGTAACAAGATCCGCCCCTAATTGCTGACACGATGTTCTGGCAGTTGGCCAAGAAACAGCATCAGCTATACAACTGTAACACTGGCGGTCATAAAATAACCAGTTTCCTGTGCCACTACAAACGTCTGCTAGGTAAAAATTAAAAAAGAATATTGTAAAAGAATATTAAAAAACTTTATATATTCAGTAGTATTTCATTCTGTAATGATGAACAACTAAAGGAACATCTATTGGCAGCAACATTTGTAAAACCACTAAATGTAAAAAATGCAAATGAAAAAAAGAACATTAAGAGATTCATAAAACTTTTGAAAATATAGATTAAGCTTTAGTTAAAAGTTAAGAGAAATTGTTGGAAATCTCAAATGTCTTACCATAAGTTATAAGGGTTGGTATTCACTTGCTATGATATGTTAATCTAGTACTATAAGATATTAAAAACTGTGATCGGTAAAGATGCTGATTACGCCCATTGTAAAATGTAGTGAAAGTATTTAAAAGCTCTAAGCTTATTTGTTAAATTATAAAATCGTATTTTTCCAAACATATGATTAGTCGATTGCTGTCACGTGATCGTGCTATAAATTCTGTTATAAGGAACTCTAATTTCAAACAATACGCAGGCGGGTTAATGCAACGTCCATATAATATTCAGATAATGCGATAAAAAAATATAAACAATTTTATTGAATAATTTTTTGTTTCTCGGCTTTGAAATCGTAATGTCTGGTGGATTTAAGCTTCAAGTTGTTTCATATCATGAATATATTAGACATAAATAAACATAGAAATATTTTAAAAACACAGATTCCAATTGGTCATTCGATGAACGTAAGATATAAAGGAAAGCAACAGAAAATGAAGATAAGAGTTTATAAATTGTAAAATATAATTAAAAATTATAAATGAAATTTACTATGGCAAATAAATTTTAGTTTAACTTGATGATTATATCTAATTATAGCAAGCGAAGCGAGTTCTCAGAACCAGTGTGTGCGAAAAAGAACGAGCTAAACCTACAGATTCATCAAGAAAATTTTTTGGGCAGCATCTCATAATGTTCTCTAATGCTTTCTCCCGTAGTGCTATGTCAAAAATTGCTGACATTTAACTCTTAATTTACGTTCCTTGTGGTTTGAAGACACGTTTTGAGTAGCGCACAAGCTTTGGTGAGACTCAAGAAATTGTTTACATTTCTTCCATTCCTTCGTATTGAGTTGAGATACGTAAACAAATGATTATTGATTTTAACGTATGACGTTACCGTGATCTCGTGCTATATTTCCCGCGATAAATTTAGAGGTGGATCAAACATCTGTTTGCATGACATTGTACAAACTATTTCATTATAAACTGCGATACCCGCCTCAGATGATTAGTTTTTAAAAAATTTTGGCTTTGATAGAGAGATTATATATATACAAGCAAGAGTCATATTTTACTCGCTGTCATATCGATCCAATTTTACGCTAATTTGCATGCATGTACAGTAAGTCAGTATCTGTATAATTAGGGAGGAAATTAAAAAATATATATATTGCTATCAAAGTTACAGCCCCGTAATATTGAACTAAATAAAAAAAGAATAAGAGAAAAAATTAAACATATAAAAAATCTATGTAGATATTGCATATTGTCAAACCATTAAATTTGAAAATGGGAAATTACACACCTACAAACAGGGACCGGGGGCACGGATACAACGTATGTATTTAGAATGCAAAAATAGACAATTTTTTTTTAAAAATTATGAACCAGGAAAAAAAATTAAAGTCAGAAAACAACAAGGTAGAAAAGAAAAATAATATCTATCGTTTACACTTTTGATCAAATTAAACACACATTACATTTTACACACTGATCTATTCTCTCCAAAATCAAAGAACGGTTTTAGGGGGAAGGAAGTCTATGTATTTTGTAAGAATTTTGTTTAAACTTAGAAATATTATATAATTCTCTCTCTCTCTCTCTCTCAAAAATTCTTTGATGTTAGTTAATAATTATCAAAATATCACTTAGTTGACAATGATGTAAGGTATGTGTAATTCTTGCTTCTTGCTGCGCTCGCCACAACGCTACAGACCCTGAAACGTGCTACTACACCTCTAAAACGAACCGTACCGTTCCGTGCAAGAAACGAACCGTACCGTTCACAAAACGAAACGTACCGTTCACAAAGCGAACCGTACCGTTCACAAAACGAAACGTACCGTTCACAAAGCGAACCGTACCGTTCACAAAGCGAACCGTACCGTGCAAAAAGCATGCAATATAATTTATGCAAGACCCGCCCCAAAACGGCCAAAAAAGCGTACCGTACCGTGCAATAAGCGTGCAACTTCCATATACGGCTTATTGACTTATGTCTTTTGATGAATACGGACGGATATTATCGCTTACCAGATAAGTTCAATATTTTGCTAGATTTTAGTTATACGGGATTAAATAACACATACTAAAACTTAACGCTGTTATTTTTATTAAAACCGTTACAAAATGTTTTAATATAACTTCCTTTCTTAGGCCTTAATCTTTTCTTTGCGTAGCGCCATAAACTGTCAAAACATGTTCATGTATATGTCGTAGATTGTGAAATGAACAGGTGTCGGGAATCAACAAATTAGTTTTTCTTTCAAATCTAAACTTATCATACATATATAAAGTTGTTGGTTACTTTAACGCACATTGAATCATAACGTGCTAAATCAGTTGGCTTTCTTGTGTATATAAAGTTTAAGTCGCGATCATTTCCTGTGTATAGTGATTAACAAACCCAGGGTATAAAACGACATGCCCTCGGGGGTTTTCACACCTGTTCAAGACAAAAGAAATACAAAATTGCGTACGTCTTTGTCTAACCGTACAGCACCCATATTTTCGATCTTACGGAAGAGATTTTCTATCTTACAGAAGAGAGAGAGAGAGAGAGAGAGAGAGAGAGAGAGAGAGAGAGAGAGAGAGAGAGAGAGAGAGAGAGAGAGAGAGAGAAATAAAGGTTATGTTTTAGTTATATTAGTTAAATTAAAGTTTTATCACTGAACCATTGTTTTATAGGGGGTCTCTTGAGCGGGATTTTATTTCAGGACTCCACGTGCTTCGCTTGTCAATCAGTTTAAGTATAGCAGTACGGATCACGCCATGCGCCGCGTGCTACTTGGCTCCTCCTACATGTACATAGCTAGAAGAAAATTATCGAATTAAAACGTTTTAGTTTTATGTTTTCTTAAAGCTTAATTTTTAAGAGTGTTCCTATTTTAAATTATTAAACAATCATTTCCTTCCGACTTCATGATTATAACTCATGTACTGGCGATCAGAGTCTCTTTCCATCGCTGTCATATTTTTGTGTTACTAGATAAATTCTTAATATATTTATCACTTTTAACATTCAGTTGTTGATTGCCGGGTATTTTCCCGTGTCATGTTTACAACAGGAATGTGAGTAAAAAGGTAAATAAAATATATAAAGGGGAGAGTCAGCATTTGTAAAACGTCAGCTAAATCGCATGCATACATTGAAGAGCGGACACTTGTCCGACAAAATAATAAATATGACCACTAAAAGCTATTGACTTATTGTGTGTGTCCAGATGTGTACATAATAATTTACCGTAAGAAATATGATACATGTGCATGTATAGTTTAACTGAATAACAAAAACTAATAGTAATATTTTGACAAATAATACACGCGATATTATTTCAGGTAAGAGAAGCGATGACGGGTTACATTCAATATTTACATGTAGATGAATTAAAATCCGTGTAGAAAAACTTTAAGACAGTAAATTTCAAGATTTCTTAAATGAAAGTCTTTGTTTATCTTATCATTAATTGCGTGTATTTTTACACTGTCTATTCACCGGGGGAATTTGATCGGCAACATGCAGTACACAATAAAGAATGATCAGAAGAATTATGAATACAAAAAAAGAAAGATGCTTGTAAATATAATGACTAGCCGAAAATTAAGACAGCGAGAAAGGAAACTAAAGAAATATCGGAAAAAGTCAGGGATTTTTTTCATAGCAATTTTAAATGGATTTGAAATAATTAATGACTTCAATACAAGTACGTACATGTAGAGAAATAATAATCTTAAGATGCTTGTTAGAATTATCGACAGATCGCTGAATTAACAAACATATCTCGGATTAAAGTCACAATTCTTTTAATCAATTGTAAAAATTGCATTTATCTAAAATTAAATACGAATTATAATAATAACAGATTAATTAAAACTACCCTCCGCTTCCTAATTTTCAATGAGTACACGTTTCACGCAACATATCAAAAAAGGGGGAACGAATGGAAGTTCTGATTTTAACTAGATTGATATACCTTTGTAATATATCATATAAATAAAGAAAAAAAGCTCGTCATAATGACCACCTTGCTGAAGTCATAAATCCTAACAATATTATATCGTTCAGGCCACGCCCACCTCATTAATGAAGCGCGCAAACCGTTCACAAAGCGTGCAGCTATTTTTAGCAAAGCGTACCGTGCAAGAAGCGAACCGTACCGTTCACAAAACGAAACGTACCGTTCACAAAGCGAACCGTACCGTTCACAAAACGAACCGTACCGTTCACAAAGCGAAACGTACCGTTCAAAAAGCGTACCGAACCGAACCGTGCAACTGGTGTAGTAGCACGTTTCAGGGTCTGTAGCACCGTAAAACATATTATCTGAAGTTATCCTTCCTCATGTGAACTTTTATGCGTTACTGTATACGTCTATTAGGTCATCAAATAAAATGTCGAATTTGGTGAAAAAAAGATGACCGTCTGTAGATCTGTACTGCCAATGAGAGAGCACAGTCCTTGACTTAATTAAACAAACACCTAATTATTTTATAATCAATCGTCCGAGATCTGGCCGAGCGTAATTATAGTATGCGTAGTTAAGAAGGTTGCGTGGTCAACAATTTCGCCATCAGATCAATAACACTGAGCATAATGCACAAAATTCTCTCTGCATTAGTTTTCACTGTTCCAAACGCATTAAATCGGGTACTTTTGCAAAGTCTTTTTCTTCTTTGTTTTAACGCCTTTTTACGTTTAGGGAAAGTTGTCACAAAAAAGGTATCAGATAAAGGCAGAGTACTTCAGGTTCAAGACATTACTTTCATGGGAGATAAGGAAAATCCTTCAGCAGTTCAAATTGTTTTAAGATATCATAAATCACAAAAGAAAAATGATCCTATAATCATATCTATAGAAACCAACCCTGTTTCCAATTTGTCCAGTACATTATCTATATAGGTATAGATCAAGGTTTCAACATGTTTCGGGCCCCTTTTTCCAATTGATCAATGGCTCTCCAGTCACCTATTCTTATATTAGTAGTAAGCTTTCGAAAGCCATAGCATTTGCAGGACTTGACCCCAATAGATATAAAGGCCACAGTTTTCGGATAGGGGCAGCAACACAGGCTGCACAATTAGGCTATTCTGAGAGTTTTATTCAGCATTTAGGCCGCTGGAACTCGAATGCGATACACAGATATATTAGAATACAATCGTTTCAACTGTAATTATTTGTAACTACATTCTTTCTTACCCATGTAGTTTATTCATAGCATGTCAGTGATTAACTGCTGCTATTGGACTGTATCAAAATATGTCCTTATGTTTGTTACTCATTACATAAGAGTATCTTGTATGTAACATAAGGAGGGTGTCTCATTTTATTTTGTTAGTTATAGTATGTTTACAAGTGTAGCAATGTGTCATGATAGGTCAGTGTTTAACTGCTATTTTAAAGTTGCACATTGTGACTTTAGATATTGTTAGTACAACTTTTAATCTAATAAAGTGCCTGCGGGTTTCTCCTCAGAATTGTCTTTTATTTTATATTTGTACGGGTTAATAGTATAATAAAATTATCTGCACTTATTGCCAGGTCAGTGTTTAACTGCTGGTAACAGTATGCCATGTTAGTGTTTAACTGTTGGTACATTTGACTGTAAATTATGATTTGTGTATGTGTTAACATCAGCATCAACAAATGCACAACTCACCTTGGATGGCACAATGGAATTGCCAATTGTCATTATGAAATTCACATTTGGTGGCATATTTTGTTTTTGAGGTGCCATCTTTTTGCTGGTTTTGTATTTATTGTATATAATTTTGAACAAAATATTGTTTTTCTGTAATTTAAGGGGATCAGCATATTGATAAGTTATTTAACATTTTGTGTGAACAGTTTTGGGGTCTGATCCCCTACTATGTTGTTTATATTTTTCTTTACTTTCGTCATTTTTAATAAATGACATATTTCATCATGCACAAGTGTTGAGTTCATTTATCAGACAGCAAAAACAGAGCTGCGGTGAGGTTGTGCAGCATGAGAAAACATAAAGAAGGTTGTGTGGTCAACAATTTAGCCATCAGATCTACTCTAATCCTTAAGAAAAGATTTTTTAAAACTATTACTTTTTAAAGAAAGAAATCATATTCTTTGGCTTTACATTTTGAACATTTTTCTATATATAGGCATACCATAAAACAAGCGCAGCATCTAGAGAACTATGTTCAGGCAGTGTATTACGTGTGACTTTATTGAAGACTTTATTGAAGACGTTGTTAAATAGCAAAATTAATGCTCATGTCTACATTGGACACATACATGTAAGATTGAAGATCTTAAACTGTGAGTCATGTCATAAGCAAACATTGATCGACACATGTATAATTACATTTTACTTGACAAGTTAACTGATTACGAAAATGCAGGCATACACTAATACACAGCTACGAACCATCGTAATCAAGTAAGAGCCGATAAAACCGAAAGAGGCGTTTTCACTAAAAATGAAACTTGTCCTGCGGAAGCGTTTGTATGTATGCTCCGCAGTTGACGTGAATGCCTCTCTATATCAAGTTTTGGACCCAACACTTTAGGAAAACTTAAAGATACTCATTGATTTTTTCTGAAGTTTAACATCATGCAAGCAATTTGTCATTTATTTACAAAAATCTAATTTTAATTAAATGATTGAGAACATAAAAGGCCACAGCTTTTGATAAAAAAAAGGGTTTAGTTTGCATTATTTGACTGTTTTTGGGACATGTGCATTTTTTCTAACAAGACATGCTTAAAAATATCTTATTTAATCTTAATTTTAAAAATGTTCAATAAAATATTCTAAAATTCATTACTCACCATAGCAAAAGCCCTCTCTGAAGAAACATAAAACGAATATATGCGCATAGATGCTCATTTCACCGAGCATATCCATGTTTTAACGATAGGGAAGTAAAAAAACAATGTTTTATATACAAAGTACGGTTATAGACAGTATTATTACGATTTACAAGTATCGTTATTAGTTGTTTTTTTTTTCAAGTGATTGCATACAACTAGTACTTAAACCAAGCGTTAACTTCTTTTTAAAACAATGATTTATTTTGGAAGTAAGTCTTAATTTGATTGCTTTAACAACACGCATAATTTTGTTAACAACAAAATCAGGGAAAAATTATAATCATTATCTTTTTATCCTTATGTGTAACGCTTGAAGAAACGATAAAGGCAATATATATTCAGTTTATTTGATTTTTGATTTCACTGTATTGCTTTACGTCGCATGCATGGGTTACCTTACCCTAAATAGCTCTTCAGTCAAAATTACAATACTTATTTTATAGATTAGAAAAACGTTGATGATTAATATGATAATGCTATCTGATGACAACAGCATACTCTAGTTTATGTAATTGGCTTTCCATAATATTAAAGGTACTAGTTATGCCATTATTATGTTGATGCTGTAGTCAATATAAGTGCACAAAGCTCACAAATTTTCCAGAATAGAAAAAAATACATCTTTACATGTATAACTAATAATGTCTCAACAGTCCCAATTTGTAAAGCCGGTTCATTTACATTCGGAATGTGTATTAAGTATATCTGTTTATATTAGGAATCGGAATATATTCAGGCACGTAGCGGGGGGAGGGGGGGGGCTGCACCCCCCCCCCTTTTTCGCGCAGCAAACATTTTTATTTACATATAAAAAAAATGAAGTATCATGGAGTTGGCCACCACACTTATTGGGTGAAGTGAAAGTAAGAAAATTAACATTGAAATTAAAGTTATAGGTATACTATGCTACCCCCCCCCCCCCCTCCCTACACACACACACACACACACACACACACACACACACACACACACACACACACACACACACACACACACACGGATTAGGTTTTTCATGATTTTGGGAACCTTTTTTTTAATATTATACTTTTTTGCTTGTCAAGATTTTTTGGATGAGTCTGGTCCCCCCCCCACCACCACACACACACACACACTTTCAAAAACGATGCTACGTGCCTGATATTTATAATGTGTGTTTTGTTGAGGTGAATGGACAATTTCTGCCATTCAGTCACCTTTCTAGACCTTTCAGTTAACATGAAGCTGACTGAATGGTAGACCTTTATCCGGGGATTTTTCTATTTTTCTATGAAATGTATGCGTGTTGTTTTATTTCCACAAAAAAAATAGTTTCCATTTGCAGATAACAATTTGATTATGATATATAATAAGATGCATAAGAATATATATTTACATTTTTAAGTGTCTTTGTCTGTGATAACACTACGAATCGATTTTGTATTGTACAGCCCAATTAATTCAAATGACGTATTGTTGGGGCTCGCGCAAGCGGGTTTGCATAATCAAAACAAATGAAAATCACATAAATATGTCAATATTCTAATTTTTAATCGTACAAAATTAAAGCTGAAGATTATTTGAATATACGTAATAAGGAACCATTCTTTGAATTTTATGAGGTGCCTGATCAAATCTATCATAAAGACCTTCTGGCTTTATTGGATTTGATCACGCCCCGACCAAAATTATCACCTCATAATACTCAAAGAATGATTCCTTATTCCTTAACTAAGTCAAATAGGCAACAAATTTGCAATTTTGGATTGTAAAAAAATTATGATTTTCAAACTTTTATTTCAGTTAATATGAACAAAAGCCCCAAGCGGATTCAAACTCGGGATCTGCGGTTCATTAATACTCATATTAGTACTGAGCTACAATGATATTCAACCAAAACGATTGACACAAACAATTGAACATGTAAACCGGCATCTTGTTACGTAGTGTCTTAAAAACTTTAAGTCTTGATGTACATGTAGTGAGGTACCTTTAAGTTACTGTTTCTTAAAGCTGCTTGGTCCGATTTAATATCAATTTTTTTGTATACGCTTTTAAACGATTGTTATGCTAAGTATGTGTATAATAATAGGCATTGCAGTAGTTTTCCTGGTCAATTAAGCCATATTTCAATGAACAAAATGATGTACACAATTCTTTTTACAAAAGAAACGACATAAAAGGGTATCGCGATATTTCGCCTCATATTAAAATTCGACCCTGACGTCGAGGCGGGTATGATTGTTATATCATTATTACGACTTTGACATCTAAAAAACTGAACTTTATTTAATTTTACAACGATCGATTGATAAACAAGTTCTACAACTTATATTAATATCTTTCGTTGGCACGGATGTTTGCGCGAGGGGGTCATTAATGTCGGAGGATGCCGGAGTGCCCGGAGAAAACCAACGTGTCCAAGCGGGCTACCACCATACCCTTTCACATACATGTACAACCAGTGCCGATCACGGGGATCGTACTCGGGTCGCAGCGGTGAGAAGCGAGTACATTGTCCACTACGCTACTTGATCACTTTGAGATCGCTATAAATAAAGGTCATACTGTTTTGGCAAATCAAAAATCAAACATGTGTACATTTTGTTCAGTAATATTTCTGAAGTTTGCTTTGTTTACAATCTATGCATAACATGCGGATTGAATAAACCAATCATTCTGGCGACGAAACCAAACGGTTCCTTTTTCTAAACATTCCCATGATGTATTTTGGTTTGTTTTTTGTGTTGCCCATAAAGAAATTATTTTATTTACTTTGAATTTTTCTAACTTTGAAAGGAGACCGATTCTGCTGGTGTAAATAGGCGAAAGTCTTTAACTTTATAAAATAATTAGTTTGTATGGAGAATTATTCGATCCTGAAATAGCCAAAAAATCGGACCATGCAGCTTTTAAAAAGCAATCAAAACTTGTCTTTTGACTTGAAATTTTGATTTGATTTAAATACTAGTATTTTTTAATTGTCTGTAAGTTCGCATATGTGTATGATAATATATTTAAATAGATGTGTTTCCTGTATCAGTAGACAACAGTATCTTGTTTAATTACCGATCCCGCCTATAATTACGCCAATATTTATTGTTACCCTTTTACATTGTAAACACGTGCAATTTTGCCGGCACTCATTCCAATCGCCCGTTAAATAATTCGTAATTATTGTAAACTTGACGTTTTCCCCTTCAATAAGAATGAACCGATTATGTCACGGCATTTGTCTTCTTCGTACAAAAATAACGAAGAAAATTGCTTAACTACCGACCTAGATGTAATTACGCCTATATTTACTCGTTGCAGCTAAACATAATAAAAAACTTGTAATTTTGCCGGCACAAACATGTCTTAAAGAGTAAGACATCGGTTCATCTTGCTGAATTAGTAGATTGTTTATCCATCTTAGTTTCATTATTCAGAAAAAAATTAAAGCACCTTTCGCATTCCAATCGGCCGTTAAAAATTCCTCAATATTTATCTAAGGTAGAAGTTTTCCGCTTCAATGAGAACGAGCCGTATATGTCATGGCATTTGTCTTCTTCGTATCCGCCAAACTGTGTGACCCATATCAGTGTCATACGTCGGGGAATTATTAATAACCCATTTTTAGACACTTTCGGCACAAGAATACATAAACATCGTGTTAAAATAAGACGAAAAATGGCCGCGTTTCATTTAACACTTTACGGATTTTTTCACGGTTTATCGTGTTTTGTCTGGTTTACGTACGGGGATTTCGATTTGACAATTCTTCATACGAATGATGTCCATGCACGTGTGCAAGAGATGGATGGCTACGGCGGCCAGTGTACTAACGAGAACTGTTACGGAGGAGTCGCCCGGATGAAAACAAAAGTACAGGAAATAAGGAACCAGTTTCCTAATACCCTATTCCTGGATGCCGGGGACCAGTTTCAGGGAACTCTTTGGTTTCATCATTATGGTGGGAATATAACATCCACTACAATGAATGAACTCGGATACGACTGCATGGTATGTTTCAAATAAACAAAATAGAAATGTGTATACTTAAATGCATCACACAAAACATATTTGAATACATAAATTGATAATAAAATGAAGTTCATTGTAATACTTAGACATTACAGACATACATTATCCGTTTGGTTTTTTTTTATCCCTTTTTTTTATCCCTTTTTTTTTGTTGTTGTTGTTGTTTCTTGTTGTTTTTTTTTTGGTGTTTTTGTGTTTTTTGTTTTGTTTTTTTGGGGTTTTTTGGGGGGGGGATGGGGGGGGGGCTTCATAAATAGAGAAAATCAAAATCAAGATATTAATTTGAACGAAAGATAAAAAAGATTTTTTTCTTTTATCTGTTGAATGATAAATAACAAGAACTTAGACAAGAAAAATCATTATCAAATCTCATTTAACTACAATCGAGGGGATTGTCAACATGTCAACAAGTCAACAATGATTATTGATTCACACCATAATAAATGTTTCGTAAAAAGAATCACCCGAAGCTAAAGAAAATAAAATAAAAGCCATGTACTTTTATGAATTCTTTAATGAAGACTTTAAATGCTTACACCGAGTACATCCTGCTCATTTCAATAAAAGATCTGTTAAATGAAGACTGTTAAATGGAGATGGGACGACGTTCAGGTGAGTGGAAAGGTAATTAAACTCAACTCAGTGGAACGAACTGTGAGAGCAGCCACACAACAATCACTTAAAGTTCATTGAATAAAGAAATCGATTTTCTAATTTAAGATGGTCGGTATATTTCTAACTATTTTAGTGTTTCAAGAGGGGTATTTATACATGTACATGTAACAGATAGTTCCTTGTATTTCAAAATGATAGTTCTTTGGTTCTGAATGCAATCTAAAAGCTAATTAAAAAATCTCTCTCTCTCTCTCTCTCTCTCTCTCTCTCTCTCTCTGGGACCAGCTTGATTAAACGTATTTTAAAAGTATAATAGGGTACAAGGGGATACAGGAGGAGGTTGTCTACATGCTTTTCGTGACAAGATTGTGTTCAAGTTAATTTGATTGAACGTGTGACCTGCTATTGATGATGTAACAGATTGAAAAAAAATCAGAGTTATTTAGATGCGTATATGGTAAAATATTATAGGATTAAATTCAATTTCTAGAGATTTTTTACCCGTATACACTGGGTTGAACAGATTATGTTTTATAATCCGGAAAGCAGTTCATGAAAAAGCGTAAAATGCTCAAAACCAGACTAGTTTATAAGACTGACTGATTAAGTTTTATATAAACTTTCTACATACTGAATCTATTTCTTATAATTTATATCATTGATTGCAGAATTCCAACCAAAACGTACCCATAATACAATTATACATGTAGATTGAACCATAAATGCATTGTATATATTAAACAATACACGTGTACATGACATATGTACAAATGTGTCTTTTTAAAACAAAATGCATCCTAATAATTAATTATCTTGCAGGCGCTCGGAAATCACGAGTTTGATCTAAAAATCCAAGGCATCCTTCCTTTCTTAAAGGCCGTGCAATTTCCTGTTTTGAGCGCAAACATTGACACTTCCACGGAACCCTCAATCTCTCCGTTTGTTGCTAAAAGCCATGTTGCCCAGGTTGGCGGACAGCAGATTGGAATTGTGGGATACACGACAAAAGACACTCCTATTATTTCTTCACCAGGTACAATGTATTCAATTCAGGAATAAGGAATCATTCTTTGAGTATTATGAGGTGATCAAATACGGTTAGAGTGATCAAATCCAAAGCCCGAAGGGCTTTATGAAAGATTTGATCAGCCCTGACCGTTTTTGATCACTTTATAATATTCAAAAAATGATTCCCTACTGTATAATTTTCAGCAATTGTAGATTAAATATTAAGATAGTTGTTGACGAAATGTATTGAACTATACATTACAAAATCGATTTGTAGTGTTATCATAGACAACGACACTGGAAAATACCAGAGCATTTATAAAATATGGCTTTAATAGTAATCTAATAAAAATTGGAGTCCAGTTTGAATTCAAGGAGGTTGAATGGTCAGTAAACCATCTAAGAAATCTATTTCAGAAAATTAGATATGCTATTTTTATAAACTGTCATTTAAAGACGTATTCCAAATATTTAAACTTTGAAAATGAAATATTTTCCTATATCTGCATATAGAGTTCTTTTTCTAAAAGCGATTTTACTCTGTCCCAAGATATTTATGCAGCACATTTTCGTAAATGTTTCGATATTTATAAATACCCCAGGGTTCAAGCGATCTTCATTCAGTAGAATTGCCTCCTGCTTCTTAGGTTTCAATACACGGCTAAAAATAAAAATTTACGGGGATTTTGCATTGCAACAGACATAAGTACCCGGATGATAACGTTAAAAAATGCGCGAAATAGTCCAAGCGACTTCCGAATGTAGAAAAAGATGTCAACATTTTACATTATAAATCTCTTTATGAAATCTGTTTTCCTTCCTCTGAATTTTTCCGAGTGAAAAATGATAATGTGTCAATGAAGATATCTTAGATATTTTCCCTTTAATCAATTTCATATTTTCAATTGCACTTCTTTCAAAATATGATCTTGTTTTATTCTTTGCAATAAAAATATAAACTATGTCCCGTCTATATTTAAAAAAAAAAAGAAACTGTTAGGAAGTCTGATTAAGGATACTCGATCAGCAATTTTCTATATGCGCGGGAAATTTAAGGGACTTCACAGCCATACCCAGGCTCTTCATTATTTTATTCATTTGTTTACAGGCTTGTGGGTTATTGTTGGGTTTTTTTTTTTACATCTTTCTACGTTTGTTTTTCTTTTCGCCCCGACGTTAATTTGCTCAGACAATAGAATATATGAATGATTAACACAGTAATTAAAAAAATTATTTTGAATTCGTCCAGTTTTTAATTCGCCTGCTGGCAATCGGTTTTTTGAACGCAGATCGCAGTTCGTTATTCGCAATTCAAAAGTGAACTGTATTCTAGGACGCAGTTCGCAATTCAAAATTAATTATTCATATTTGGGGGCTGAAATTTTCAGGTTCATCTACTAGTGGTATACCACCACTGTGAAAATATGGTGATGTTGTCATCTCAAGTTTTTGAGATTCGGGCCCCTCCTTATTGTACACTATTTATTATAATGGGATTTTAAAGATCGGGCTTGGAAACCTCGAGGCCCCCTACCCTGGGGGCTGAAATTTTCAGGGTAATCTACTAGTGGTATACCACTGCTACTGTGAAAACATAGTGATGTGGTCAAACTACAATAAAAATATAATTTTAATATATGAGTCCTATATAAAAATAAGGCGAACGGACCTAGGGCGAACGGCGTCAAGGGCAAACGGACCTAGGGCGAACGGTAATTAGGGCAAACGGGGTCAAGGGCGAACGCGTTTTAGGGCGAACGAACAGACAATCGATGTCCAAGAAGTCTTCTACCTAAATTGTGAAATTCATGACCCATGGGACAGGGGTCTAGGCCCTAGGGTGGGGCCAATATAGCCATATAATGAAAACGTATTAAATCTACCAAAAGTTTAAATTTTTATGTCCCCCGAAGTAGGGATTCTGACTCTAGGGCAGGGCCAAAATAGTCATATAGTGTTAATGCATTTAATGTTTTAAAAACTGACTGCATATAAAGAAAGAAAATAAAGCTGTGCCCGTCTATCAAATTTTTAAATTTCATGTCTCCCAGTGTGGTGGCCAAAACACTCATATAGTGTATAGGGTAGGGGTTCTTAATGCAGGTTGTGGCCAAACTGGTACATGTAATTTAGTGTTAATATATGACGCTTAAAAAAAACGTCTACTGACACATAATAAAAACTGACTGCATATTTAGAAAAAAACATTGAGCTGACATCTTTAGTAATATTCCATGTCACCTACATGTAAGGCAAGTGTTATAGCTGGGAAGGGGGGGGGGGTATATATTTGTCTTATTATTTTATTCTGCATAGCCTTAGGAATTTCAATGAGAGAAATGAGTAAATTCACAAAGTAAGAATGGAGCTGTCTATCAAAGTTAAGAGATTGTGAAAGCATTTGGGAAGAGTTCAAGGGAGGGGGGGAGGGGGTATCAGATTATGGAGACTTGTCAGTTATCTTCCCTTGCTTATTCACATTTAATTATTAATCATTGAATATAATGTAATTATAAAGAAGTTGTGTGATCAAAAGAGTTATGCAAGTTTTTTATTATTTGAAACAAAAACGGTTTTTGAACTTTCTAAATAGACAAATAAACTTGTTAATAGTAAAGTAATAATTGGCTAACTAAAATCACTGATACATGTAAAATGATTCTGGTATAAATGCCAGATGGTGATTAATTGTCAATGAAGGTTGAATATTCAAAAGCTGGAACAGGAGAAGTGAGTAACTCATGATGGCTTTTAATGCTGCTTTTTTTTTTGTTTAAATGCTCTCAGGGAGAGTTAATGTCTGCCCCTGGGGATGGGGGGGGTGGAAGGGTGTTTTAGATAAAACATGTATACTAGCCACCTTGTTTTAGTTTATCCATGAAAACATATACACATAAAACCTATCCTGAAAGTTAACAAATATTGGAAAATTATTTTCTATCAGTCTTGCACCTTTTCAATATCAGGTCATGCACTCTATTATGATCTTTAGGTTTTTCGCTAAAATTATAGGTTTCATAGTCCTTTTTGAAAGATTTTAGGCAGAGAGGTGGTCGTCATTACAAATTTATAATTTTCTACTTCAGAATGAAACTTAATTAGATGCATATATGAGACTCCTCGACAAATTTGTGTATGGGTTATATGCTACTCAGGAGACCGTTAAGGCCTGTTGGCCTCTTGTTAAAAATATACAACTACCTAAATATACATCAGTAACCAATAACAATTTAGTTAAAAAAAAACAAAAACAAAAAAAAACCAATAAATATAAATAAATGTTATTTTGTGTTAAGAAAATATGTATTAGGACAGCTTTTGGATTACAAGAAATAATAATTTAAACAACACTTGTGCATTCTTTAGGTGTAAATTAACATTGGATACTCTTGTCATTCAAGTAATACATAAGCTCGCGCTTTTTATAGAATTTGACGTTACGTGTAGAAACACGACCAAATTCCCTTTAATTTGCAATATATAGAATACACGTACAGGTTAAATAAGAAATAAGTTATAATCTCGAAAATACATCAATATAGTGTATTCAATGTAAGGAATTTTTTAGATTATTATTTTTTCAGAATGAAGTGATAAAAATTAAGAATGATCACGCATGGCTTATATAAACTGATGTAGACTTACTCTTTAGCCAAGGACATTTGAATAATTTGTTGGCCAATACTAGTAATCAAAACAATGAATGAAACTTACTTAGTGTAGATATTAAAAATAAGAGAATTATTTTCTTTCGCCAAACAGAGACAATATTTGCGAAAAAAACATAAATTTGTTTAATTTGTCAGCTCCCAGGCAGGCATGTAGCAACGGAGAAGGGAGAGAGTTTGGGGTCCCTCTCCACATAATTATGTTAAAACGTATATGATAGAATAAATTACTATGCCTCCCCCCCCCCCGGATTAGGAATTTGAGGTTTGTCGAAAATGCTGGAACTGTAGAAAAGATTGCCTTGTTCTATTAGTCTTTAGAAAAAGCTTCACAGCAGTCCCAATACCCCCCCCCCCCCCAAAAAAAAAATAAACAAACAAAAAAAAACATAACGTGATTTTACAACCTTAGAATCGTCTTAGGACAAGGTAAGTGATGTCCTAAAGTTAGGACAAAGTTATGGCGGTTCCTAAATTTAGGAGAGCTTCTTGAAACAGACTTAGGACTGAGAGGTATGTATCCTAAGACGCACCATAGTCCTAAGATAGCTCCGTGAATATGCCTGCTGATCTTTAAACGAAATGGCAAATAAGGTGAATAACATTATTTATTATATCAATATAACATCTGATTCAATAAGGCTTACATTGTTCGCCATTCGTTTCAGAGTCTTTAATCTTTAACGATGAAGTCACTTCCGTGCGCACAGAGGTCCAAAAGCTTACCAGTCAGGGCATCAACAAGATTATCGCCCTTGGACACGCGGGATTTGAAGTAGACAAGAGAGTGGCAGAGATCGCTGATGTGGACATCGTAGTTGGTGGTCATACTAACACATTTCTATATACAGGTTAGTAATGAAGACCATCAAAATGGTATCTAAAATAAAAGAAAAAGTGAGCAAGCTCACATACCCACGCTCCTCTTTTGACAATGACACACATAATGAATGTCAGTGCATTCATTAAATACACAAAATAATTTGATAAAAGGCATAACTCGCAAAAAACTTCCTGCAAATATGCACATCTATTCCTTTGTCTTTAACAGCTAAACAATTTCTAATTTCTAATTTCAAAGGGGCCGAAATTTCCAGAAAAATGACGGAATTAATTTCCTTTTAATATATGCACATCTACGCATTGTGTCCTAAATACCTATAAAGACTTCGAAATTCCGTGAAGGGGTTTAGAAGAAAAAAAACACAGGACTGACTGACAGAGTGACTGACGGACCATTCAAAAACATTATACCCCTCGCAACTTCGCTGTGTGGGGTAAAAAAAACAGTTACTACAAATATAAATAGAATAATATTATTTGCAATCCAGCGGAAAGAAAAGAGACAAAGGGAATGATTAGTTTGAATCCCACATCATCAAACCTAAATAATATTGACGCAAATTGTTTGGCCTTTACAGCGGAAAAGAAAACAGCGTTCCGAAATTTCAGCCAGTCCAATACAGGAACATTAAAGCACATTATCATTATTTAACTTATTGCAACTAACAAGCATCGATCGACTATTTACAAAACATTTTACATTGAATTGTAAAATATAAATATGTTTCAAAAAATACACTTTTTAATGAAATAAATTCGTTCGTAAACCGTTTAAATTTGTTTAAAAATGCTATGTAACATATATTATATGTTTTCCCGGGCGACAATATTAGAATATTTGTTCCTCGGTGACAGGAAAGCCCTGGAGTGCGACATAACACTCCAGGGCTTTCCTGTCATCTCGGGGCAAATATTCTGGTATGTCGCCCTCGAAGCCATGTAATACATGTATATGTATAATATCTTAACACATTGTTACATGTATTGTTTGTTTCTAAGTCTTCATTCCCAGCAACCAAGAGGCGTTCTGTTAGCACTCAATCAGATAAAGGGTTATCGACAAGAACACCCAATTACTTTTACTTTTTTATGACAGTACGTCACAACATAGCGAGTTCAACTCATTGTGAAACTTCGATTTTATCTCCAGAAGTGGATGCGTATCTTTGTTGCGCGATGAGTGAAACTTCGGTGTAGTGACTCGTAGGTCTCAATTTCGAATACTGCAGGTACAGTGCTTTTTAAATGAACCCCCCCCCAAAAAAATACCCCCCCCCCCAAAAAAACCCCCTTTTTTGTCATTTCCAAGTCGAATGCATGCTAGCAATCTTTATCTTTAAGGAATATAGAAGTTTGCGCTGGTATGCGAAACTTTTCCTGAAAGAATTATATTATCTAAAATTACATGAAAACAAAATTGAAAGTGCCACCTACATCATGTGCATATAGGTGTAAATGACTATATATATGCAGCAGCTAGTCAAAACAAACAGTTTATTTTTTAAATTATTTTAATTTGATTTTTTTCTACAACAAAGTGATGCAATAAATATTTTTTTTTTCTATCAAATTTGGGTTAAGCTTGAAAAAGCTTTTTTTTAATTTTCAGGAACTCCGCCATCCAAGGACAAGCCAGTCGGGGATTACCCTCACGTTGTCCAGAAGTCTGGGGGAGCCCAAACCCTTGTGGTCCAAGACTACGCGTTCGGAAAGTATCTAGGCTTTCTACAAGTGAAGTTTGATGATGATGGAAAAATTAAAACGTTTGGTGGAAATCCCATTTTATTGAATAGTTCAATAACAAAAGGTATATTATCTTAAGGCACGGTCGCACCGTGCCCATTATTTTGTAGTTGATGCAAAAGGTACATGTTTTGCAGTTAAATACTATAATTATCGTTTATATCTAGAAATTGGGGAGAGTAGTTCTAGAGAAAAGCAATAGAATAACCTCGATGACATGAGGTAGAAAATATAAAAATAAATTTAAAAAAAATAAACAAGAAAATGCGTTCTTTTGATGTTTTATGCGGGTTTAAAGGTAGCTATAACAAACTGTAAAAACAATCATTTTCCGGCAATGCTAGCTAACTACATAGCCCGTATGAAACACCAACGAAAACATTTTACTGTTTATGTTTACTGAATTGGTAATAAATTCATAAAAAGGTATTAAAATACTAAATAACCATTTTTTTTCGATCAGAACGTTACACAGAAGGAACAGCTGATTCTCCATAAACATGTATGTGAAGGTTTTCACTCTAGTTACAACCTACTTGAAAGTCTGAGAACAGCCCGCGTGCAAGTCTCTGCATCCAAAACTTTCCTCTCTATGCCCGTCCAGTGAGGATTAATGTCAATAACCACTACATGTACTGTCATATTTCCCCAATTGGGACCACTGAGGTTGAAGTGTTCGATCCAGTCAGACTCTCTGATTTTTTTTATTGATTTTTTGGGGGGTTAGGATGGTGGAATGGTAGTTGCATTTGCGGAGGTCGCTTGTTTCTTTAACGTATTGTTTTGAGCGAACCTTACAGCTGATGATATAAATGAGACAAGACATGTTATTTCATATTATGGAACTAGTAAATCTGTTCGTGTCATTGCTGTACGTGCACAAACTTTCGTTTGTATAAAGAATGGAAAGATTCTTTCTTAGTTCTTGGACAGTGTACTATTGTCTTTTTTCTTTGTTTTGCAAAAGAGTTCTCTGCCTTTTGTGGTTATTTCATTTATTGCCATTTGCACTATGTGGGCTCTGTAGTCTAGCTCGAACAGACAGTATCTTGCTCTGTTCTTCAGAGAACTTATTCGTCAAATTTGGGTAGTTTATCTTTAAGGAACCCCTCTAAAGCTTTTACAACAGGAATACGAAAAGTGAGTCCGTCTAACTTTTATGGCACCGAGGCTTGGTCCTCTTAACTCCGACATTTAACTTTGCTACAAAATTTGATCGTGGTTTCAAATGTAAGGCATTTAATTAGGCATGTAATATTGGTGATCTGGCTGGTACTATCAAGAACATAACACAGATTTAAAATAAACGATCCTCTGTTTACAAAACGTTTTTCGAAGTGGCGCTAAATATACATCACGTGACATATTAGTACGTTCTGATTGGTTGATACATATAAGTAACAAAAGGTAGTGCTAAAGACCCAAATGCATGGCTTAATTTTTCTAAAAATTAAAATGTCTAAAATATCGTTTTGACAGAACATATCACAAATTACATAAATGCTATTATTTACAATAATGCTGTATTATGAAATATTGGTGATATGTCTGGTACTATCAAGAACATAACACATGTTTGAGTGAATATTGTCAATTTATTTGACAATAAGAAAAAGAGACTTTAGGGGAGGTCTTAACAATATTAAGATCATCCGACATTGGATGTAAGATCAAATAGAGTACGAAATGTGACCTCCCCTGCACACAACTAAAATGTATAATTTATATGCAACATATGCATACAACAAAATATTGCTAAAACAAAACAAACAGCCATCAAAAGCAAACAGCATGTTTGCAGAAGGGCCCCACACAAGGTGGACTAGCCAGATCATGGCAGGAAACAAAAATATATGTAATATCAGAAATGGGAGGAAGAGAAAAAAAAATTATACACTAAAATTAAAACTAGTAGAATGTATACAGGACTATACCCGTACTACTTGTAAATACAAGTGTTGAAAAATACAATATGATGTTGAGACTATAAGTTACATCACATATTTTTGGCGATTAACACAGCTTAACAAAACACATAAACCAAAAAAAAAAAAAAAAACTAGCACCTGTCATATAATAAACATACATATTCCAACTATCATGCAAAGTCCACACCTTGATGAGGAACCAGTAGGCACAGGTTAGTAAAAGAAACATGCAGTGACTAAAGAGAAAAATAATTCATTTGTACATAATTTGACATAAACACACCAGTTTACTTCTGACTTGTGTTTATGCGATCAGCAACAAAAATGGAATAACAATAGTTACCAATAAATCACACCGCAGTTGACTTCTGACCTGTGTGATTCCTGATTGTAAGTTAGAAAGGGACTAGAAAATGAAAACAGTCTGTGGATATTGATTTAAAACCCTCAATTGACATCATACAGGTAGATACTATGAGAGCACAGCAGTTGACATCTGACCTATGTCTCAAATGTTAGATGGGGGGAGGGGAGGGGGGGGGGGGGAGGAAAAACTGGATTTGGCACCAGGAACATAATACTGGGGAATAAAGGACTAGAAAACAATTAAGTAAACTATGTGTAAACAAATACAGATTTGACTTCTGACCTGTGACTAACATTAAGAATACCTACATTGCACTTAAACGCAATAGTAATTGCATATTTTGAGAGGGTGGAATTTAAATGTAAAGCTTGACAACCGAATGTATCTGCAAATTGCGTCCGATTTCCATCTGCCCATATTTTGAATGCAGTTTTCAAAATAACCTAATTGTGCCGCATGAGTGGCTGCCCCTATTCTGAAACTGTGGCCCTTGTAAAGGGCAGGGTTCAAGCCAATGAAACGGATTATGTTCTGAAGATGTTTTGATACAAATGCATAGGTTACTGGCTCACCTCCCATGAATTGAAACAAGGGACCAGACTTAAGACCAAAGGTTTGAACGTACGTGTAGAGTGTTTTAACTGAGCACATGTCTTCGTTACCTGAAGCCTTAAGAAGGATTTGAAAAAGGTCATGCGTTTTATTATCCCCTCGCGCAACTTGTTGCGAAGGGGATATAGCATCGCTACTGTGCGTGTGTGTGTTCGTATGTGTGTATGTATGTATGTATGTATGTATGTATGTATGTATGTATGTGTGTGTGTGTACTCCATTTCAATTTTCTAAATTCCAAGAAAACCCTCTCATGAATATCCATCAAACTTTGTACACTTCTTTGGCATGGTAAAAGGACAAACCCTCTTGATTTCAAAATCAATTGATTAAGTATTTTTGTTAATTATCGTAAAAAATGAAGTTAAAAACATGAATTTTATGTACGACTTGACAATCGACATTTCCGGTAATTTTATGTACGACTTGAAGTTAATCGCTACCGTATACAGTTCAAATCAACAACTTGACATTTTTTTGGATTTAAATCTAGTAAAGGTAAAAAAAAAACGTTTTGTAGCATTTGAGTGTTAGACTAGTGCCCATAGTTAAAAGTTGAAGCGGGCAAGAGATTTAAGTCTGCCGATTTACATCGAAACAAGCAGTCGACTTTCGGACAAATTTTCCCGTATTACTTACAATAGAACTAGTCCAAAATTCAGTAGAGACTTTGACAGATATTGCACATTTATCACGCAAAAATTGTTTTATATTAATAATAACTGCATATATATCTACTATACTATGGGTTCATTTTAATACGACAACTAGCAACTAGAATTTCCATCAGAGCAGACTCCAGAGCGCTTCATTTTCAGAGACGTTTCATAATGTATAGGGATCGTTTATGTATGCTTATATAAAAATGAATGTCACTAAATGAATCTAAATTATTAAACTTTAAAGTATATGTGTTGAGTTTCTGCTAGGAATAGGAAAACTGTTATGTAAACCCCCTCCCCCAATTAATACACCACAAAGCTTGGGGATTGGGATTAAATAGCTATTACATGTATGTATTCAAAGTGGTTTAAAGAAATACTTTATTTATTTTGATCTGATAAATTTACATGTATTTTCCTAAATAACGTATTCCCCCGTACAATAAGTCATGTCGCGAGGGGATGCTCCGCTTAGCGGTGCCCTTGTTTGTTTTGAAATTTCTTAACACAATTACAATAGCCACAGGTGTTGCATGCGACATTTCAAATGTAATATCACTTCTCTGTATTACTTTACATTGATCAGTTTTTGTTTTTACAACAATCTCTCCCAACCGTAGGAAGGCATTGAAGGCCAACAGAAAAATTGATTTGAGTAGCCATTTTGTATACAAATTTTGTATTGAAGTATTTATACCCCTCAGCATGTTTGCTAAGATGGGACCAGTAACAGGTAATCTGGAATCTTTACTAGGTGCCGAATGGTGACACCCTTGTAGAATTTTCTTGACTAAGAATGCTTCAGCAGGATCCTGCAGATTGCGGATCTTGTGTACATAACTTATGGCTGAAACATGGGAAGAAATACTACTTGGAGAGTAGCCAAGTGAAAAAAGTTTTGCAATAAAATTGCATAATACTGTGGGTGATAGAGGTATGGAAGTTATACATGGAAAATATTGTATAAAGAGACCCCATGTTCTTTTATAAGCAGCCTTTGTATTATCTGATAAAACTGCGGCTAAAAGATTCTGTGCCTCAGTAGTCAGAGTTCCAACAGGGTTTCTGGAATTGGCGTTTGGGATGAACATTTAAGCTTTGAGTGTTGGCCGCTACATATTTGGCAGGAATGGGAGTAAGGGCATGGGGTGTTTTTGCATTTCCCTCCCTGATTGAAAGCAAAGCAGAAGCGGACTTTGGCCGCTGATTTCCCTCGAAAGGGTTGACCATAGTTTTGCTTCTGGGACATTGAAATACATTTCCCCCTTAATTCCTCTACTGGCTTTTGCCATGCTAATTCTAGAGATTCCCTGAGCTTCCTAAATGATTCATCGTAAGTTCTCCAAGCGGTTTCACCTTGGAGCCTTTGCATCTCCCTAATAAAACTTATGTACTTTAACAAATGGGGAGGTTCTGATGGGTGCTTTTGTATCCTTATATTGATAAAAATCAGGAAGGCATCAGTCCATTGACTGATGAACATAGGGGTCTTAGACTTCATGGTATGCTGAACCTTAATAACACCCGAATTAAGGGACAGCATGAGAGGTTCTTCCTTCTGGTGAGACAGTAGCACTCTTAAATCAAAAAACTCATTGGACCAGATTTTGGCCTTTATCTTTTGTGATACTGTGGCACCAAGGGGGATACCCTCTGACAAAGAAATGACATGGTTAGAATTAACACAATCATTAGTTGTGCCTACTGGCTCACCTGCAGTATTTTCTAAGAGTTGTGTTATTACAAAGGCAATCTGATTTTCCTGTGTCGTTTCATTTCTTGTATGAGTGGCCGATGCATCATCTTGAACGTTTCGTGAAGGATGTTCGATTGGCACGTCATGTTTGGTGGGTAGGTCAGTTACATTTGCAGGAATTGCTCTTTGTAACTTGACAATTTCTTGGGCCAGACATTCATAGTCAATATTGTCCGCCACTGGCTTATTGGTACCCACACTGTTGTTCCCCACTGATTTTGACTTTTTGGTACTACTGGGTTGAACAATCCCCTGCGGCTCTTCTGTTCTCTTGCGTCGCGGCATGGTTGTGTCTACAATGTAACTAAATATGTGTGAATATGGACAATGTTTTTCAAGCTCCTAAAGTTTGACAGTCATATAGTAAAGCCGATTCACTCCCATGTGCAAAGTGCCCTAAATTAAAATTATCCTCATATGAGAACTTGATCATGGAAACACTTGCATTGAGTAGTAGAATAAGGCTAATGAAAAAATATATGCTAGAAAATCACTTGCCACCAAGACTTCAAGACTGACTTAAAATTTGAATGGCATTTCTACTAAACTTTGCTCCAAGCACTTTTTATTTGCAATAAAATTTTTATGACTCTGCATTTGAAAAAGGAAAAATAGACACAAATTAGACCATTACATACGTCTCTGCGTGTGCAATAGAAAACTCACACGACTCTTCATGTGAACATGAAAAATACACACGACTCTGCGTGAGCAATAATCAACTCACACGGCTCTGCATGTGAACATGAAAATACATGACTCTGCATGTGATAATAAAGAATACACACGACTCTGCGTGAGCAATAGTAAACTCACATGACTCTGCATATGAACATGAAAAATACACACGACTCTGCGTGAACAATAATAAACTCACACGGCTTTGCATGTGAACATGAAAATACATGACTCTGCATGTGATAATAAAGAATACACACGACTCTGCGTGAGCAATAGTAAACTCACATGACTCTGCATGTGAACATTAAAAATACACACAACTCTGCATGAGCAATAATTAACTCCACAAGGCTCTGCATGTGGACATGAAAAATACACACAACTCTGTGTGTGCAATAATAAAATCTCAAGAATGAATGACAAACAAAACTCGGCATGTGGAAATGAAAATACCCATTTTCTGCATGTATCAAACTTACACAGCTCTGCATAATGAGAGGAAAAGATAAAAATTAAAAAAACGATGAACGTTACATAAAACTTCGCCAGTGTGATAATTAATCACGTGTAAGCAAATCTGATGGGTAAGCTTGTGGCAGTCTAGTGAACCAAGTCAATTTTCAAGACTACCTTTTTGTAACATATTTATATCTCTTAATTTGTGCAGTGTATCTGGGTATTTACATATGTTGACAGACCGTATACTTATATACATATTCTTATCTTGAATGATGGAGAACAGCTATTCTTATGCTGTGAAGATATTTCTTCATGTGGCGAGAGGCAGCATCAATGTGAACCCCATCCCTCCCCAGGTAGGTCAGGTCCGTCCAAAACCCACGATGTGTCCAGAAATGGATTCCCTGGCGTTTTTCCACCTCTGACTTGAGCTGTCTGTTGACATTCAATACATCGACGTTGTACGATGCACGTGAGGCCCAGGGTTATCGTCGAAGGAGCTGTCCTATTACCACATTCCGAATACCAACACCATCCTTTAGATACTGAGCATATGACAAAATGTCCGTGGTCACCTTTCCTGGCTTTGCGTGGCACAAGTCATTTCCACCCAATTGTATAAAACACACAGCGGGGGGATTTTGAAAGTTAAAGAATTCCGCACTGTGGTTGTGAAATCCCTCAGACGACGAATGTACGAATGTCCGATTATGCACACATCAGTCGCCATTGTCGATGGTTTGAACGGAGCCTGCCTGGATTCGGGGAATTACAATGATCACATCACATACACTTAATTTTTTGTGTTAGATTTAAAATAAACGATCCTCTGTTTACAAAACGTTTTTCGAAGTGGCGCTAAATATACATCACGTGACATATTAGTACGTTCTGATTGGTTGATACATATAAGTAACAAAAGGTAGTGCTAAAGACCCAAATGCATGGCTTAATTTTTCTAAAAATTAAAATGCCTAAAATATCGTTTTGACAGAACATATCACAAATTACATAAATGCTATTATTTACAATAATGCTGTATGATAATAAACTTAAGCGTGAGGAGACTCTCGCCTCTGTAATACATTGACGGCATTACAACATCGGGTTTTTATGATGGATGTAAACGTTTTGCTATTATAGAATGATGACTTATCCATGTTACATGAATAATGAAAGGATTTACAAGGTTATCTTTTAAAAAGATTGGTGAGCTAGCGCTATAGCCATTATATAACACAAAAGTAGATTTTTAAACCATTGGTTTAATTTTCTGAATCGATTTATTATTAATAGGAAGGCACAGTGGTGCACTGGAATTGTGTTGGGATGGAGAGGGGGGGGGATCTCAATTCAGAATGGCGAATCTATAGAGTTGGCTTCACATCAGGAATGACATAGCCCATTAACTTCGCTTAAATTATGCATTCTGTATTTACTGTAATTTCAATTTTGACGAGACAAATCAGAGACCAGTAGAACCAATGGTACTCAAGATTCGGATCTTCTCGGGACTTTCCGGCAAGCTCGGATAACATATCCGATGCTATTTTACGAGCTTGAGGGTAGTTAAGAAAACTGACTATTTTATTATAATTTTAGATAAGCTTTGCATATAAATCCTAAACTACTGTTGAAGATGATAAAACAAAATTCACATAGTTTATCTACAGTAGAATTCCCAGAATGCCCTACCGTGAAGTTGAGCATGCGTATTCCAGTAAAAAGGACTAACGTAGTTGCTAGCGCTCGAGAGCGCTAGCAAAAAGCTAGAACAATTTACAATGAAATCAAATGCAGAAGATCTTTAACTTGTTTTGCATTTGATTCGTAGACAGAAGCGACAATGACTGTAATAGTTACAGCGGTCGTTAAATTAATTCTGGTGTTATGAATCTTATTGCTTAGATATGGATCTAAAGGGCAAGATAGATCTTCTATACAGTGCCATTGAAGAATCGAACCGGAAAACAATAGGTCGGGCATTGGTTACTTTAGACGGACATTCATGCAGACTGAGAGAGTGCAATATGGGTATTATTTACAATTTCATTATTCTTTGTTGCTGTTGATTTTGTTGCTGTTGTTGTTGAGTTTGTTGTTGTTCTTCTTCTTTAATGATACCAATATCTTGGATTTTGAAAGGAAATGCGATTGCTGATGGGTTTGTCTATCATAATTTAAAAGACGCAGACGATATAAATGGTACGAGGGTGTATATCTCGCTTGTCAACGCGGGCTCAATCCGGGCGTCTATAGATAGAGGTATATCATGTCATAGGTTGTCAAAATTCTATCGACTTCAAATATTCTATAAAATAATAACCCGTAATCATATTATGGGAAGTCTAAAAGCATATTTTTTAATTCATTCTTCTAAGATGTATAAACATTTACTTTGTAGAAAAGTTTCAAATCAGTTTTATTGACATACTTTAAATATACATTTTCAGGTCAGATAATTCTAGGAAAAATATACGAAGTTCAGCCGTTCCGGAATACCATAGACACGATTCAACTCCAGGGCCGGTATTTACGTCAGGCTCTTGAGCACAGCGCCGCATCTTACAACGAGGAATACCCTGATGGGGGTTTTCTTCAAGTCTCTGGTACACAAGCACTACTGTAAACCATTTTTTTTTCGCATTTCGCAATGACGGCTAAAATATGTCAAATTACAGAATATGCTTTGACATTTTACCCACATTCTTTTATATTAAAGACGGTATGCTTCCAAAAAAGTTTTAGCATTGTGAATTATGCTCAAACTCCTAATAAAATCATATTTAGCGAGATAATATTACTGCTGCGAGAAAATGTGTTTCTTTAAGCGATAAGTAATATAAGAAGATCTTTGTGCAACTATTTCCGTTATACGCATTCTACATATCTATATGCATTTAACACTGTGCCGGATAATTATGACAGTTCCAAGGTGGCAATTTGCACCCGCTTAAGATGCAGATTTTTAAACCAAATGATAGATGATTGCCTTCAGAGTATATAACCACTTTGTTTTGTGTGTGTCTCACCCGATATGTGAGATATTTACCTTAAAAAGCTTATTATCCCATGGAAAAAAATTCCCATAGGATAATTTATTTTTGTAAAGGATATTTTGAAAGTCCTGTGGAATTTTTAAAAATCATAAACAAGCTATATTTTCTATAGAATAAAAGAGCTTCCTTAATTTAATTCATGCAGGCAGTTTTCCTTTAGATATCGAATATTAAAATCCTTCGGTAGTAATTCAAATCCTACCAGAATTTTAATTTTTATACGAAGTTCTTCAATTCCGGTAGCAAACTTCAAAAGAATTTGAAGAACTGTTTTCTTTATGGAAAAAATAACTTATATTCCTATGGAAATTTAATTTTTAAAAGTAAATATTTCACATGACAGATTACTGAGATAAGATTAAAAAAAAGTGGTTAAAAACTCTTTAAACAATGGTCTCTCTTCTGATTTTTTTTAATTTTCGAAACATGCATCTTGAACGGGTGCAAAAATGCCACCTTTGCACTGGCATAACTGTCTAGCACAGTGTAATGTATTTAAATTCTTTCAGTATTCATCATGTTTTAAAGTTTTTAACTGATGTCAAGTTTTATAATCTGAAAAAAAATCTTTTGTTTCAGGATTACGGATAAAATACAATATAAACAAGCCCGTAAATCAAAGGGTTGTAGAAGTCAAAGTTTTGTGTGCGGATTGTGATATTCCGGAATACAAATTACTAGATGACAATAAGATGTACGGCATCATACTGTCTAACTTCCTACTGGCCGGCGGAGACAGGTATTCGATGATCCGGGACCACGCCCAACAGGGTCACATTGTGGGTAAGGTTTATAGGTTTATTGTCGTCTGCCTGAAACTGACCAGGGTAACTTATATCAACATTGAAATGTATTGGAAATACTGAGCACTTATTACATTTATCCGTGTATTTTTTTAGCGGTTTTGGCGGTAAGCCGCTTCTGCTAAATCAATAACAACGCTAAATGCCAGTCATATGTGTATAGGAATAGGAACATTCCGAAAAACGCTAATTCAAACCTATGCTAACCTTTTAAAAAATCATTTTCCTCCAAACATCGAACACGATAAATTTAATACGCTTACAATATATCGTTGGAACATTTTTTTCAAATAATTTTGTATGTTGACACTGATTTTTTTAATTAGGTAATTTGGACACGGACACATTCGCTGACTATGTGAGAGACTTTAGTCCGTTATACACAGCTAGGGAGAACAGGCTAGAGTTTGTGGATGACAGTTACACATGCGGCACAAGCAGTGGCGTCATGGTGAAGATTAACGTCTACCAGTCATTGCTAATAATAGTATATATCATTCAAAAGCTTACTCTGATGGGTGGCGTCATTGAGTTTCACTGATCATCATTCTTTAGTAGAGTCCTTTATTGAGGAACTGAATACATGTTTATGTCTCTGAGATCCAATATCACGCAGTCAATACAGTATTGATTCACTTTATATAGGATCATTTGTTGTGTGTTTTAATACTGATTATTTTTTTCTTTTTACAACATAAAAAGATATTCTTGAATATTATTCTGTGTTGTTCTAATTCTTTTTTAAAAGCACTTTAAGAATTATAAAATGCACTTCAATACATATTACCTTACTATACACTAATGATGGGTTAAAATATCCAGCCTTTTACTTATCATCCAGTAAATATAGCGATATAACAAATAAAAGGATAATAATAAATGACAACTTCTTCCAGAAATTATCATAATTACTAATATTATATGTTTTATTTTATATATTTTTTCAACATTTTCACGCGTGTCATTTAATTGCTGAAGAGTTAAGAGGGCTTGTTTGTCGTAGCCATGTTTAGGCCATATCTACCTCCTTTAGACGAAAACCTCTAGATCTGTATATAGAAAAAACGTTCAAATTTTAATGCTAAAACATTTTGATTTTTTTTATTCTAGGTAATTGGCAAAATATATCATGTTTAAGAGTTTAAAGCAGATCTGATGGTCAATTTGTTGACCATCCAGTTTCCTTTAATGTATAACGATATTGGCCTTTTAGTTTGAGGAGTTTGGTCATAATGTTGATATGATTGTACAAGTCATGTACAATGTACATACATTGTATAATTCAGATAAAATAGCTCTTTTTCTAAAACGTTATGGGCGATTGATTAAAGCTTTTATATCCGGAGAAATATTTTTTAAAATTCCATGTCATGTCCATAGGCGAACATTTGTTTGGGAATCTATAGGATTTTCACCATATAATTACCTTTACAGTTGGTAGTTTTTCAAATCCGTTTTCACATGCATTTGGATTCCCCATGGATGATGACCGATGCAAAAATTTTCTTTCATGGATTTTATTTGGTTGTTGTCGTTGGGTTTGGGTTTTTTTTGGGGGGGGGGTGTTTTTTTTCGGCTTGATATTTTGATTTATTTATGATTCGCAGTGTTTTCATTATATTTTAACATTTCTTTTAATTAAATCCACAAACTAATTCCCTGGTGAGAGAGGACAATATATATTGTATGGATGCCACATCTTTCTATGTCAGAACCTTGTTTATTTACTATCCCACACCCATCACTTTTTGCTGTTATTGAAAGAGGCATGGTCGCGATTTTTTAAAAATAAAATTTTACTTTTCCAATTTAAATAATGTACAATACTCACATGTACCAAATATATTTCTTATGGTCAGCCAAAATTTTAAAGCCAGTTCCCAAGTTTAAAGCGAAATACAGAGCTCAGAGTTATTCTTTGTTATGTAAACACAGTTCGTGTTATTTTTTTTTGTTTACATAGTTTGTATGTACAGGAAAAAGCAGATTAATATTACTATACTAAAGGAATTTCACTGCTCTCTGCATAAATATTCAGCTTAAAGTTTGTAATTATATAATTTGTACAACACATTAATCTTCGCATAAATATACATCACATGAACATATTCACGAAATTTTCATATGAAAAATTTACATGATATTCACTTCAGGTATAATTGTCTGTGTATAGATAATTATGATATGGAAAGGTAATATTTTTTTTACATTTTAAGGACCCATGTGGAAAAAGAAAGTACAGACTTTACAAGGGAAAAGGTCTGAACCGAAGAATTTAATTTGTTTTAGAGAATTTCATAGAGCTTTCTTTGAAAGACAACCCAAAGTCTCATAATATAATTTGAACCATGTTGCCTTATGCAATGTATTATTGTTTTACTGACAATACTGTATAATGAAGTCAGAGAACTAAATAATGTACAATAATGTATTGTTTTCATTGAAGTACGTGTATACCTAAGCTACTTTTGTTTTGTATTTTCAAATCAAAATTATATTCCATAAAGTTTCCAATGGTGTCTTGTAAATGTGCGATAAATAAGAATGATACGAGATACTTGTCAGCCACTATGGATTTTTTTAATTACCTTACAATGATGCATTGTCTTAACACATATGTATTCTCACCCAATTATCACACAACGTTATAATATATAAGTACGTCATCGAGAATCATCGAAGAAAAAAGAAAATTGATTTTCTCAAGGACAAACCCCATACTTTACGAAGAGGCTGGATGGTCAACAAATTAACCATCAGATCTTCTTTAAATTTTAAAATAAGATTCGTTAAGCTAAAAGCTATTGTTTTGTAAAGAAACATTCCATATACATGAAGTTTTAGCTTTGAATTTTAAACATTTTACTTAAGCTTTATACGGAGCTCTTTGTCTTAAGAAAAATAATATACAAGTCTAAAAATGACCGCGACAATAGAGCCCTCTAAAAGGATAAATTATATAATATAATATTTGAAATTAAATTTGCACATAAAATCATTCTTAACAGGAAAATGAAAATATAATTATCATAAAGAATGTGTACAGAAATAAAACCAATTGAGATAAACTATTAATTTCTTACGACGGCCTTGGGTTTTTGTTTTTTTGTTTTTTTGTTTAATTATTTATTTGTGGGGGGGGGGATATTTCATATCATACATGTACATGTATTTTAAGCATAATATTGATATTTTTTATGGATTGAAAGAAGAGACTGAATATGGATCACGACTATATTGTTAAACTTCACCTCATTGGTCAAAACAAAATTAGACATTGTAGCACATGTACAGAGTATAAAGGTATAAAGAATACGATCTTGGCTAGAGGGTTGTTTTGCTTTCAGCAGCTATTGAAGTCATTTTGGAGAAAGATTCCATGTACGTAAGTTTGTTAAGGGCAATCAAATGTAAAATATTTCATATGAGAAATATTTTTTTTTAAATTAACCTTTTTAACTTATTATTTTGTTTAATAAATTGAATTTCAATTTTGATATTTGATTTTGTACTGTTTATTTTATTCCCTATTTGATTTGAACTACATTATTAATTATTTATTATCATAATTTATTATTCATTATTTTGTTTTTAAATTATTTATCAATTTAATTAAAAGATTTACATTTATTTTTCGTTAGCAGAAAACCCCAAACATTTTCAATTAAAACCGAAAAGAAGCGGATTAAAGTAACACGGAAGGCCTCTAGCATGTCGCTTAATCAGGCGGATTAAAGTAACACGGAAGGCCTCTAGCATGTCGCTTAATCAGACCGCACAAGATCTTTTTGATCAGTACAGTAAGGTCTTAGATGATTTGTTCCAGGCAGACATTTTAGTTAAATCTGCTTTCAAATATCGCGACTTCTACGGAGAATGGGGAATAATATTCACCAGCTACATCACTCCATATGTTTGGGTGTTACCTCTTTCTGCTGCGATTTTGCTTATCATGACTTTTAAAAGACAAAATCTGTTTGGCCCGATGCAAAAATGTTTAGTTCTAATTATTGCTATCGATGTTTTCTTTGTCGTGTTCATTGGTGTAAAAGACCTTATTTTTAATGCTTTACAATGGAATCATGGAATAGTTGAATACAAGGTCTGCCTGTTCATATTGGTTTTTATTCGTGTTCAAACTATTATCCACGGAACCTCGCTTTGGATCAAGTCACTGATGCTTATTCATCGTGTTCTTATGTTTCTTTCTCCCTTTAAATTTAGACAGTTGAAGATAAGATATATTTTTGTGCCGTTTATTTCTTTCCATTTGATGGTTGTCGTGTTGTTTTGCACACTTGTCATTGCAACGCCAATCACAAGTATACCGACAATACAGGAGTACAGGTCTGGGATGCCATTGACAATGATTGACGCATGCGTTGTCGATAATGATATAAAGTTTTTTGATGGATTCTTCTACAGTTTCATTGAATGGTTTAGTATTTTTGTTCAATTAATTTACTTGACTACCCTTCCAATTTGTATTCATTGTCTGTGTACGCTTCTTCTCATCCGTATGGTTCGTAATGAAATGAAAAAAATGTCATTTTTGATATCATTCTCCTCATCAAAAGTTTTAAAGAAAGTGAATTACTTAATTTTAATCAAGGTTCACATATATTTGGGTATTTCTTTCATTTTACAAGAGACTCCAATTTACGTCTCATTTATCTTACCGAATATTGCTGTAAATGAAATAAGTATTCAAACTTTTAACTCGATCATATTTATTTATATGTATCATACGTTTGCCATAGGTAAACCGATTGATCTAATTATTTATGCAAGTCTCAGTCGTAAGGTAAAATCTGACATTAAAAATATCATTTGTTGCAGAAACTCATAGGACAAAAAACATTCAACGTGAAAAAAAGTAGCTAAAGTAAAAGTTGTATGATGAAATCAAAATTCGTAAAAGTAGTTATTATAGTTATGTTAATCCTAGTAACATGTGAATAAATAGCCATGCTGTGATCTTGATACATGTTTATCTAAGTACTATTTGCTGGTATGACGAATCGGTCATGGATTACTTTCAATTGAAACATACATGATATTTTTGCTTTTTTCGCGATCACTTTCACATAGTAAAATATTCAAAACAAAATAAGTATATCCGGTGTTAGTTGCTATAACACACTTTTTTAAATACGAAAAATGACTGACGCAAATAAAAAAAAAGTTAACATTTTCTTTATTTTTGAAAAATTGATAACACGCGAACCCCCCCCCCCCCCAATATACGGTATATATTGTTAGTACAAATGAGGATATAAACTGTGTTACTAAACTACGACTTTATATTGTGTAACCGAATTTTACTGCGTACTTTTAATTAATTGTTTTGAACGTTGTTATTCGTTCAGGTGTGTGGATGAGGGCGCGGGGAAATAGTAAACAAGTTGTCACCAGGCGTTACATTCTGCATCCCCGCGTCTGCATTTAATATCCCTGTGTAGACGTGTACTGTATGTTTTTTTGGCAACATTTGTCACCTTTGAAATCGTGTGCTCATGTATGCCATGATTTGACCTTTCAAATCACACGTAAGCTATGTTTCATCAAGATTCAGACCCGGATCCCTCAGCTTTATGATGAAAAGTTTTGGACCCGCATTCCACGGCTTTATGATGGAGCGTTACTGCATCCTACGGATTCATGATGAACAATTTAGTCATATCAGTTACCGTGTATTAAAATTAAATGTTACTTTGAAATTTAAGCATTATTTGTGCACGTGTGATCACCACGGGTGGACAGAACCAAACAACAGTTTATTTTTAGAAAAATGTATATAAACGCATGTAAAATGGCGTTGAGGAAGATTGTTTAAGAGACTTTAACCATGATAAAATTTATATTGTTTTTTATTTTACACTTGTGAAACTTTTTGTAACCACTTAATGACCACTTATTGATCACAGTGAAATAAAGCGATTTTGAAAACTTAATCAGACTTTTGTCATTTTTTGACCAGATCTCAATGCAAAGATAACTGAACTATAAGTTTACATGTACAAACAGTATGCTTCTGTCGGGTAGTTAACTGTTTAATTACGTTTCATAAAATTTTTAGGATGCAATGATAAACAATTAATTATAATAACATTACAAAACCCAAAACTAAGTTATTGGTTAAGTAAGAGGAGAGAGTAAGTTGGTTGTCAATTAGCGAAAAAGGTGGAATTATAGCTATTTTTCACGGAAAATACTCAAAGAACAAGGGACAGTAAGCGTGTATAATTTGCCCATTTGCTTTTTTTTTAATTTTCGAACAAGTTCAATCTTTGACATAATTTATTTTTTTTATTTTTTATTAATGGGATGTTCTTTATGCAATATATACTTAACTCCTGCAATATACACTTTACTCTCTATATAAACATACATTGTATATTTTTATATAAAACAGGAATTAAACGGAATTAAGCGCTTCTTTAAAGTGCATGCGTTGCACTCAACGCTCCATATTAAATCACCAATTTTCCCATAGAGCGCTGCAAATGGCAGGAGTATATATAGAGCTACGAGTCATATTATAAAGAAATGTTACAATATAAAATCTTTCCCCGGGAAGACGGTTTTCTTGGGGGTACCATATCAGAGAAAATGGTGCTTGTAATCAAGCTAAATATGTTCTTTAGACGTAATAAATTGCATTTTATTATTGGATACGTTGCACGCAACGCTTCATGGTTAAATCACCGATTTTACCAAAGAGCGTTGCAAATGACAGGAGTACATGTAAAACTACACACATTTTGTTCAAAAAGTGTTTACAAATTAATATCGTAATCGTTCTTGAAATATCTGAGAAAGAATGTTTTAGTTGCCGGTCCCTTATCTACTTATCGGGGTCGTCAAACGAAATGTTAAGGGTTGAATATTGTTGAGTACATCATTTCGAGCATCTTTTCTTATACTGTTTATCAAAATATAATGTATTTTCTTTTACCAGATATAGGTGATCAAAGTTTTAAACTTCTGACCCCTAAAAACTAATTACGTAATATAAGAGAAAGTCGTTATATTGTTTAGCTACGTAACTGTAAGATAATCATTTTTGCTTCTATTACCTATTACAAATTACCCTTCAGTTAATGACTATACGTAAAAGACTTAATATTAAATTTAGGCTGTGATTCTCATTATTTAGCAATGATATGGACAATTAATGAGAAAAGACAATATTAGAGAACATTATTATTTGGAACACAATTTTCACACATTGATGTATTCTCAAAATAATATCAATTACTCACTCTCTCCTTTTCTCTATCTCTCTTTCTCTCGCTATCTTTCTCCCCTCTCTCTCTCTCTCACTCTCTCTCTGTTGTTATTGAAAATAATATTGTTACATGTCATTCTTAAGTACATTTGCCTTCTGTACACAATTTTAATTTATATGTGATGCTTTTATTTTTTTTCAGGATGCCTGCAGACGGTCCTAAACAGTAGCCATGTGTTTTTCTGAAAAGTGATCTAATATGGCCATATTTCCAGAGAACAGATTATTCAGGACCATACCAGACCTCTTGCCGAGGAATTATTTGGTAATGGAATGCACAATCTAGCTATTTTAGTTGTAGACGGAGCTTAAGTTTTTATCCAAAAGAGCAACAACTTCAAATTTCAAGATCCTACAGCCAACACAAAAACCGACCCTATTCAACCCAATGGTCATAGCATCAACAACAGGCTACATTGATTTAGTCCCGGAACCTTATTTTGCTGACCACAAAAATAATTATGCTAGTATCCTGAAACATAATTCCAGACCAACATCCAGGATATTAAAGAGTGGCTACAGTAGTATGATGTTCATATTGTGGATCGTGGGTTTAGGGACTCAATTAGTTTCATGGAGAGTTTGGGCATTCAGGTCAAGATGCCTTCACACAGCAGATGAGGTATATAACACCCACAAATACATGTACTAGTTTTGTGCTTTTCTTAAGAAAGAAATGATCACTGACAGACACTTTATTTGTAATAAAACAATTTTTAAGTTGTTTATATGCCTAAAACAATTTGCACAAGTATAAATGAATAACAAGGTATTTGACTGCTTTACTGCTGTAAATACAAAATGCATTTAAATGTATCTTTAATATTATTTTATCAGGCAAACTTGGCTAGAGTGGTCACTAAACCTCGCTGGATTGTATTAATGAGCGACTGAAACAGGGGGAAATATCTGCAGAGTGTGGTTCCCAATACTCAGATACCATACATTCGGGAGAATGTGTTTTTGATAGCTGCACTGTGCAACAAATCCAGAGATACATTGAATACAGGAAATCCAGAGAATGACCAAATATTGGCAGCTAAAATGAAGGTAAGAACTTTTAATGTAATATATGATTTATTGTTTTTGTTGACCATTAGTGATAGTCATTTCACAGAGATATATTTCTTATAAAGAAACATATCAATATAAATTCTGAAACGAAATGTTGCTGAACATGTATTTGCATGACAAAGTTATAATTTAATTATATTAAGAAAGAATTAATTTTCAATTCAGTATTTAGCATTACAAACAAACAAACTTCAAGAGAGGGTCAAATCGGAAGAGTTGCATCGAAGGATAGCATGGACCCCAGTGAATGGCGTTGATACATTGGATTTTCCTCACATCTCTGAATAAGAGCTCTTTAATCTGACTGTCTGTGTTTACCAGCTGAAGCTTGCCAAGGGTTACTCTGCAGAACACATGAATGATGATGATTATTACATCATTATGGTTATCCATGATATTCCTAAAGTTCTGCGTGTAAGGATCCAAAGTCGTCATATCTCCGGCAAACAGTATCTCCTATGGATTGAACACTCCTCATGAACTGCCACTGGGTGGTACTGCCAATGCCTTGCTGGTGCAAGAGTTGTTGGGGTCTGTGCCCATGTGGTTTCCGTTCTGTGGTACCTCGGACATGAACGGCACACACACACACTCGGCATGATCCACTCAGGACAGGTCCAATTATCTTGAGGATGCCTGTGTCATTCCAGAAGTTATGGATAGTTCGGAAAGTGAACAGAGTGGAACAGAAGAGTGAAAGTATATGTTGATTGATAGTCAACAACTAGTATCTGTTATCTTTGATTTTTTTAACAAGACAGACAGTTGTAAAAAATATGTAAGTTTATCGAAAATATTTTTGGAAACTGTTTTGGACTTTGAAGAATCCAGTCTATTAATTGACGTGTAATGTACTACATGTAATATCATTAAGTTATATTAAGGAGAAATGGTTAATTCCTTATTGCTTCTTGCAGAATGCGTGTCTAACATACAAGATGCTTTGTCTAACATGCAAAAATCTAAGATGCCATAGAAATATTTAAACCAATGTTGGTTTAATGTATGTTTATTATATATATATTAATGATTGATTTTTACAGGCATCTTTGTTAAAAAGATCTTCATATCAATGTAGCAGTGGCCTTGTTTCACTTGTTTATAATTATATATTAAAGTCAATTCTATATCTTTGAAATTAAAAAACCAAAGATCATTAAACTTTGTTAGTTCAACAATGATGTATTTTAAAACCTTCTTTTATCTTTATTCAACAAAATATCACACTAGCCTCCTTTACACTTTTATCATTATTTAAATTTCAATATTGCAACATTGAGTTCTAGGATAATACGACTGGTCTGTTGATGCATCTTACATTTTACGGCATGATTTCCAAAAGTAAACTTTAATGTCCCTCTTTTTACGTATTGCTGTAATGTATTAATATATGGTAAATTTTGTGAGTTTCTTGAATTTTTAGAAAATTTAAATATTTTTGAATTTCGAAAACGGACAAAACTTTTGTTCGGTGGAAGCATTTTAACACATAAACCTTTAGTTAAGTAATAAGATATTAAATCGTAAAAAAGCACTTTTAAAACATTACACTTTAAGGATGATGTTTACTCAAGATGAAAAAAATCACTGATGATAATAAAAAACCATCTATTATATGCTATATATTTACATTTTTAACTGTCTTTGTCTGTGATAACATTACGAATCAATTTTGAACCCTAAAACCCAATAACTTCCTAAAACATGAGTGACACAAAATGGGCGTGTCTTATAGCATAACCGAGAAACGGTATTGGCTGAGCCGTACAGTAATACATAGCACGTGCTACATGAAAAAATAGTGATTTTAAAATAATGTTGTTTTAAAGTGTACAAATTGGATATAATATAAATATAAGTAATAAGGAATCATCCTTCGGGCTTTATTGGATTTGACCACGCCCCGACTGAAATTATTACCTCATAATACTCAAAGAATGATTCCTTATTCCTTAAATATACCTTTGATTGTAGTTGGGTTTTTTCACTTTAAAAAAATTAGGCCTACTTTTTATTCCGAGTTACTGACCAGTGAGTATTTTTTTTTTTAATTAAAACAGATAATTTAACTCTTAAATGGAATACAGTTCATAAATAGTAATAGCGCTAAATAGATACAAATCATTAAGTTTTCAGCTCAATTTTTCAAAACATTTCACTCCAAATTTCCTCTATCAGTTTTCATATCCTTACCCATTTTATATTTAATTTAGCAAAAATTGGAATGATGATAGTACACAAACATTTCTTGTATTAAATTTTTTATATTGTCTTTATTCTGCTGGCATAAAATTTATATGAGGTCAAATATCAAAATTTACAAAAATGGGGTTATTTATCGTGGTTTTTTTTAAATATTTCTCTTTTTTTTGTATTGCGTGCCATACAATTATCTCAATGAATAGGTGAAATAAAACCAACAGAAGCATTCAAAATTATATTAATTAACATATGAAATCATAACTTTTTAATATTAGAGTACTGCCGAATTTCCTCTTTTTTGCTGTTAGTCATTTCTTGTGTGAGCCTAATTCCATAAAATGATAAACAAATTGAATAGTATGTCAATAATAATTCATTTTATAAATACTTGTTGTGCTTAGAATGAAAAAATGACAATAACAAATCGTCAACCATCTCAAAAATCCATAAAACGAAATACAAATTCATAGCAGAGCAACGCTGACCTCAAAGATAGAGGTAGGATCAGGTGCCATGGAACATTAGAAAAAAATTTACTCATAATTTAAACTTTATAAAAATCCGAATTTGACATTTTAAACCCTGAGTAAACATCCTTAACTCGTTTTACATTGGTTTTGTGAACAGAGCATTTTTGATTTACGACTTTATTGCTATAAACCAAAATGTTTATTGGCGATAAATTTCGCAGATATTTCCGGGATCTTATTTTCGTGATCACGAAAAATTTTATCATCAAGAAAAATAATGTGCCAGAAACATTTGAGGAATGTTTCGCCCCGAAAAATATTCATGAAAACAAGGCTCTTGCGAAATCTACTTGCAAGCCTATAAAAGATAGTTTTCAGTATTAAAAAAGCATTAAGTAACAAATCCAAGGTTGTAAATATTATAGTGAATTCTGGGTATTTATTGACTTTATTCCTTAATTAAATGACTGAATGTTTATCGATCTGATTTCTTTTAGCATTGTAAACTCGTATAAATGACTTCAAATCTAAAATAGGGGTGTTGCTAAAACGCGGAACGGAAAGTGGAACGGAATGGAATACGGAAAATGGTATATAATGTTATTTACTTGATAGATGTGTTAAACAAGGTAAAAACGATATAATGTATGTAATTTTTTAAAAATATTGTTAAATCTGTTATCCATATTAAAGGTCTTTTTTTCATTTAGAAATTGTTTGATTCTCTCAAAATTAACATTACATGCTTTGACAACTAGTCCCAGTTTATCAAACTAAACAACATATCCAGCTCTCTATTTGGATTAAGTTGCAGGAATGTACAATCACGTCAAGGTAAACGCCAAGAAACTGCCATACTTATAATACTAGGAATAAGTAATCTAAATCGGTAGAAAATGTAGACAACGAACGCCGATATCTATACTTATAAATTGAGACATTTTGCCAATAAACTACGAAATGCCTGCACCCGAGTAACTGCTTACACCTTTGGTATTTCAACACGTGTTATATATGATGTTTGAGTTGATGTCCGTAAGCTATAGTTGAATTTTATCTGATAAGTAATTATTGTAAGAAAAATTAAAAACCTAATTTTCATTTTCGATAAACCAGCCCGAAATAGCAAATATGTGAGTAAGGATGTGGACACGCTTTGGCGGATACAGGCAGTAGGAGTTTGCATAAGAATATATACTTGCATTAAAATAATATTGAATGATTATGTAAAAAGTGAATATATATCCTGGGAACCTATTTAGGGTTTACATAAGAATTGAGATTTGACAAATGTTGAATAAATAAAATGAGCCAATTCGTTTCTTGAATGCGCGATTTTAGTTTTGATGAATAGAACTTTCCAGATCGGGGTAACCAAGAACGCGGTTTGACTAATTTACGTCATGGTGGAGAATGTAGGACGAGTCACCATGCATCGTGGGCAGATACCTTGGGTCGGACATCTTTGGTTAATACGAAAAGGTTAATAAATAAAATAGGCCAATAGACGCGATTTTATTTTTGATGGAAAGAACTTTACGGAACGGGATGCCCCAAAAAATGGGGTTGACTAATTCTGTAACACTAATGCGAAAAGTGTAGGGCGAGTTAATGATCGAGCAGATACCTTGGATGACATCTTTGGTTTAAGATAAAATAAATATGAGTACACGTTTATATACATTATACATTAATTTGTTGACAGTCTTTTATGATATCTAAAATTCTTATTTTGGGCAATAATAAGTGAAATTTGACCTAAAGAACAAAATTCTAAAGAGATACCACGCACTGTACACCCACTCTCTGGATTGAAAAAAATAAAAAATAAAATATAAAAAAAAAATAAAAAAAAGTACGTATTTTTTTCCAATCAGCTGCAACAAAAAGAATTGAGGTCATGTACATGTGTTTATAATTCATTTCAGTTTAGCTTTTCATCCCTGTCCGCTCCTCTAAATTTCCAGCCACGCCGTTGCTTTTTTATTTTAATTTTATAGAATATGATTGTGTTAAGAAAAGCAATAAAGAAAAATTTCGGACACAGTACATAGAAAAATGAACAAATAAACCTGATTCAACATATTATTAAGCATTGTATTATATCAATGTGAATTATTGCTTGCGCGGGTATCATCTAGTTAGAAGAGAAAAAAGGAGACATAACAGGATATCTAGAGCGTTAGTGATATAATAAAAGGATTGTTTTCGATTAAATGATCTTTAAAATAGCGAGACAAAAATGTTAGCAAACATATGTTGCAGCAAAACCTCGTAACAATGATAGTGGATGTTGTTTGTCGGTCACGTTTTTTAAATCACAATACTATTAATAAGTTTTAAAATAGTATGGATCACTAAAATTCCAATGTGGATGAGAGTACATCATGTTTGAATTTTTAAAATAAGTTTAAAATCCCAAGCAAGTTTCGAAGTCATAAAAAACACAACCAAACGCTTCAAACAACTGCTCTTCAACTTTATTCTAACAATAATACACAAGGAAAATAATTAAAAAGTTATTGTAATACATGTAGCTCATTTAATCACAATTTGTGTACATGTCATTTTTCCATATTGTACTTCATTAAGCAAATTGAATGCAATGATTTACTAGTAGTTGTTAGACATTTGTAAGAATGATATTAAATAATTAAGCAACCTTTTGATCATAATCACTCATAAAAAATGAATAAATAATACTAAGCTAACAGTTTGTGTCTAATTTTTACAATATTTAAGAGATAAACGTCATAGTATTTTTCCGTTTTCCGTTCCGTTTTCCGTTCCGCGTTTTAGCAACACCCTCTAAAATCGTTCTTTAAAAAAAACCCCAGAAGTACTTTAACCTAATAATATTATACCGTGTTTTGTTTATATCATCGTAAAACTTTTTTTTACAGTCTACCGTCTATATCTTACAATAAGTGTTGAAAACAAAGGCCCCTAGTTGATCGATTGTAACTATGGTTTGTTCGGTTTGTCTGTCACATAGTACGGTCTCCTTGAAATTACATAAAAATCTGCGAGTGTGCTAGTCAGTGTGAGACGGGCGTCTTTATAATTGCAGAAAATGTGTATCAAGCACAGTTCAACATTGTGTCAAGTATCTCGGGTTGCTGGCGATACAACAAACACATTTAATAATTATGCGACGCCTGTGTTAATAATCTATGTTGTTTTACATTATAAATGATTTAAAATGTGATTACTTGCGCACCTTATCCCGCAGAATTGCTGTGTTTTCAGCAATATTCGTTGAAGACCAATTTTCGTGAATTTCGTTGTTAACTTTATCCACGAAATTAAATCTTCATTGAAATGCAATTTCTATGACCAGTTTGTATTAATAGCGTCATTTGCCACTTACTTATGTATCCTTGAAACTCTGATTTTCACTTTATCCACGAAAAATGACACCCTTGAATATTAATGAAACCACAGTAGATATGTTAGGATGTCTAGAGTTTGCATTTATAATTCATTTTTTGTTTAAACCCTAATTCATTACACTTCTGATTGTGACCTCTGCTCTTATTTGTTGATGTTTGCAAATATCAATTCATAAAATAAAGAAGGGGGGGGGTGTCGGTGGAATTTCTAATTATCTAAACCCTAATCTATCGGGCAAATTTTGAACACTCTTTGTATATACGGTTGTAAGACCTAAAGGCCTTTAATTGTATTAGTAATATGTAAGTTTGAACCCTGGAATGTTGTTTAAATAACGTTTGCGGACATTTGTGATTGAATTGTTACTTTCTAGTTAAAAATTCTCCTCAGCTGTCAAATAATTGTGAAGGCTAAGATGGCAGTGGATAGGGGTTTTTTTGGTCAAGGAAATTCGAGACAGATAGTGCTCATACATGTGATTCTAATATTTCAGTGGACTTTTTAATTTCTTAAATTAGTTTGCATACAGTGGACACATGGTCCCGACTCTTGAGAATTTTAAAACATTTCAGATTAAGACAAGTACAACTTACATATAACACAATATAGAATCGCCATGAACTGTCTCAAAGTTTTCTGAAAAATTGCCCTTTTTTTACGTGTCCAGCACCACGCTCCAGTCCCGAGGAACGGCCATTAACTACCTTAGGATTTGTAACTTAATGTCTACCGATGCAAATAATTCCCAATTGATGGGGGGGGGGGGGGGGGGGTGAATCACCTTCTTTTCGAGTGACATTTTGTATTCTGAACCCACCTCTGAATGTTTATTGAATAATTTATCAAAATTGTCCACCCTTTCCAAGGTTTTCTTTGTTTTGATTTTTTTAGAAATAAAACAATTTGTTGGTTAGAAAATAATAAAATACGAACAGTTTTACTAATTTTATATTTCAATGAATTGTTTTAATCTCATATTTTGAATTCATTTAGCCCGAATTTCGTCTATCAATTTTCAAAATTCTACCCATTTTTGATCGAGTATTACAAAACAAACACCGGACTAATAGGAGCCCCAAACCACTGATTGCCAAAACCGATATTTATTGTCTGCATTCTGTTGACATTAACATTATAAAAGGTCAATGATAAAATTTTCGAGATATTCTATCTGGAATTAATTTTATGTATTTTTAAGACTTTTATCATTGCGTGCCAGCCAGTGATATAAAATTATACACGAGATAATTAACCATAAAATATGTTAAACGATATGAAAAAACACGTAGAAACTTAACTTTTGCAATTACATTGCTACATAAATTTTTGTTAGAGAAAAAAAGAAAATGAAAAAAAAAATGATTCGAATTTCCTTTGTTTCAATATAAGTCTACCTCTTCCTAAAATAAACAAAACATGGATGTGTATATCGATATTTGTATATAACATTGCTATTATGTGTTTTTAAAACAACTTTTGACTTCAGGTATTGAACTTTGTAAAAATATATTATGAAATCTCAAACCTTCGGTAAACGTAATCCTTTAGCATGGAACTTGAAGTGAAAATTCTGGCCACAGTTTCGCATTTTCATTCCATATCTGATGAAAAGTGCTACAAGTATTAAAGTGTCATATTCAATGAAATGGTGTCATATATCAATAAAATTAACATGAGCTTTTCTGTCCACAAAATGATTGCAATAAACACTCTAGCAATTTATACCCCTCAAATAACCAGCCAGACCTCAGGTTCACTCTTTATTTCAAAATTCGTTCGAAACTATCCTCTGTCACCTAAGGAATTCTATGCATTATCTACGAGCTACTGTGTACGAAACCATTCAGATATAAGAAAAATAAATATTGTCACATAGATCAATACCTATTTGGTATTTTTCGCTGTAATACAATCCGCCTACATTGCAGCTATAATATAAAAATGCACATTATTGTATGGTAACATTTAAAGTAAATGTTGTTTAAACGGAGGAATAGGAGAAATATTAGATAGCATTTCCATGACTGTAAAAGTACAAAAGATTATATAACAAAATTTTATACATTTTTACTATGTGGTCATATTGGCCCCGCCCAAGCTCCTGAACCCCTTACAAGGGGCCACGGATTTCACAATTTAGGTATATATCTTATGGACAACAAAACAATGCATTCACTTTATTTTAAACTACTGTCAGTGGAAGCTATTAAATGTTGAGTTTCTTTAAATTAAGGTAGACAGTTTATGAATATCATGACCATTTATAAATATGATTTTTATTTTTTAAATTGTTGAAATGTTGACTGTTTTTTTTCTTGTTTGCTAATTTTTTGTTTGTTTTTGTTTTGTTTTTGTTTTTGTTTTTTTTTTTGTTTTGTTTTGGTTTCTTTTTGCATGGATGGCTCCGCTCAGAAGTCCTCGGGGCTGGTTAGAATATAAATTTCATAATTTAGATTCCTCTCATCATGTAGATACTTCATACTATAAATAAACACAATTGACTTTGTAGTTTACGAGAAAATTTTGAAAAAAAATGTAAAATTATTAACGGATAACACGACGCACAACAGGAAAGAACAAGTTGGTAAAAGGCCACCTCAGTGATTAAAAATCATTGTGTTTTTCCTAAATGCACGCCATCCGTCAAATTAAAAATTGAAAAGATCTGTTTCAGTTCTGTATATATTTTAGCCTTTTCACGGTTTCCTGCGGTCCTGATTTTAACGCATGCGCATAAACGCTTTCGGAGGGCATACCACTGTTTACATTAGCAACGTTAATATGGTAATTGATTGCGTGGTATTTAAATGTTCGAACAGACAGAGAAGTAAATCGAAGGAAAAGAGTGTAAGTTGTTTCCCGATCCACAAAGAACAGAAATAAGCGATTAGCCTGGATTAGAGCCATAAATAGGGACGATTGGACTCCAAACGAGTACAGTCGAATGTTTTCTGATCATTTTATTAATTCGTGGCATAGTGATGATCCGACGGACATCAACTATCGCCCCACGTTATTTGCTTAAAAATCCAAGCAACCTCCGAAGTCAACGATTCATTACCAATACATTCAAATCTGATATAAGAAATTTACATTTTTTTTATTTTTAGCATAAGCATGACTTAGCTAAGACATTGCTAAGTTTGGTTTTATGTTACGGTAAAAGACATACTTAAGTATGACTTATGTAGGCCCTAAGATTCCGCCGAAGTCTTACTTAAGATCTTTCTCAATTCAGAATCATAGCAAGATTTATGTTTCGAGCCTCTGGTTCCTTGAAACATTGAAACTAAACATACCTTGCGAAGCTTTTAAAGTAGTTCAAAATTTACTACCATATTATATTAAATCAAAACAATGATTTCTTTATACAAATATACAGTTACAATATACTTTGATTAAGTAATTGTTGTATAGTTGCTCTGGTAGTTCAATCCCCTGTCTGTTTTCCAATACCTTATTAAGGAGCTCTCTTTCTTTAGGATACATGTATTTAGTTATACAGTCTAGAAATAGTTAGGTCCATCCAACCCTTTTAATTATCATGATAAACCTAGGGGGTTGAAATTAGGACATGGACGTCGACTTGACATGCAATTAGTGAAGTATACACGTGTAGATGTGAAGCCTCAGTCACAACTGACCATACGTGTTTGGTAATCGTGTGTGTGCTACATATACGGGTTTTGCCTGCCGTGGCTCCCGTGGCTGCTCGCATCGTTCAAATAAGTATTGAAGTGATTGAGAGTTCAACGTAAGACAAACGGACGTTTGACGTGCCAGCACGCCGTACAATTTTGTTTAAAGACGGGTTGCAACTCGCAACGTTCGATGCTCGTTGGAACCGTACCTCCGTCTTACGATTATCGTGCACCAGATCGAGACGTACGTTTGCCTTGCGAACGGCATTGCTAATTTTTGTGTCGTAGGTCACTTGCAAGTCAATCGTACCGACGTCTTTCTGTGCCCCACGACAGCTGCACGGACAATGATTAGTTTTTACATTCAATAAAAACATTTTTTTGGACTTGCACTGAAATATATCTAGTGTAAGCAAATAAATACGAAACGTAAAAAGATATCGTAGAAAAAATTCAGTCATTATATTTAATTGCTGATTCTGTGATCAAACTAGCTAAACTGGACGATACAAATGAATGTTTTGAAAATAATATATCTTTCGTATCTAATACCGTATATGTATAACTTCTGAATTCTAAAAGAAAGTCTGCGCAAAAATATAATTTCAGTGAATTGATTATCAACTGATAATTTCCCGGCAAATGTTAATATATCTTTTAATGATTTTACAATGTTGTTAACTATTTGTTGATCTTAACAATATTTTTCGAAAAAAAGCTTTGAGGAATCTTTCAATTTAAAGTAAAAAAGCCAAATTGAATTACTTTGCTATAATACCTTTTCGCTTAACTGCGGGCCTGAAAATCACGCAGAAATATCTTAGGGTGGCAAAAAACTAAACATGGTGAAGAGCTGTTGTTCCGTTGGATGTACAAATCGAGCCACTTAAGGCTGCAAGCTTTCTTTTTTTTCGTTTTCTACTACCAAAATAAAGAGAAGATGCCATTAACAGGAAGGTCTGGGTCCCCAACAGCTACAGCATGATCTTGAGCGATCATTTTGAGACGGGATGGCACTCGAATGACCGCGAAGACCTCAACTATAGGCCAGCACTATTTCCATATAAAGATACACAGGAACAAACAACTGAGAGATTTACAAGGGCTTTTAGGAGAAATCTTACTAAGGTAAGAACATTTCTATTTTCGAAAATTAATTTGTGTCGTATATTTATAGACTAAAATGTATTTATGCATCTTAATCCGATATTTCTCTGTCGCCTACCCTAATTTCAAGAGACTGACTTTCAGCATGATTTGCGCTGGTCGCATATATAACGAATTATATATACAAGTATATAAATTTAAACGTTTACGATACCGTACAACTAACAATATCTTTTCTCTAAGATGTTATTTGACTATGCTATTTTATCAAGTGAAATATTTACATATGTAAACATTTTTAATTAAGCTTGATATGTCTTTTTTCTTGTTTAGGAGATTTTCCATTGAAAAACTTAACTAAACGTACTTGTGACCTATAGATAGACATATTGATATTGATTAATTGAAACTGTAATTTTATCAATGAGGCATCTGTCAAACTGTTAATATTATTTAGCTTGCAGTTGCTATTTGTTTTGAATAGAGTTTCATAAGCTACATGCCCCATCTTCGCATGCTTATGTGTGCTGGTCACTAACATGGGGAATTTGGATCTGTTACATTTTGAAACTGTAGTAAGATCTTGTGATGTAATGTATAACCTTTGATGGTTAATATCTTGGTTAATGTTGATGTGAAGGACATGTTATATTACAGCTGTATTATTATATATAATGTGAAATGATTTTACTTTAAGTTTGTTAACGTGTTGTATAAATTCATATGTTAAATGGAATATATATTACATCTGTTCCACTCACTCCAATGATTATTATTTATAATTAACTTTTAATAATATTAAATAAAATATTTTTAGTATTTTTAAGTTGATAAAGAGTTTACAATATTAATTAATAAGTCTAACATGGTGTAATTAGATGAATCAATCAACACTTTTTAGACATTTGAAGAAGCAGCACATAAACAAGAACATCTAGAGAGAGCCATGCTGGAGACTTCGGTCAAGATGCACAGCTATAGTGTACTAGAAGAGCAGCAGGCATCACCGGCCATATCTGGTGTAGATTTATTACAGGCAGATGATGTTTGTTTGGGCAAAGGCCCAACAACTAATGAAGGTTATTTTTTTTACTAAAACCGATTATTTTTAATATATTTACTTTATGAAATCTTAACATTTTGCATTCTACATATAAAATAGCCCATATTCTGATCTGTATTTCAAACAGTCTGATTTCTACCAGTGAATCAAAATTGTAGATTCAAAAATATTACTATAAATACAAATATATATATGTGTCCAGATAGATGCAAAGCTGGAATATTTACAACATCATCAAAAGATTACACACTCACTGTATCTGTTTACAATATTTTAAATGTTCTATGCATATGCATTAGGTTCACAGTGTGACCCAGACCCTCTTTTTAAAGAAAATGAGTTGTTAAGGGATGAAAACAAGCTGTTGAAGGAACAGATGAAGAAGTTACAGTGTGGTGTAAACAAGATTTTATACAGGGTTGCTGAGCTTTGCAGTTTTCCTATGGCTGTACATATAAATTTTCAATGAGCATTACGTTTGATATACAGATGTGCAATATCAAAAAATGTACACATAGTTAAGGAATAAGTTATTTTTATCTAAGGCTGGAGATGTTTTACATGTTAAAATTGGACAGAAAAGTTCATCAATGTATAATGATTAATTTTCTTTTGAAGTTTCCTCCTTCCATAGGCAAGGGGTATGACGTACTGGAATGGTTAAGAAACATCTGAAATGGGAATACAGAGGCCTAATAAATTCACCCTCCCTCTAATTGACCAATTGTTGGCGGTTTTGATGCGCTTCAAGGTTAGATTGTTAACTACCGAAATTTCTGAGCGTTTTGGAATTTCTACATCTAGGTTTTCTTCCATTTTTACTGCATGTATCTGTCTTCTTCAAGCTCGGTGCTCTTAATAAGTTTCCTTCTAGGGAAAAAATTCATCAACTTTGCTTGAATGATGAAAGAGTTTCCAAATTTGAGAGCAATTCTGGATTGTACGGAAATATATATTAAAAAATCATCAAGTTTAGTTAATCAAAATTTAACTTTTTCAAACTATAAACATCACACAACATTGAGGTTTTTGATAGGAATTTCTCCTGCTGCAGTAATTTCATTTGTGTCTGATGCATGGGGTGTGAAAACGTCTGACAGATTGTTATTGATAGTGGGATTTTGAATTTATTAGAACCAGAAGACAATATTATGGCAGATAAAGTTTTACAATTAGTGATTTAATACACGAAAAAGGATGTACATTGAATAGTCCACCATTTAACACCAAAAGGGCAATTTTCAGTAGATGAAATCTTGTACACACAAGATATTGTCAAAGTTAGAATTCATGTTGAAAGAAGTATTGGTAGGATTAAATGTTTTCATATATTTGATGGTGTCATGCCACTTTCACTTGCATCTCTGTTAAATCAAATGTTTCAAGTTGCTAGTTTTTAAACAAAACTTGATATTACACTTATTGAAAAATAGAAGTCCAGGGAAAGTTGTTCCGTTATCACAGACTGCGATTTTTAAAAAATAGCTGACTTTTTGTTGAAATCATGATATTCTACTGATAATTCTAAATTCAATAATGTAACATGTAACAAAAGTTTTTCTGTAAAATAGTTACCAAGAGAAGAGAGAAATATGTGATGAAGCTTGTTTGTATTTTGTATATTTTCTGTCATATGCAGTGTTCACAATGTATGAGTATATGCTAAATATGCTTACACTGATAGATTCATTATAATTGTATTACTATATACATGTAATATAGTTATGTTTCTCAAGAAAGGTTTGAGAACCTTGTTTTTATCTTGGTTTTTTAATTTTTCTACAGTACTTCTTTTGTCCTGATATATTCCTGAAAAAGGCTACTGTATAAAAGATGAATATATAAGGTTTCTTAAAGCAAAAACAGAACAGCGAAATTTTCAATTCAGTGTGAATTTTTGCTATTTATTTTTAAAATAAATTTAACACTGTCTTAAAGTTATCATGAATGGTGAAGGAAAGTTTAAAATTTGATATGTTTGTACATTGTAAAAAGCAAAAATGCTCAAAGATTCCTTTTAGTATATTGCTTTCTAAATTCACATATTTTTTATCGTGGGAGTTATTTGGAGAATTTCTACAAGTGTGTTGTATCTCATTACAATAAGCGATATAATTTCTTTTGAAAATGCATAGTATTTTAGTTAAATTATATTTGTAATTTAAATCTGTTGTTTTTGCTTATCATTGATTCTGACAGTTCTGACAAATAAATGTTGTGAGGTTTCATGGAATCATATTTTATTTGGATCAGTTATGTTGAGGCCCATGGACCTCTTGCTCAACAGCTTTAAGATAGGGTACGATATGCTTTCCGTAAATTTCTTATAGTTTTGAAAGCATCTTGAAAACAAAGTCTGGGTCAAACGCAATTCTTTGAATTGTAAAGATTGCTTTCTGCAGCAGCAGTCCAGATGACAAAGTCGCACCACCTAAGCCCTAAAACTGCCACCTCTTCTGGAATTGGACTTGGGCATAATACTAATGCTTGTGATTTAAGGTCGCTCATCCCTGGTTCATTGTCATGAAATCAATGTGGATTTCGTGCACTTCCTTAGAAGTGATGACTTCACCGTTGATTGAATAGAGACATTTTATTTCAAGAACACCTTCCTGGCAGTCTTCTGGCATATTTTTGTCATGGATTTTGCCATCTCTAGAGGCTACAATGTATGGGCAGGATGGGAGTATGATCAAGCCAAGAGTTTGAATAGATACATCAGAGACTTTTCGCATTAGCTTTATATAGTCCTGCCTTGCTCTTCACCCACTGGACTGCAGGAGGCATTGTTGAGTACCTGTATTCTTTTAAATATTATGGAGTTAAATGCTACCCTAGTTGAATTGGAAAAGGTGATCAAAATATTAATTTTATATGCAGATATCTATTTCCTGTTGACAATATTAAGTTAATGTTAAGTTAATGGCCTTTTTTATACGGGTATGTTAAGTTTACATGAAAGGATACACAATGTGCCTGTCAATAAAATTAAGATGGTACTTATAATACCGGTACATGTAATTTATAAAAAAAAATATTTTTACATAGAAAGATATACCGTTGAAGACTTGAGCCATACAGTATCCCTGATATAAGACCCCTGGGGTTTCTCCCTGTTCTAATAATGTCTTCAAACATTGAGGAAGTTAATCGCCCCTTATGCAGTGAAACCCATTCCGGACTGTTGCGCTGCAACCTGGTACTCATATCCACAAAGAAGGCCAAAGTTTCATTAATGGGTTGCAGTATGCTAACTAGAAAGTTTTCAAAATGCTCAAAATCAGTCTGAAGCAATGAATTATAATATCTTAATAATAGACATTGATGCATACAAAATATTTAAGAGGTTAATACGAGTGCTCAGAACTAAATGAACATACCATCTTAAGACTCTGAAAATTTCACCAACTCTTGCATGGCAGACTCCAAAGGATTCACACTTGTAGTTACTGTGATTTCACACACGGGGTTTGGTGTTGTCTCCGGAATGTCCCATATACATGCCATACCTGATTTAATAAAAACATTTAATATTATTTATAATTTGAAATCAATGCAAGTTTGCTGAATTTTCCCTCATGACCCTAGAATTTAAACTGGACCTGTGTTTGGAAAAATATCCCTTAAAACCCTCACAGCAGTTAAATCAGTATCTCTCTGATCAGGGTGTCTTTGATCAAACTGCAATGCCTTCTTGATAGGTTGATCACCACCACTTGCTAAAATTAGTTCAAGTACTGTTTACAAAGCTATTTTCACCCCTTAATGTTAGCCCTATTTACTCACATTGTCAAGGAGTTGATTTAAATCTCACGGGGTTCATTCAAAATCTCTTCTTAAAAGGTTTAACAGTTATGTGTTGGGCAAAGAACTAAAGCCACGAAGTGTCAAAATCGGCCCTGTGATTAGGAGTAAAATGAAGTCTCCCATATTGCAAAATATATCATAATATTAAATAGCCAGGACCTTCTCTCTAAAAAGTCCGTTGCATATTTTCCGCGAAAACTCATTAAGATAGATATTATTTCAAGCTAAACCGGTATCGGTCACCAGACTTTGTCAATTTTTGCTACCTATCACAAACTTGGATACAAATTTCTATACCCCCCCCCCCATGTCTCGATCTAAAAAGTATTGGAAAATTAAAACTTAACAATAAAATTGTGTCAAAAAATATAGATATTTTTGGATCGAGGCTGGGGGGTTATTTGCATTTTTAACTTATACTTTCTGCAAATAACCGGAATTTTTATTCCATGCAAGTGGATTTTGGTATATGTCATCAAAACGCCGGATAAAACAAAAAAAAAATAAAATAAAAAGAGACTACATGGTATCATATTGTTCATTCTTAATGTCTTTTTGAATAAAGAAATTTTTTTAACGTATCGTATGCTCAATATTTCATGACTACGGAGCGCATCGTTCCGTATTGTAACTCTTGAAAATAAAATAGAAGATGAAGATTGTCTACGATCACAAAACATGACAAACTGCAGAAAAATAAAAACATGCAAGGTAAGTAGTTTTCTTTAGCGATTTTAACCACATAATAATAAATATTCCCCTCAAGCTACTGGATCCATGATCCACCCCTGTGCCCGCACAAAACTGATGTGACTTCCCTTTGATCTTGATCAGTTAAGCTTGTGAGTAAAAAAGCAACTTGGGTGAATATCTAGCACCAAAAGTTTCTATTAATTATAATCTTTATCATTAGATAATCTCGACACATAATACATGCACAAAAGGTCTGCTTGTCACAGCGTTAAAAAAATAATCTATATATCTGTACTCAATATTTAAAAAAAAACATCTAAAGTACAAAAAACAATTTATTCATTATGATAATAAATACATAATTTCCTTCGTCGTCCGATACGTGTTAAAAGGATGTTCCAACTGTCTTTTTTTCTTCTTAATGCAGTAAAACTCGTTTATAACGAACACGGATATAAGGAATTCTCGGGTATAACGAAGGTTTTTTTAATTCCCAGCACTAATTGGTTCATTTTATTTTAAAAGAAATGAAAGACTCTATAAAAGAATGAATTTATGAATAAATGAAAAAAGCTATAAAATAATAATTTCCACTTTATGTTTTACTTTGTTGTTTTGTAGAATGGAGCTAGTTGATGGCAGAAATAGATTTCCGTGTGTTCTATGTAAGAAAAGAACTAAGACAAATGACAGGAAGAAATGTGAAAGCGTTGAAATAAGACGATTTCTGAGGAAAACGTTCATGATGGATGCTATACCAGTGGATGTGTAATGTAATAAATGCAGACACCAGTACTACAGTACAAACAAGTAAAACAAAAACCTATTAATGCAAAACTTGACACGGAACTTCCAGGAAACTCATCATGTCTAAGTCCACCATCTGTTACCCTGCCTCTTCATTTGACTGGTTCTTTCCATTCATACTGCTTCATTTGAAAGAGACCCGGGCCGAAGCTCATCGTTGTGCCGATATCAGCAAGACTCTCAGCATTCATACATAAGAAAGTGATTAGCCCATCTGGCAGCAGGTGCTGTCCCTCACATATTGCTAATGATGATTTTATCACAGGGTCACTGAATAATTTAAAGATTATAGATACAAGATGTTTGAACAGACGTACAATAGTAGACCTAATCACAAGGATACGGAGTTATGCAATTCAGAATTGCTCATCCAAATTCACGTTTGATCCGTCATACCTTAGCAACCTGGATTACATCACTCTAACTGGAACATCCAAAGACCACTTTGCAGATCTGCATCAGGAGATAGAAACATTTTTCAAACATCAAATAATACAAAATGTAACAGTCAGAAAAGTATCGGATTGGGTTTAGACTACAAAAGGGCTATGGTACTCTGGTGATCGAAAAGGCTTAAAGGCCTCTTGTTTGGTTACAGATTACTTTTAACGCTGTAACTTACATACATATATGTATATCATTTATCCAAATTGACCCAAAGAAGTTTTCCGTAAAACTTAATAAAGAGTAACTCCTATACTTGAACTAATTTAAATGTTGAGGCCACTAATTGAAATGTCTGCCTAGTTTTGTTAGAATCAGTACAATGGTTCAAAAAAGAAATATAGTTTACAAATTATTTCTACCGGCACCACGTGTGCCGACGGATGAGGACCTGACACCTGAATCGGTGTTTCGGACACATTAAGGAGATATTCCAAAGTCTGTCCCTCATCGAAGGTTCAACGCGGGTTTTTGTTTTTAATTTTATATAATATAATGTACATGTACATCAGCTCGAACATTACGGTATAATAACTGAGAATATTGTATAGAACGGTATAATAACAGAGAATATTGTATAGAACGGTATAATAACTGAGAATAATGTATAGAACAGTATAATAACTGAGAATACTGTATAGAACGGTATAATAACTGAGAATAATGTATAGAACGGTATAATAACTGAGAATACTGTATAGAACGGTATAATAACTGAGAATATTGTATAGAACGGTATAATAACTGAGAATAATGTATAGAACGGTATAATAACTGAGAATATTGTATAGAACGGTATAATAACTGAGAATAATGTATAGAACGGTATAATAACTGAGAATATTGTATAGAACGGTATAATAACTGAGAATAATGTATAGAACGGTATAATACCTGAGAATATTGTATAGAACGGTATAATAACTGAGAATAATGTATAGAACGGTATAATAACTGAGAATAATGTATAGAACGGTATAATAACTGAGAATATTGTATAGAACGGTATATTAACTGAGAATAATGTATAGAACGGTATAATACCTGAGAATATTGTATAGAACGGTATAATAACTGAGAATATTGTATAGAACGGTATAATAACTGAGAATAATGTATAGAACGGTATAATAACTGAGAATAATGTATAGAACGGTATAATAACTGAGAATATTGTATAGAACGGTATAATAACTGAGAATATTGTATAGAACACCATAGCTGCCGTATGCGGTCATTTCATGAGAAGATGGTGCTTTATTATATGAAGATAGTGCTTTATTATATGATGATATTGCTTTATTATACGAAGATGGTGCTTTATTATATTATGTTGTGGTTATTTCGTGTGAAAATGGTGCTTTATTATATGAAGATGGTGCTTTATTATATGATGATGGTGCTTTATTATATGAAGGTGCTTTATTATTGTATGCTGTGGTTATTTCATGTGAAGATGGTGCTTTATTATATGAAGATGGTGCTTTATTATATGTTGGTGGTGCTTTATTATATAAGGATGGTGCTTTATTATATGATGATAGTGCTTTATTATATGAAGATGGTGCTTTAATAACCACAGCATAATATAATTAAGCACATCTTCTCATGAAACGACCACATAAGGCAGCTATGGCGTTCCATAATAATGCATTATCAAGTGATACAACATGTTCATTAAAGGGTCTGTGAATCCAAAGCTGTAGGTTTTTAACGAATTCAAGACAATAAGTAAGATAGTATATTTTGTCTTAGAGAGATACATGTAATATTATCTAATGTGCTCTTCTTGTTTTGTATCACGAGTTGACATAAGCAGCTTTTTTTTTATAAAAATGCCATGTGCAGGCGGGGCGATAGGTCACATCAACGCGAGTTAACGCTCTTTGTGTAAGAAGATTATGTATTTTATATAGCCCAGTATGAAGCTCCCTCATTATAAATGTCTAACGTGCTAATTAACGTGCTAAGACGAGTTCAAGAGCTCGTTTAGATTTCTGTGTCGCTTATATCCAATAATAGGAGGTGTCGGGAATATTACGGAGGAATGTTTATCTTTTTTTAGCCGGGCTCTGCTGAAAGCAGAGACATGGCTGTAGGCATCCAAATCGCCAACGTTACTATAAATAGCACAGCTTCAAAAAGTAAACAAAAAACCGAACAGCGTCAAAGTAAAAGCTTCCGCTATACCAAACAGTTCCACAGACAGCCATGTTTTGTGAAATGTATTGTTTTGGGGGGTTTATTGCGAATAAATTTAGCGAGGAGTATTTTTTTGTTTCTTATTAATTACGAGTTTTAAAAACATGACTTATAGTATGCCCTTTTGACACTTACAATGCGCATGAACTACTTTACAAAGCATTAGTATTCGGCTGCACATCGAAGAAATAGGGGAATGAGTTTATAACGCTTGTTTCAAAGTGCAAATCACAGTTGATTTTTTTTCTACTAAACAGATATATTTCTTCGCTAATAGCTGCTTTCAAAATTTAGTCACCATCCGGCGCTTTGTCGAAATCAAAAGCATACGAGAGAGAGATAGAGAAAGAGAAAAAGAGAAAGAGGAAGAGAGAGATGTTGTTAGTCTTTACTGCACCATATGCATAAAACACATCAAAAGAGTCCGGCTTTCAGTACTTCAGTACTTTGATTATAATATCCCAGTCTGTGCGCAGTATTCTCCCGAGTCTTTTAACAGCTGGGTTGTATTATTCGGTAATTTGGTCTTGCTATTCATTAACATATCATGTCTGTTGATTGATTTTGTCTCTAAAACAATGCTGTCAATTTCCGACTCCTAGTATCCCCTTGATAAAAGTCGTTTTTTTAACTGTAAGATTGTTTTGCTTTCTCTGGATCAGAGGTGTTTCTCCTGTACTGGATGATTTTACCTATGATAAACCCTTTGAATGTACAGCGCTATGACAAAAGTATTCGCGATTTTTCAAAATGCCGACGTCATCGATATGCGCCTCGTTCGTAAAAAGGGGAATGACTTCTATTGAACACCAGTTTAGGCAATGAAACTTTCACAGAGTTGTCTCTCTCTAAAAAGTGATGTAATTTGTAAACTTCCGTCGTGTGCATTCTTGTATAATCGTAAACAAGCGTATCATTCATCATGGGCCGAAAATCGAAAGAATTGACAAACGATGTGAGAAAATTGATTGTTGAAATGAAGTTGGAGGGTAAGAAGACGTCTGAAATTGAAAATTTATTGGGATATCAGAATCTACCATCAGATCAATTTGGAAAAAGTATTTGAATACGGGGGAGATCAACAAAGTAAAGAAAAGCGGACGCCCTTCCAAGATGTCACAGCGGGATCGGAACTGGCTCGTTCGTCAAACAAAACTGAACAGGGGACGTGTGTTAAATGACATCACGAATGATTTTAACAGAAGCAGAAATGAAAACGATCATGTTCACCCACGGACAGTACAAAGATTTCTAAATGAACAAGACGTGAAGAGACGAGTTGTGAGAAAATAGATGGTTATGTCACAGGTCAACAGAAAAACACGTGTTTCGTGGTGTCTTGAGAAAAGAAAACTCACTGTTAATAATTATTGGAAAACAGTTATCTTTTCCGATGAAAGTCAGATAGTTTTAGGTAAAAATTACAACGTTTACGTTTGGAGAACATATCAATAACAAACCGTCAACCATCTCAAAAATCAAGAAAACGAAATACAAATTCAAAGCAGAGTATAAAAAAATAAAAAAAATATATACATTGAATATTGAACTGTCAACGGATTTTTCTCCGTTTTTTCCCTATCACGATATTTTTCCCAAATTACGACATTTTTCCCGATAATGACATTTTAACCGATATGACATTGGGCGCACGGCGGGTGTGACCGGTCAGTAGAGGATGCTTACTCCTCCATGGCACCTGATCCTACCTCTATCCTTTTGGAGGTCCGTGTTGCTTTGCTTTGAATCTGCATTCGTTTTCTGGAATTTTGAGATGGTTGACTGATTGTTATTGTCATTTTTTCATACAACAAAATGCGATAATGCATGTACATTCAGAAAAGAATGGTTAAATATCACCGATTTTAACTAGATGAATCAAAATGTAATTTATCAGTACATAACATTTGCATAAAATAAAACTAAAATGATAGTAAATACTACGTGTAACTAGTGACCAATTTATTAATAAAACAGTAAGCAAACCTAGCCGATCAAATAATTATACATAGTTCTTTTTTTCGTGTAGTATTCATGTATGTAAAAAGCATATTTCGTGAAATCATTTTTCAAAAATGCTCATCTTATCAGTAAGTATGGTTGGATATGTTCCTCACAAGCAGAAGTATTCTGGGATTTGTGAAAATCAAAACACGTGTATCTGATGCAGATCTTCTTGAAACTAGACACTTTTGAAAGATACATGTATGATATAACTGATAATGCAAGCTACACATTTCTGTTCATTTCTAAGAAATTGGTTAAATCGATTTTAAAAGGTATTCTACAACAATGTGTTAATATCGCATACAATTACAGGCGTGATATTATTTGCAAAATAAAATGATTCATATAATAAGCGAAAACTGCTTTTGGAAAATGTGTTACATATGCACATAAATGTATAAAGAATAATTTATAATAATTATGAAGACGTACATGTATCAGAATTCAGATGCTCAAGGTACAAATTATATTGATCACTTCATTTTAACATTATGTTATACCATTTAAAAAACGTTTATGTTATGCAAATGTTTCAATGAAAGTGGCTCATCTGTTTTATGTTTAGTCTGATTTCTTCAACTACTGTTGCAAATATTCAGTATCTTCTTTGTAATTTTCATTGATTTTAAAAGGGCAAAGACACATCATAGCGCTGAACTGTAAATAGATTTAGAGCAAAAAATTTATTATACATGTCAATTGCATATGTGTGTAGAAACGTCGCATTTACCTACCACTTTGCATGTATAAACAATTTACATATATTGCTTAAGTTTGAAAAATATTAATTTCATTTTTATCCTGATTGTCTTATAGAAATGGTCAATAGGAATACATTTGTGGGAAAAAAAGAAGTAATCGTAAAATTAGTTGATACATGTATGCCTCTTGTGGATTGAGAATTAAGTTTGCATCAATTTTGCATTATGTTTTTATGTTTTATTAACTAAAAAAAAAAACAAACCCAAATTCCTTTTAAATGAATTGATAGTTCTTATGCAAGTTTTACTACTGTAAAAAAAAAACGTTTTAAAAACATTGCCATTAAAATCAGACTAAGCCTGACGAATCCATGCGAATTTGATAAATATCAAATATAGTTCCACCATTACACTAGATTTCCATACCCTGGAGCCATTAACTTTGTATTTTTGGTAGATGTAGCCTTCATTTTCTAAATGTTGTGCTACACTTATGCATGTCCTTTAGATTTATATTGGAAGAGGAAGATATTAAAACCCAGAATTTAAATAAAAACAGAAGGTTAATGATTAAAAATTTATTAATATAAAGTTTGAATTTCCGTTAATTTGAGATGATACGAACTGAATTCCGTTACAATTAATTAAAAAGTTTGGGACAAAGTCTGAAAAAATGAAATGATCGCAATCACGACAGCAGATGGAGAGTTTAACAAAGATGAACAAAACGGATAGTTATAATATGATTTTCAAAACCCCTTCTAAAACATAATTCTATTCTTAAATTTTTAAAGATACCCGGTATGTTCTTTATTTTAATTATGTACGGATACTGTTGTATTATTTTTGTATTATATTTAAGAAAAGTGAAAATAAAAATAATAGGAAATATGATATTTTATTGTTTTGATTTAAAGAAGTTTTAATCACCTTAAAGTTAACAGACTTGTAACACTATAACTACAAGAAAACATAATGACGCAGGCGTCAAAAGGGCCGCAAAAATATAATTGTTGTAAGAATCATCATTGGTTGTTAACATAAAAAACACACCACAAAGAAGAAAAAACGAGTTGGTTCTCCTTATTTTTATGGTAAATTTTAATATACTTTCAGCAACACGTTTTGAAGTTTAAATTTAGAAAAATATATTAATTCAATTGCTATTCAGATTTCTTTTAATGTAAATCGTCGAATCTACAGTCAGGATTAAGTCTAGTGCTTCTGTTAATAGGAATATTTATAATGAGGGGTTATTACTATTATTATTAAGGATCGAATTCGTTACTTTAAGCATTTCTAACGGCAATTGTATGACCATTGCCATAGTGTGAAGTAATGGAAAACACAGTGATTTCTACGTTATTTTAATACAAAGTTCAACTCATCATTATTCTCTTGGAGATAATGTATTTCAAATTTTTTTTAATTTTTTGTTGCATTGTATTGAATTAAAACTTAATGCATTAGTTTAAATGATTTCAAGGGACCACATAATAAAATAAAAATGGATCATGATCATCCGGTAGAAACTGCAAAATTTTAAAAACCAAAAATTAGCCGGATAATTTTTTCCTAAATGGAATTATAAATATTATATACAATTCAGTTTATGAATATAAACATGGTCATTTAATTGTATGAGGTTCTCAAAAGAATTGAAAATACATGTAAATCAGGTCAGCTCAAATTGTCAGGTCAATTGTAATTTTCAGGTCTTTTATATTTTTGCGTAAATAATTGATATGGATGGCATTTCATTATATTTTTCTACCACATTTCACATTAAAAATATAATAGATACACACACACAAAGTCGTTTTATTTGACGCAGAACATAGAAATTGAAATATATCATTTAAATAAACGTTCATGTCATTCAGGTCGTATTTCATGTCATTAGTATATCCCGTATACCGATCCCGATACAGAAAGAAAAACTCCGAAATTTTCTCAATAGATTATAGTCTCGATCAAAATGCGCCTAACACGACAGTCTATGACCTACTTTACATTTGCAAGTAAAACAAAAAATATGTAATATTTTTTTAAAGGCATAAAACATTTCTACATGCAAATTTACTTTTAATTCATAAAAATAAGCATATAAATATTAATTCTATATAAAAAAAACTATCCCGCAGAAACGCAGTTACAATATCTAAATGTATATCAAATAACGGACCGCCTTCCGGCGGCCCGTAATAATATTTGACACGTTTACTGTGAAGTTATAAATCTGTTTTTCCTGCTCATATTTCATTTTTTAAAATGTTGATTGTTGTTTCGTACTCTTTGTCGTTTTTGCAAATTAACAAATGAATATTAATATGAAATGCAGACCTTTGCTGTGATAATGTACATTTCTGTCTCGGCAAACCTTCTACCAAGGCAACTTCTCGCACCAATCCCAAACGGAAGTGTAGCGTATGGATACATTTTCTTTATTTCACTGTCTTCTGAATCTGCTCCTTTTAATAACATACCCGGTACAAAATCGTCTGGATTCTTGTAATATTTTGGATTTTCGCAGATGTTTTTGAGAAGATGTAGTTATGTCTTTGAACAATACAATGGCAGTAAAAAAAATATATTTTGTCATATACATATAAATATTCACGGCAATTATATAGCAATATTAACAATGCCAATTGTCATTGCAAAAAAGGGAAAGATTTTTTAAATAGAAGCACTTGTAATGCTTGTAAGGATGATTTTGTATTTGTCTTTCCTGCTTTTGAAACATCAAATAAAATGTCTTATAGAATGAAATTACGGTTGTTGTTTACTGAATTTTAATTTATTGAATTAAATTAACTATATATAGTCGTGTAATTAATTAATTTGAAAAAATAAAATTCAGTTAACGACCCTGTTGCTAATCCAGGAAAAAATATTTTATATATGTTATTTGACTGCGGTCACAAGTCGATATCAGTATCTCTATTCTCAAAGAAGTGACATCTTTTAAATTATTCATAAAGCCAGTCCAATCATTGCCCCATGTTAATTTTAAAATCTAAAATATTGTTTTGAACAACTGGCTATCTTGCATATTTATTCTAAAACTGCTATCGTGCATATGTACTCTAAAAATGATATCGTGCATATTTATTCTAACAATGCTATTTTGCATATTTTCTCTTAAAATGTTATCGTGCATATATACTCTAAAAATAATATCGTGCATTTTTAATCTCAAAATTCTATCGTACATATATACTCTAAAAATAATATTGTGCATTTGTAATTTCAAAATGCCATCGTACATATTTACTCTAAAAATGATATCGTGCATCTTTATTCTAACAATACTATACAAAATGTAGTTTTGGTTTTGACAAAAGATACGATATGGGACCCCAGTGAAATTAAAGTCCCATAAAATAGTTTAAAGTTTCGAATCAACTTAAATTTGCTACATGTATATAACAAAACTGTTGACTTTGAACAGTATTAAGCTCTGTCGTCATTTAGTCAACTAAATGATAACTGTAAGGTCTGGAAAGGTGACTGAATGTCAGAGCTTTGTCATTCAGCCATCTTTCAGATATGTTTTAGTCACATATCAGTTGACCGAATGACAAAGCGTCGAATGTTGAAATACACTGACCTCTGCAGAAACATGGCATCTGTTGATGACTGTGTCCTCCACTTACTGTCTACAAATACTGAAACTCGGCGGTTACTCACTATGGAGATGTGAAGTTGAACAATAGTTTGTAATTTCACTTTTAACATTTCAAAGATAATTTAAACTATGTCTTTTCTACATGTATATAAATTTCAATAAAAACTTCGGATTTTAAATTATTAAAAAAATGTTAAACATTATTTCCGATATCCAACCCCATCATTTCTTTAACGCATGCCTTGAGATATGACATACGTAAAAGAGATTCTTTTGTAATCTCGCTGTTTACACTCAATGCTGCGATCTCTTTTTGAAGTTGTTGTTGCTTTTCCTGGTTTTTGCTAATTCATACCATAGAGAACACAAAACATTCGTGGTCTGAAGAAAAAAGTATACATTGAATGACATTATGTAGTAGGCAGGAAAATATACAAATAACACTATCTTTTGTTCCATATCACTGTCATCTGTCATCGTCCTGCATTCCTCTGTCTGTCTTTAACTCTTGCTTGGGTTAGTAAATGTGCACCAAGATATTTTGTTTTTCATGCAATAAAAGCAAAAGCAGAGTATACATGTATATATAAATGCCAGTTGCATTAGTCTTCCTCAGAAGACGCATAATTTTTTTGCTTTTATTTCAGGGCAAATGTAATGCCTTATGGTATATAACAGACAACAATAAATGATGCAGTACTTCACTACAACCATGTTTCATCAGTCCCACCACCAATTGATCTTTAAACAGGTTATACTGATACAAAAAGGTAAAAAAGACTAAAATTCGGTCTCTATCAAGTGGTCTCTAAAACTTTCATGCTGAATCACTTTTCAGTTTACTAGAAAGACCAGTTATGAACTCTCCACCTGCATGGAATAAATAGCTAAACAATTAGAACTGTTGGCTGAATGTTTTTTTAGAATATAAAAAGTATTGAGATGGAAAAGATAAGGAATCGGAAAAAAATAGGAACAGTTATCATCCAGTTAGAACAGTAGATAAACACGCCACAGTTGAACACATAAAAGGAGCACTGTTTGTGAAATCCAAATACTCAAATCATTTAAAAAGAATTTAAAGAGGCAGGTGAGATGAATCCAGTTATATATGATGAAAGCATGCATTTAGAGAATCTATTTGAAAACAACATGCAGAGATACCTTTTTTCCATGAAATCCAGTTATCTTTCCCAGTGAATATTATCAGATATTGTCCTGATGGATCAATAATAACAACAGTTTCCTTAGTGCAGGTGGCACCCAACCGAACAGAAGCTCAAGTTTTAACACAAGGAGCCAAGATGGTTCAAACATTGAAGCCCCATTTAAGGGAATATAATACAAGAGGCCAGAAAAATGAACAAAATAAACTAAAGAACACTGCCATATTACAACCCAACTTTGTTGACTTTATATATAATGAATTAGCTCTTGATCGGCCAACTGCTAATCACCCTGATATGCAACAGAGACTCAGATTGATTTTCTTAGGAGAACAAAGACTAATAACAGATTTGCGTCATTTAAACCAAGGCAGTCCCTATCATAAATTTGACACTTTTTTGGAAGTGTTGGGAAAATGGTGAAAGAAGTAGTCAGTTGCTGATGATATGAGACATGGATTTGCTCATATGGCACAATGGTTACCATTATCGGATATAATAAAACAAGCAACAGACAAATGTCTATCAGATACCTTGATTCCTTTTACAATGCTTCTGCGACTCCAATTTGCATCTACAACCCCATATACAAAAACTGCAATGAACTTCATTTCTCGCCTCAATGTCCAACATAAAATTAAGAAAAGACAGTTAAGAATTCAACATCCAGATGATCACTACTGTGATGCGATTTTGAAATTCAGTTAAAATGAAAGATGATGTTATGCTTTTCTTTTGTGACGACAAAGCGAAAGTACCTGTGGGTAATCCAGGAAGTCCTGTATCAACTGAAGTCAGAGGGAGACAGAGTATTGTCCCTGTGACAACTGACTTTGTAGCATTGGATCATGACATGCTTTCTGCATCATTGACACCAAGTGTTGTATTACACTTGTATTATTCCTGACGACACAGAGAAATCATTTGTTCGAGGGCAAGTATATATTGCAGTAAATGATTCAGTATTTCAAGCTTCATCCCCAACCAACAATACTGAAGAAAATTATCGACGGAAAGTATAAAGAGAAGATACCTAGTGATCTTTTTAAGTATACTTATGGTGGCACAGACCAATGTAACACATTGGAATCTGCCATTAGGAATCCTGCAGTCCGTACTTAACTATGGTCTCCATAATTGTGCAGCAGAAAGGAAGATTTCGGATGAAAAAACTGAAGAAAAGTTTAGGAGAATAAACTCTATGGCAGAGCTAAGGAAACATCCTGAATTGAGGGACAAATGAACGAACCAGTTCAATCAGGAATAAAAAACAGGTTTCAAAAACTGTCATTAAAAGATGAAGCGATGACAGGTGTTGATCCAGCTACTGATGATGAAATAGGAGTCCTTAAAAGACATGCACGATAGTTATTTCCTAACCTTGATCTGACAAAGCTGCAAAAATCCATACAAAGAATTGCAAAGAGTACAATCTTTGTCATCTGTTTCATATTTTAATATTTTACTGGAAATGACATTGATGGTAACCTAACAACAAAACTTTATAATAGACGCGATGACTTCAATTTTTCTATAGTCAACTTTCCTTACTTATGTAGCAATATACCTTCATCACCTGCATATGGTGTTTTTGTCTCTCAGTTAATTCGATACGCAAGGGCATGCTCTTCGTAAATATATGAACAGTTTCTAAGGCGTGACAAACTACTGACAAACAAGTTGATAAAACAGGACTATCAACAGTCTCGTTTGAAGTCATCTTTTCGTATGTTCTATGGTCGATACAACGACCTTGTCAGCAAATACAATCTTCCACTGGGTCGTATGCTGTCTGACGTTTTTCAAACTATTTGTTAGACCATAATTAATCGCCTAATTGTCTACGGACTTTTCCGTTTTTTCCCAATTACGACAAAGAGCAAACGGCGGGTGTGACCGGTCGGCAGAGGATGCTTACTCCTCCTAGGCATCTGATCCTTTCTCTATCTTTTTGGAGGTCTGTGTTGCTCTGCTTTGAATTTGTATTTCATTTCATTTCATTTCATTCTGTGTGCCCAATGTCATATTGGTAAAAATATCACTATGGGTCTAAATGGCGTAATTTGGAAAAATATCATGATCGGGAAAAACGTAGAAAAATCCGTGGACAATTCGGTATTCAATCAATAGTCAAGAGCAGAGCTATCACGGACCTCTGAATGAAGAAAATGAAACTCAGGATAATACGCGTACGTATAACGATGAAAATCTATCAAAAACAATTTTTGTTGAAGTTAATCCTCAACTGGCTTTTTCGACTCAAAATGCAAGAGCTATTGCATGCTACATGTGTTGAATGTTTTATACCACGTGTGATTTACTCCAAGTCAAAGTTTAACCAAAGACAACAAGTTCTTTTAGTAAAATTTTAAGTGAATAAGAATATTCTTGTTGTTCTTATCTATTTCCACCGACTGTGTCTGAATTAATTCAGAAAAATGAAAAATGCAGACCAAACTTGTAATGTATGACACCCATGCATAGAAATACCATATTGTGCATCTGGACAAGGACGAAATAATATATGTGTTTACTGCAGTATAGAAAATACTTAAATGGATGCTGACCTGAAAAAGAAACTTAAAACAGTTCTGCCAGTGTGTGAGAGTTGTCAGAAAGATGGAAAAAACACCATTTGTACAAAGGCCATATAATTAGGGCCCCACATGAAATGTGCTCTCTGAATGACCAAGTAAAGATGTCAATTTCCTTTATTTTGAAAGAGTCCCAAAGAATTTATAAAAACGTGAAAGTAGTTATATCTGATTACTGTGGTTGAAATGACATTTTCTACCTTTGTGTTAAAAGACAGATGATTAATACCGAACATTAAATACTTTTTTGTTTTTATACAAAAATTATTTTTATTAAATTTTGATTTAAAAATGTTTCATAGTTTAAAGCTAGATGCTCCCTACAAATCTTGATTTAGTATATTTATCTCTCTACATACAAATACCACTTACAATGCAGTTCTAAGTAGTACTATGAAATCATTTTGATCATATCTATTTGGAAAAAAAAAAATAAAAAATTTCCCTACCTACCTTCCCTTTTATTAGATGTTACCGGAACCACAAATATTTTTTTGTTTGGCCTTAGTACTCTTAATACTTTGATTTATCATATTAGGTAGCGCTTTCGCAAAGCTCTCGAGTTTTGGATACATGAAATGGAACATTTTGTGTATACTCTAACCGCTTAGAAATCATTTTCTCGTAGGAAATAATCTTAAATGGTATATATCACACCTATAAGGTGGGATATATCAATTACAAAATTGGTTATTTAATTTTTAATTAATGGTTATCATCTGACGTATTTTAATTTTTCGAAACATGCACCTTAGACGGGTGCAAAAATGTCACATTGGCACTGGCATAATTATCCGGCAAAATACTGTATGCTCTACGGCTTGGCCAAAAAAGAAATCTTAAGAACTACAAAAGCTGGTGATATGCTCTGTAGTGATTTTATTTATAACTGTTGTGATTTTATCTTATTGATAAATATATAACAAAATATATACAGAGATGTCAGCTCAAAATCAATTAGACATTAAAAAATTTTTTTTTTTATCTTTACTAATAAGTCTTAAAGTTCTCCTAGACTAATATTTTTTTTTGTAAAGAGAAGAAGCTACGTAAATATAATGTACGTTTCATCCATTAAAAATATGTTATGAAGCAGCAAACGAAATGGAAATTAAAGTACTTGCTAGAAAAAAATGCATATCTTTAAAACGAGGCAATGATGTAGGTAAGAGTTTGAAACTTTTTATTACAAATATTTATTTTCTAAACAGAACATAATGAACAAACAGAATGGTTTTGAATAATACAAGTTTAGAGGCTCATTTTAGGAAGTTAACATAAAAATAGTTTTACAATTAAAGCCTTTCCACTGAAGTTCTTTTTTTCAATTAATCAAACTATGACAACATAAAGTCGTTTATTACGTTACTGATAATTGCAATAAGAAGGAACATGCTCAATTTCTTTCATTGTTTAAATTATATTTCATTTAATCTGCAAGCAAGGATTATCTGATTTTAATTTTCTTTAAAATTATGAAAAGATGCGACATATTTGGTCTTAAAATTATAAAAAGTCTTCTTGTTTGATATTTAAAATTCAAAGATACTTTAAAGCAATATGAGCTGTAAATTTTTATGCTGATTTTTTTTGTTGTTGTTATTTTAATGTTATTTTCTACTAAAATGACTAAAAAAATCAGGTTTTTAAAATTTCTGTTATCCTTATTTTTTTGGGAAAAGTCGTTAAGAAGACTAATTGAAACAAAATTTAATTAGTGTCGTCCTATACAAAAATTGAACTGCTATATATTCCGTAGAAGAGATATTTTGCTGCTGACAAAAATTAGTGATTTTTTTTAAATCTTATTTATCATAAAAGATAAAGTTACGTGCAGTCTTATCATAAAAGCACGTTTTTGCACTACAATAAAATTCTAAAACATACAGGTCGTATTGCTTTAAGATAGTTAGAACATAAGATAGTAACCTTACATGAGATTGCCAATTTAAGAAATAGAAACAAAAACAAAAATGTCGATAGGGATTTATTAAAACAAATAAACGCACCTGCAAACACAATATCCATATAGTGTACAGCATGACGCTAGGTCTGTCAAACGTATCTTAGGTTATAACGGAATTTTAAATAATTGGTTAAACTAAACCACGATGTGGAACACAAACAATTTAATTTACATAAAATTTTATAAAATAAACAAAACTAGCTGTCATTACTCAAATTTAAATTAATGCAAACTGTACAAATAAAAAAAGCATTAAAAAGTACCTAAATATTATTTTGAAAAAATGCAAGTTCTCTTTGTTCATGTTAAATGTATTATCATTTACTTAATGCTGAAATTGGTCGCTGGAATACACGTCACACAATCAGAGAAAACTGGTTTTGCACTAAATCTTACCGACAAATAATTATTAAAAAATCTCGCGTCTAAAATTTTTTAACGATTAATGATGAAAATCAAGTATATTACTGATATTAATATTTCTTTTTTTAATTGCATATGATTAAAACGATTGTGTGAAGGGTTTTATTCTTGAAAATTACCTACAACATGCTCCTTTTACTCTAATAACTTACTCCTCTTAATAACTCAAAACAAAGACTTTATTTTGACCCAAAACATCATAATTTTTCTTTGAGGTTCCTTTTAGCAAGCAAAGTTCTGGGGGGGGGGGGGGTTGTTCTATTTTTACGTTTGTTATGTTTCAATCTTTACATATTTTTACATTATGAATACCGAAAACATAAAACAATGGTTAAAATAATGTATTGTTTATCATTGCATAATACCAGGCGTTTTAATCTGAACATAACATTTTATTTTAAATTGTAAATAAAGAGTAAACCACTCGACAATATTAAACTGTTAGTACGATTATAACTACTACTTTTTACAAAGTTTGCTATCATCAAAACTTTTCCTGTAACAACAATTTAAAATGATTTCATGTTCAATGCTTTTTTTCTTGTGGTTTTCTGCAACAAATAATGTTTTTAATATCAGATTTGACTTTACGGCTGAGACTTGCATAAATAAGCAGATCAATCGGTTTACCTATTACAAACGTCTGGTACATGTAAATAATTATAACCGAGTTAGCAGTTTGTGTACCTATTTCATTCAAGGCAATATTTGGTAAGATAAATGCGACATAAATTGGAGTTTCTTGTAAAATAAAAGAAATTCCTAAACATATGTGAACCTTGATTAAAATCAAGTAATTCACTTTCTTCAAAACTTTTGACGAAGAGAATGGTATTAAATATGACATTCGTTTGATTTCATTACGAACCATTAGAATGAGGAGAAGCGTACACAGACAATGAATACAAATGGGAAGTGTAGTCAAGTATACTATTTGAACAGAAATACTAAACCATTGAATGAAACTGTTAAAGAATCCATTTAAGAACTTTGTATCATTATCCATGACGCATGCGTCGATCTTTTTCAATGGCATCCCAGGCCTATATTCCTGTATGGTGGATACACTTATGATTGGCGCCTTGATGATGATTGTACAAAACAACACGACAACCATCAAATGGAAAGAAATAAACGGTATCAAAATACATCTTATCTTCAACTGTCTAAATTTAAAGGGAGAAAGAAACATTAGAACACGATGAATAAGCATCAGTGACTTGATCCAAAGCGAGGTTCCGTGGATAACAGTTTGAACACGTATAAAAACAAACATAAACAGGCAGGCCTTGTACTCGACGATTCCATAATTCCACTGTAAAACATTAAAAACCAAGTCTTTCAAACCAGTAAGCACGACAAATAAAACATCGATGGCAATAACTATGACAAGGCATCTTTGCATCGGTCCAAAAAGTCTCTGTCTTTTAAAGGTCATGATAAGCAAAATCGCAGCAAAAAGAGGTAACACCCAAAAATATGGAGTGATGTAGCGGGAGAAAAGTAACCCCCATTCTCCGTAGAAGTCGCGATATTTGAAAGCAGATTGAACTAAAATGTCCGCCTGGAACAAGTCATCAAGGACCTTGCTGTACTTTCCGAATAAATCTTGTACCGTCTGATTAAGCGACATACTAAAGACCGCACGGGTTTGCCAAATATGCTTTTTGTCCGTTTCGTTAGCAAATTCTTGTGCTACATTTAATTGCAATTTATGCTTGTGCTTAGGAAAGGGATGTACTAATTTTCCCCGGTTTGTCCTGCTAACGAAGGAAAAAATTCAAATCTTATTAATTAATTGATAAATAATTTAAAAAACAAATTGATAAAATTCTAGTTTTCAACAATAAAACAATATTTTCATCAAAGGCAAAAGAATAACTTTATCTTGATTAATTATGGCATATCAAATTGGTAAGAAAGAGAAAATCACATCAAAATTGGAATTCAATTCATTTTACAAATTAATAAGAAAGGTATATATTGAAAAGGTGTGTTATTTTTTATTCTATTATTATTTTTTAAATAATTCTCATGTAAAATATTTTACATTTAGTTGTTTTTCAACAGACTTACATATATGCAATCTTTCTCCAATAAGACTTCAGTAGCTGCAAAAAGCCAAATAAAGTTCGAGTCAAACTCGCTTCTTTATATAGATACTGTGTTACTTCGTGTATGTGTAATTTGGTTTTGACCAATGGGATGAAGTGTGACAATCAAGCGCGCGTTGTCTTGATCCGATTGTTAGTCGATTCTTCTATTTATTTTTTTTTTAAATAAATATCAATATTCTGAATAAAATATAATATGATGGATACCAAAAAGAAAAAACCCACAATAATCAAGAAAACAATGATTTATCTATAACACAAAATTTTAAAATTTTGATTTTAAATGTATTTGTGTAAAATTGTTACTAAATTTACAAATTCCTAATCCAAATTATATTTTTCATGCTATGAATGACATGTTGTATAATTATGTAAATTGAATTTGAAATATCCTATTCTGATATTCCTTTTTAAAACTAAGGTTTTCCTCTTTGAGAAAATCAATATTCGTATGTTTGTTGGATGATTCTGGATGACGTATATACATGTAAAAACGTTGTGTAATTATTTTGCGAGAATAAATACCTTATAAATTAAAGCATTGCATCATTGTAAGATAAAAAGAAATTAAATACTGTGGCTGACAAGTACAATTCAACCAGTCCAATTTTTTGTATCTTTCTATTTTTATTGCAAATTATTGGATACTTTGTAGAATATACAGTAATTAGATACGGTTTGAAGTAGCTGAGACATGAATCAATGAAAAAATATGTACATTAAAGCCTCTGACTACATGTATAAGAAAAAAAATCTAGAATAATACCTAACCTATAGCAATATAATTATAAAATGGGACTTTTGAAGATCTAACAATAAAATAATGTTAGTCTCTAAATTAATTTCATTTTTATTAGTGAGGTATATATATATATATTCACATTTAGGCAAGACAAAATTCTTGCTTTCGATGACGAATGGTACCTAGCGCTGGTCGCGCACTACACGTTCGTTTGAGATACAGTCGGAATACAGTTATACGACAATTTGAGAGGATCGGAACGATACACATTGCATAGATATATACATATTATAAGCACAAACATTGCAATAACTCTCAAATTGACAAATACCTGCCCATAGTGAAAGATATAGAAGGATTTCTCTCTCTTTGAGAATGGTTCGTAGTTACCGCATTGATTTGGGTATTGTAGAAGTTTTATTTTATTTATTTTTTTTTTTGGTATGGTTAACTATCTTGGCCACTTTGAGTTCATGTCTCAAAACGACACCAATGTTCTTCCATCATAATCTTTGAACGATTAATAAACGGTAATAATGTGCTTGCTATAATTGGCACTTTTATGTCTCCTGATATCATCCGGTTAAAAACGAGGTTATTACAAGCATATACAAACTACATGTATATAAACAAAGATAGACACGATAAGGGCTTTGTTTACGAATATCGAAAAATTGCGAATACCGTATCTTACCTATAGCTTAGTTGACAACTGACATTAAAATTTTTGTTGATCATTTAAAATACTGTTAAGCATTTTGTATATTGAAAATGGAAAATTAATGTTTGAAAAAGATTTTGACCAGGTATCTTTATAAAGAGTAAAAGTAGATAGTAGACCGGTTTGTTTGTGACTTCAAAAGCTGTGGCATCCATATACTAGACTAAGTAATACATTGTGTCCCAATAAATTTAGGTCGAAATATGAAGAGGTGAAAATATATAAAAAGACAACCTACAATAGACGAAGATTTTATTAGTTTTGTCCAGAATTTTTTTTCTCCATAATATGTGTTAAAGCTTATACAGCTAAGGCGTGAATTGGATCCGTTTTTACCGCCGACCGCGGGAGGAATCGAGTGAGAGAGTTTTTGGAAGACACACACACCTAGTTACTGTAACTGGTGTCATATTATGTAACCTTAAGCTTATTCACACCTTCTCACATAGGATTTCTTAAATTCAGACTTAAAAGATTATCAACATGTTTGATACAACCAAATAAACATCAATGATTAATATATGTTACATGTATATTATTCAAAAGAAATTTAATAAGTTTCTGCAGGTAAATTATGTTATTTCTCTCTCACTCTCTCTCTCTCTCTCTCTCTCTCTCTCTCTCTCTCTCTCTCTGTGAAAGAGGAAATTCTATTTCAGTGCCAGACTTCTGATGGCGCACCCCCGTGGTTACTGTAACTCATATTTCCGATGTAACATTACTCACACCTTCTCACATAGGTTGTTCAAAATAAACAAGATTATTGTCATGTTCTTACACAGACGAATCATCATCAATATGTAAACGAATAAAAGATGATGAGTTTTGCAGGTAAATGATCTCTCTCTCTCTCTCTCTCTCTCTCTCTCTCTCTCTCTCTCTCTCTCTCTCTCTCTCTCTCTCTCTCTCTCCGTTAATCAAAGTGTGTCACTCCTCAACGCGGTGCACTTCGATCAAGCACAAACTTTATCCAGCTTGTCTCTTTGCGATGTATGACAACAGGTTAACTAGTAAACCGTAAGTATTTCCGGGGTTTAGTTGGGGTATACTCTGTTACTAGGTTGGGTCTGGTCGGTACTGTACGTAAAGATCTTTTTCGATTCAGGTTCAAGAAAAAAAATAAGTACGGTATCAATTTTTTTCACAATGAATTTGTATCTTTTTTGCGTAACCACAATCTAGTTGCACAAGTTTTAGAAACAGTTACGGTAATATGTTCTGTAAGGATACCAAAATATATTCTTTTAATTGTAATGTACCAAATGAATAAACTTACCAATTACTTTGTCATTATAATGTAATAAGCAAAATTAATGTAAAGACTTTACCCTATTTGCTGCCAATATGGCAAATATTCCCGTTGGACAAAAGCAGCACAAACATGAAAGAATTGCCGGGATCATATAATCAGTGCGTCGAGGGGCGGTGTTAACAACCACAGGAACTGGTCCAGGCTGTGCGATAAAAGATGCATTTAGGATATGTTTCGTGTTCAGGATATTTCTATTTCATTCTTTGGACACATACCATGCAGTCATATCCGAGTTCATTCATTGTAGTGGATATTAGATGCCCACCAAATTCGCACCTTCTCCGGCCTTTCCGGCACAGCTCGGGGGAAAACACTTCGAATGTATTACAAATGCGTTCATGACAACCCCCCTTTTTATAAAACTGAAAACATGTAGAAATACCACCCGTTTTTAGATCTATTAATGTTAATACATTCGAGGTGTTTTTCCGAGCTATACAGAAAAGGCCCGAGAAGTTGCGTTTATTCCCACCATAATGATGAAACTATCGTGAATCCCCGACGTAAACCAGACAAAACACGATAAACCGTGAAATAATCTGTAAAGCGTTAAATGAAACCCGGCCATTTTTCGTCGTATTTTAACATGTACGGTGTTTATAAAATCTTTTAGCGTTGTGTGCATTACCTGTAATAGGAGGTGCAAATGTAAATAAACAAATATATTGTAAACAAACATGTCGTATTACCTCGTTCTGCGTGCTGCTTTTCTTAATTTCTATTCCCGTGCACATGCGCAAATCCAAATCGGTTGCACTGGAACCTATCATGCCAACCTGAATGCACGCATTGTTCTAGTTTTCCTATAATTGTCTCTCAAATATCAAAACCCTATGGTAGAATGATGGGAATTTTCATCACATCTAAAATCCCATCAAAATCCATGGGAGAAAAAGTACTGTGGATAAATCGTCGGATGTGGGAGAAAAAGCCTCAGCATTGATAAAAGATGGGATCAATTCTCCCATATAGGAAAAAAACACATAATAAATAAAGAAAATGGGATTTATTCAATGATTTTTTACATAGGATAAATATTCCCTGAAATCAAACATATTTTTTCTCATGATATCTCATAACATATTATTTGTTTTTGTTTCTTCAACTTAATTTGACATTACATTAAAGTATGTCTTTTAGTCATTGATTTGATCAAGAACTGTATAACTATTTGATATGTTCATCTGACATTAATCTTTTACACATGTGAGAATTTATTGGGTTAGTAATACTCACTAATTACAGTTATTATTTGGTTCATTTTTAATCCATCTAATTAGACCTTCTTGATTCCTATTTCTAAGAAAATTTATTTCATTACGTATTATATAGCTCTTATTCTCGGAAGCTATCATAGGCGCTTCTCACCTAAAAACAGTGTATAAAAATTACATCCCGTAAAGAGATGAAGATTTTTGGCACAATGATGTAGATGGTGAGCGTCTAACAGGTGTTCTTTACCTGAGAAGATAAGAATGACCATTGTAGCTGTGCAGTACTTACACAACGCTCAAAAAACATTTTAAGTAGAATGTAAACAACGAAATGTTTACCCAGTGATGCCGTTTCTTTCATATGAAAAAATGACAATAACAAACCGTCAACCATCTCAAAAATGCATCTAATGAATATAAACTTCTCATATTTCTCATATAGTCTTTTCTGAAATCTGATCAGACTGATGTACGGATGTATTTTTTTTTCATTAGAGAGTAAAAATAAATCGGAGTATATGCCTAACAGCTATCTTTAAATATTTTTTATTTTAAAAAATGTTTTATATTGACCTCAAAATCATGCTCAAATGAGAATATCAAGTTTTTGTAGTTTAATTCAGTTATTATAGAGATACTGTGGGGTTTTTTTGAGGGGGGGGGGTAGTTCCTGTAAAGTGCGAAACGAAATCAAAACTAAACAAAATCAATCGAAACGAAACAAAACAAAACCAAACCAAAAATCGAAACGAAACGGAATTTAAACAAAGTTAATATCAATTTTGGCTACATAAAATTGAAAATAAATTCATTGAAATAAAATTTTGAACCATAAAGTTTTCAGATTGCCGCTGTATATTTTTAAGCCGATTATCCGGTATTTGCGAAAGTTACATGTATATACTTATGTAAATAACTGATGCACATTCTTATACCTTTTAATGTTTCTAATTGGTTTCATTAAAGGATATTCAGACGTTGAGAGAGAGAGAGAGAGAGAGAGAGAGAGAGAGAGAGAGAGAGAGATGCCTTTAAAAGAACTTATCAGCGACATACAAAAATATACGCAAGTTTGGGAGAGAGAATGATGATGATGATGATGATGATAAGGATACTTACGGAGACATTCTAACCACAAGTTTCTTTCTATCGATATGAAATGTTGTAAAAATAAAGCGATCGAATACAATCTGATTTAGAGCATACGGGATGGTTACCAGTTTCTAACATATAATAAGAATTGTTAATATATATATATATATATATATATATATATATATATATATATATATATATATATATATATATATATATATATAGTAAGCAAAAACATTGCAATAACTCTCAAATTGACATATACCTGCCCATAGTGAATGTTATAGATATATATATAAAGCACAGGGAAATTCAATTTTTATTGGAGCTCCACCTCTGCCCCGACCGCGGCTTGAACTCACGACCTCTGGAACCCATTCTCCTAGCAGTGAGTGAAGCTTGCGTAGCAGGACCTCTGGTGAGAGAATGCCTATATAAGGCCGATATTACTTTTCATGCTTCACCGCATTCAGGTATTTTATTCACCCAAACACGTTACATTAGACGAAAAGACTTTTAGAAACGCGTTTTGAACAAAAATATTATGACAACCACTGCACTAGTAATGAATGTCAAAAGAACGACGGTTTATCAAATTTCAGGTAGTCGAAATCTTTCTACTCATTACAACATGTATTTAAAAGACATATTGCATGATTTTTAATAAAATCATTATATACTTGTAATCAGATTACATTTAATTGACAATAAAACCGATTACATGTATTACCAATCAGATTTCTGATAACGTGACAATATGGTTTTTAGCGCCTACGAGTGTTCAATCTGTCAGAAAAAGGTATGCGGAACGAGTTCTTTTTCAGTTTTCCAAAAAACTTGAACAAATATTGTCGTCGAGAGGATTTTGTGGCAACGGAAAACAGTCGACTGTGTTCTTTGCACTTTTCTAAGGATCAGTTGGACAGAGAACCCGATAAATTACGAGAAAACGGGTATGATTGAGCGAAGATTCGATTGAAGAGTGATGCTTACCCGGATGTACCCCTTCTTCAGTATGTTTAAAATAATAATAGATATTTATCAATTTCAACTTAAATATAACAGTTCAATGTAACAGTTATAAGTACATGTAACATGAATCAACAATTCATGATATTTCAGTGTTTCATTAATTGACAAATGTTGTTATTTAAAATACAAATTTATGCGTTTATGACTTATAATTACGTTGTAATTGTTGTAACACCTTCATTGGCGTAGCTAACAGTGTCAAGCATCAAAGAAATTTTGCCAAAATTGGGCATTAACTTTTTTAAAATGAGTCACTTGATTGGCCAGTTTCAAGTCTGTAGAGTGACCGCGTTGGAAAGTGATTTTTACGAAATTTGATTAAGTAAACTTTTACGGGTTTTGATTTTGATTCTTCAAGTATTGTTAACGTGAGTATCTTACATAGCTACAAATCAGCCAAGCAATTCCCCAAACATTACAACGGTGAAAACCATAATGTGATAAGTGTACTGTATTAAAAAAAGGGAAATCTGTAAAAAGGCAATAAACGCTTTTGAAAAAGAGCAAATTCATGGGTTTTTTACACCGAATTCGACATAAAAAATTATTGATATTTGAATATTGCATAATAATCATTATTATAATATTTGTTTAATGCATGCTTTGAATGAAACTGTTGTGATAACACGTCAGTGGAAAGTAATTTATTGAAGTATGTTTATGAATATCTTTGACATTTTTTTTAGTATATTTATTTTCTTATAGATACTACCTAAAATCATCAGGAGGTGGAAACAAGGAATGAAGAACAGTCCACAGCTAACTAGGAAGAACCTGAAGTGCCACCCCGTGTACAGGAAGATCCCCCATCAGTAGATGTAGTAACTGCTGCTGCCACCTCTACCCAGATGGACAACAAATGCCAGGTTGGCATATGTCCCACACAGAGATTCAAGTCTCCATGACTGATAGGAAGACTGTATCTACTGGAGTTCAGTGTTCGAGCCTCTCTGACGGTGTTCCACTGCGAGTTGCTGCTGGATTAGCGCCCCAACCTGTGCATACACAACCTGCAAAGTGTGAGAGTGACCTAACAAAAAAACTTTATGATAAACGCGATGACTTCAATTTTTCTATAGTCAACTTTCCTTACTTATGTAGCAATATACCTTCATCACCTGCATATGGTGTTTTTGTCTTTCAGTTAATTCGATAAGCAAGGGCATGCTCTTCGTATGAAGAGTTTCTAAGGCGAGGCAAGCTACTGGCAAACAAGTTGAAAAATCAGGACTATCAACAATCTCGTTTGAAGTCATCTTTACGTAAATTCTATGGTCGATACAACGACCTTGTCAGCAAATACAATCTTCCACTGGGTCGCATACTGACTGGCATTTTTCATACTAATTGTTAGACCATAATTAATCACCTAACTGTCTACGGACTTTTCCGTTTTTTTCCCCGATTTCGACAAAGAGCACACGGCGGGTGTGACCAGTCAGCAGAGGATGCTCACTCCTCCTAGGCACCTAATCCTACCTCTATCTTTTTGAAAGTCCGTGTTGCTCTGCTTTGAATTTGTATTTCGTTTTATGGATTTTCGAGATGGTGACGTGGATGACCGTGGTGACCACGATCCGGATTAGGACCCATTAGTCAAGACGGAGGATGATGAAGACTATCATCATAGTTCTTATACCCTGAGGAGTGATCCCATATCAAAACATTCTAACAATTTGCTCATGAGCAGCTCACGTGAGGACTGACAAGATTACCTCACATGAGTTGCTCATGTGAGTCTTATGTGCAATTTAGCATGCAAATTAGGTAAAAATGATCACGTGAGAAAAATTCTGCACATAAGCATGTTTTGATCACAAATCATGATGAATATATTTTCTCACCAATGGACAACAATTTATACTAAAAAGATCCATATACGAGGGTTGTTAGAGAAGTTCGATTTTGAGCGGATTATTCGCATAATACCATCGAAGCTTTCCAGATTTAATCTTGACGTATTGTCTAAGAAATGCGTAAAGATTTTTTTTTCTTTAAATGCGTCATAAAAAAAAATATACAGCTTAATAATTTTGATAAGATATTCATCACGGAACACCTTTTTTTTTTACGCATTTTTCCTTATTAAGGTACCTCACTACACCTAGACTTATACTTTTTAAGACTACTGTAACAAACAAGTTTTTACGAGAACTTTCGTTTATTATAATTATATCATATGGTGACGCTCCTACAAAACATAATACATATATAAATTTCACAATCATAAAGCATCTCAATCAATTCAATTACTATAATGACACATATATATGTTCAATTACAATATTTTACTTTTCTGATTTTATAACTGTTATCTTATATTGTATAAATGATGGTCATAAAAAGAAATAAACCTATTATAAATCTTACATTGAATTCTAAAGTTGCAGATTAAAAATATACTCTGACAATATGTAAATACCACAATCAATAACTTCTCAAGTACACAAGTACCTACCCTAAATAAGGGTGAAAGGAACAGATATTCTAATGATATACAGTTACATGTACTGGTAGGTGATATCTGAAACAAACCATTTAGACATGTAACTTATGCAAAACATGCATGTTTATAATTGTATAAAAATACATGTAAAATCAATATCACTGTACCCTTTTTAAACATTAGTCTGCATTTCAATCATGAGTACAATTCACTGTGAAACCTTTAATATTTGTAAACTTTCTTAATAATTTCAACATATACTCTCATCTGTAATACAATGATTACTTTAATATCATTACTGATATAAACTAACTTTACATTCAATACAATATAGTAGCAGTACAATTATTTTACTTACAAAAGTTTTCTGAACTGGCCTCAGCAATGGTCACAAACAAACTGGCTATTGTCCGAAATTTATAATCTCTATGATAATTGCAAATCTAACAAAATCAATTTCTTTATAAAATTACTTTCAAGAAAAATTATACATATCAGTACACTATATGAAATATACCTTACATTTTCATTATCAAAATAATACTTACTCACATCAATGTTCAAAAAGTTCAAATTTTGCTATAGATTAACTAACAGTGATTCTATGATGTAATTAAAAAAAACATGCAATGTTACATAAGCTTCCGTGGCCTACTGGATAAGACACCAGTCAACAGTTCCAGCGGCCAGGGTTCAATCCTAATTAAAATCTCATTTTTTTATTTGAATTTTTTTTTTAAGCTTTTATATAAAATATTTATAAAACGTAGTATTTACAATTCATCATCTCACACTACGTCACAAGAAAGCGATTTAAATGTTTTGTTGAACTGTTTATATTGTTCGATTGTGTTGTGTATTGTCTTAGCTCTGTAACAACCGTTAATGATACAACGCCGCTTAATGATATAAATAGCATTAAGCGTTGCAATTGCAGCTGATATGTCCAACTGTTAATGATAAATCGCCGCTTAATGATAGAATTGTATCATTAAGCGTCACAAATGCACAGCAGCTTTAACGCTTTATGAAACAAGCAAATATTGACACACTCAACCGCTAATGATACACACTTTATATCATTAAGCGTTGCAGTCGCAATCTTTAATGATACAAAATGTATACATGAATGAAATTAAATCTTTTCATTTTCTTCAATTTGCTCAACAATCATAATTTTAGTTTTTAATCAAAATTGTATATAGGAGTTCCGGCACCCATAATCACTAATTATCTTTATATTGCATACAATGATACATATTGTTGTACGTGTAATAAGAAGCTAGATAACATAAATGTGTTGCTTAGGGCTACCGTTGCCATGGTACCGGAAACCAAAGATACAAAAATGGCAAATCTTATCAACTTTAAAGCAACTTAGGAAGTAATTTCAGATTTATGTTATAAACAGTAAAATTTTATATTAACTATTTGGTTAATTTTCAAATAATAGAAAAACATTGGTGTGCAAATCAAAATCTAAAGAAGGTTTCCTTGAAAAGCGAAAACTATTTTGATAATTAAAAAAATTATAGAAGTTATTTTTTAACCAAACTCATACATGTATTTCAAATATGCACGTCATAATAAAAATTTGAAACATGCCTCTATGGAACAAGGTTAAAAATAATGAAGTTACTTAGTTTATTCCTCTGAACAAATAAATTTTTCATCCGAACAAATCCTAATTCGTCCGAACAAATAACTTTTTGGTATTTTCCGAACAAATAAAATTAATTTTTTTTTTCATCTGGCTTTTCCATGCCGAATACAATCAAGTCATGGACAAAAAAAACCGAAGAACTAAGATTATGAAAGAGGCAACTTTTTTACTACCGAAAACTTTTTAATGACCAAAATCAAATTAATTATTTTATTTTAGTAACAGTTAAATTTATTTAAAGTCTAACAAAAGGAGGACCTAATGCAATTGGTCTTCGTCCGTCGTCGTGCGTTAACAAATTCTCATTTTTAACTTCTTCTTGAAAACTACAAGGCCAATTGTTGAATCATCTCTATGGTAAGAAGAATCTAAATTGTAAAATTTATGGCTCTACCGCCCCTAGGGCTCCACGGGTTGGACCAAATACGCAAAAAAGCCAAATTTTCAAGTATCTTCTCTACTCCCACATGTGTGAGGAAAAAAAATGAATGCATGGTTATGATGTCCATGAAGCCCTCTACCAAAATTGTGAAATTCATGGCCCCTGGGTCAGGAGTTCAGGATCTAGGATGGGGCTAATATGGCCATATAGTAAAAATGTATTTGATCTTAGAAAATCTTCTCTTCTCCCATATATATTTGTTAAAAACGAAATGCATAGTTACGATGTCTATGAAGTATTCTACCTAAATTTTGAAATTCATTACCCCTGGGACAGGGGTTTAGGCCCTAGGGTGGGATTAATATTAATGTAGCTATTAGGTGAAAATGTATTAAATCTTAGAAAATCTTCTTCTTTGCTTCCAAACATGTGGAAAAAAACTGAATGCATGGTTATGATGTCCACGAACTCCTCTACCTAAATTGTAAAATTCATGGCCCCTTGGTCACGGGTTCATACTGTAGGGGGGCAATATGGCCATATAGTGTTAATGCATATAAAAATCTTCTTCTCTACTCTCACACATCTGTAAAACAAACAGACTTCATAATTATGTTAACAAGGAAGTCCTCTATTACAATTATAAATTTTATGTCCCCTAGACAATGGGTGTTGACTCTAGAGCGGGGCCAAAATGGATGTATAGTGTTAATGCATATAATGTTTAAAAATTCTCTTCTCTACTTCCACCCACCTGTAGGGAAAACTGAATTCATAATTTTGTAGACCAGGAAGTCCTTTACCAAAATTTTTAAATATCATGTCCCCCGAGGTAGGGGTTCTGAATCTAGGTTGGGGCCAAAACACTCAATATAGTGAATAGGGTTTGGATTCTTAATGCAGTATGTGGCCAAAAGCATGGTCATTTAGTGTTAATGTATAGAGAATGTTTAAAAAAGGTCTACTGACACAAAATAAAAATGACCGCATAGTTAAAAAAAAACCATTAAGATGTCATCTTTTATAATATTTCATGCCACTTGCATGTAAGGCAAGTGTTATGGCTGGGGAGGGGGTATATTTGTCTTATTATTTTGTTCTGCTCACGAATTTCAATGAAAGAAATGAGATACAGTAAAACACGGTTATAGCGAACACGCTTATAATGAATTGACGCTTACAGCGAAGTGATTTTCATTCCCCGAGACTATATTACATGTTGTAAACTTGACGGATATAACGAATTACGCTTATAACGAAGCAAAATTGACCGTCCCTGGCACTTCGTTATAACCGTGTTTTACTGTAATTTACATACATGTGTATAAGAAAAGAGAAAGAATGAAGCTTTGTATCAAAGTTAAGATATTGTGAAAGTTAATTGAGTTATCTTCCCTTGCTTCTTCCTAATGGAGTTATCTTCCCTTGCTTCTTCATAATGGAGTTATTAATCATTTAATATAATGTTATTAAGAAATTGGATGTAAGAAGTATTTTATCTATTGAAACAAAAACATTTCTTGAAGTCTTTAAATGAATAAATAGACTCATTAATAATAAAGTATTACTTTGCTAACCAAAATTACTGATAAACAGTACATGTAAAATGATTTTGGTATAAATGCCAGATGGTGTTTTGCAGAAATGTAGGGTAAAAATTCAGAAGTTGTAACAGAAGTGGAAAGCATAAGTGAATAGCACTGTAACGCTTTGAAAATGTTTTCTTTTATGTTTTTTGTTTAAATGCCCACAAAGAGAGTTTCTGTCTGCCCCTGGGGATGGGGAATGGGATGTTGTTTTAATAAAACATGTATACTAGCCACCTTGTTTTAGTTTATCTATGAAAACTCATACACATAAAACCTATCTTGAAAGATAACAAATACGGGAAAATTATTTTTGACTATTTTCTTGTAAATTTTCAATATCAGGTCGTGCACTCTTTTATGATCTTTATAAGTTTTTCGCTAAAATTATAGGTTTCATAGTCCTCTTTGAAAGATTTCAGGCAGGAAGGTGGTCGTCATTACAATATTATAATTATTTTACTACAGAATGAAACTTAATTAAATGCAAATATAAGACTCCTCGACAAGTTTGTGTATGGGCTGTTTTTATAAAGAAATAAAGGAATGAATTACTTTGTGATTGACATACCAAATAAAATAACTTAGATGCATGTAAGTGTTAGCTATATTATTACAACGGTAACTTGAACAAAAGGGTCGGATTACGTGGAGTTGCCAGGTGCATTCATCAGAACAGAAGTAACCCATACCGTCGAGTTTGAATTATCTTCGCCTTGCAACGAGACGTCATCTGATTCTTTTGATCATGATCCTCTATAATAATAAATTCATTTCATTTCCACAATGTAATAAAACAAACAAATCCTCTATATTTATTGAACACAAATTGTTCCAAAGAAACACTTTAAAATGCAAGTAAAAATATTTATTGTGTACTACTTCATAAGCTTCAGATAGTGGAGGCACATGTAATACATGTAACTTTGCTTCGCGTCTCGTTTGATATAATGATGCAGACCTTGCGACTCCAAATGATCATAGACGCAAGGACTTTATTTCGCGATTAACTTCCGATAAACTGTTTCGCGACGACTAATATTCGCGGCCAAGCCTTATCCAGACCAGTATTGTTATACATCTAACAACCACACGAAAAGGAATGGTTCGTGGCGCAAAATACATGTATTCGCGACAACGAGGCTCTCATGGCCTCGCGAAAATTTCTTGCACGCGAATAAATGTCGGTTTACAGTATATGCATTACCGGAAATATAAATATTTCGCTTTTTAAGCGGTTATCATATACGCAGAACGCTTTATGCCATTAACTAAAACAATAACGCAATTGAAAGCTTAGTCACAGTTCAACCTTTAATTGAACAAAATATTGAGCACACTGAAAGCTGGACCAGTTGAAGTGTGTTTATTACTTTTTTAAACAAAATGTCAAAATTCCCGCTTTAATGCTAAATGGTTATTTTATAGACCTTTAAAAAAACATTTTCCGAATTTTGATCCACACTTGGAAAACAAAACGACATATTTAATGAAACGAATAAACAGGATTAGAAGTATGAATAAAAAAGTGTTTTGAGAGAAAAAGTATTTGTTCATCGTGTCATTAAATGACATCGTCCTAAAAATACAAGTGATTTTAAAATGGAAATATGTATGCCAGATAATACCTGCATAGTTATACAACAGAAAAACTCGGTTATATCAAAGTATCAGGGACCAGTAGATTCACATCGTTGCATTGTATAATCGTATAACGAATTGTCTAGTGAATTCGCTATAGATACAAGTGTATATACAGTACCGATCAGACCCAACCTAACAGAAAGTAAACCCAGACTAAACCCTGGGTTTACATTCTGGGTTTACTCCGGTTTTACTAGAGTGGACCCAGAGTAAACCCAAAGTAAACCCAGAGTGGACACAGAGAGTAAACCCAGTCAGCAGTATACCCCTGAAAGCAGACGATTACTGTGTATTCGGAATATACAAGGGGCAGGAATTACAGGCAGTAGGATGTAATATAAAATACGGGTCTGCTTCACACTTCAGTGCGTACAGTTGACCTCCAAAGCAATTTCCAAGTAAACCCAAAGTAAACCCCGAGTAAACCCAAAGTAAACCCCGAGTGGACCCACATTTTCAAAAAGTAAACCCAGAGTAAACCCCAAAAGTAAACCCAGGGTTTAGTTGGGGTTTACTCTGGTGTTAGGTTGGGTCTGATCGGTACTGTATTCTTCAAGATGACTATCATTTGTGGTTACTGAGGTATCAAGTAAAATATCTACTTTAGAAACCTTAAAGGAGCATGATCATGATTTTGTTCAACATTTATTTTTCCAATGTTAATGTTTACAATGCTTCAGTAAGGCATTTTTTGTAATAGGCAGCGAAAATTTAAGAGTCATTCGCTGAGTGTATAATGTATAAGCAAGTTACAGAGCTTACAATTATTTGCTATGTAAACAAAGCTTTTATTTAAATTTTGAATGTTGAAGTGAAGATGCCAGTTTGAGGCATTAAATGAATATGTTAAACGTTAAAAACTATTTATTTATACTTAACTCTACGACTGACTCAAATTTCATTTGATCATTAGAAATGCATTCCTACACCATTGTAAATAATAAAAACAGAAAATTAAAATTTCACCAAAATCGTGACCATGTCCCTTTAAATACACAAATGGTAATGACCCGCATTAGTGTATACTATTTTATGGAATACTTGTTGCAAAGATCATTAATTCTAAAGCCAGTGTGAACGCCAAAGAAAATATATTCATCTGTTATAATTAAACATTTATTCAAAATTAATTTGTTGAAATATTTCAACTCTCTTATACATGTAACTAAACCCAATAAGATATGTCCTTTGCATGTACCGTGTATATCCGTGCATGATCACCATTACATGCAAACAATAATGAACATTTAGTTCACCTTTGTTTTGCGATTTCGAACGGCGTTCAAAGACCGATTCATCATTGCGGTGTTGTGTGGGGGAGGGGGTGACAAAAGTTCAATGATTTGATTGCAGTCTCAATATTTTTGTTTTGTATAATGTAGTTATTGCACTAAACTGAATTACCATTTGATTTGTCTATTATGGTGTTCATGTGTATAATGTTTAATATGCAATTCAAAACTCCGAATTAAATCTTAAAGGGGAATCAGTCTTTTTAACTGTTGACGGCATGTGTACAGAACTACATGTATTATTACGAAATTTCCAAACATTGCCTACGTCGCACACATGTATATATGTACATGTTTATGACAATTCATGATCGTCACATACAATGCCTATCTTCATCCATCAATTTCATTCATACATCGAACAATTATGTTGTAATTTTTTAACTTACCAGGTGAAAACACGACAGAACTCTCAACAGACTCAAATTGTTTCAGTAAACAAATTATTTGACGAAAAACAAATAGTAAAATGGACATTCCACACTTTACAGAAAGCCGCGTAGTTACACACGCCCTCAAAAACAAAATACCTTACTCTTTGTTTGAATTAAATTTGTATCCAGTTGTAATATTGTAAATTTTCAATTTTAACCCACCTTTAGTAATTTCAAAATTTACAATATGAAACAAAAACATATGGATATTTTAATGATATAGAAATCCACAATAAGTCCGTGGTGAATAACGGATAGAAACCCACCCCCTCCATCAAACCGCTTGTGGCTGAAAACCTAAAACATAAATCTCAAACAACAGAAACACTTACATTGGCCTAATTGCCTGCTAGGATGTAGAGCCCCCCTCCCCCGAAAAAACATGAAAATAAAAAAATAAATAAAAAAATTAATAAACAATGACTAAACGTTTACATTTACTACTTCATCATAACACAAGATCCATGAAATTAGTTTTTTAGTTTAAAGATAAAAGAATACTGATAAGCCCGTGAGTTATTTGACGAGGAAAGCCTTGTCTGTAGCACCTTTCATTCCGCTTATTTTAGGCAGATGGTCTCCCATAGTCAATCCCGCAAAAATCAAGCAGTTGTTTCTACTTATTCAACGTTTTTATGCGCTGATTTACTTGTGTATAAAGACAATCATGTAAAAGTGTGTATGCATTCGCTTTTGTTCTGTTGCAGAAAGCCACGCTGAAATGGTTACAATCGATGCGCTACGCCGTTGATCAAAAGGCTGCAATATTTACGGTTTTGACCGTCTTAATTTATTAATTTAACGGTAAATTGAGAATTTTCAAATTTTACAAAGCATTAATTTTGCAAAGTTCATTCTTTTAATTTTGCAAGAAAATTCACGTAAGTTTTGGGAAAATGTCAATTCATGGTTTCTGCGCAAAATGATCTGTAGCGTCTCTTTACTATAAATATTTTATCTCCAAAGTTTTTGGAAACTCTTAAAAATATATCTGATCACTCTTTACAATCGAATCATACATTCTGTAAAAGAAAACGAGCGACAACTTTGCTTGCGAGATTGAGATCATATTACCTAACCCAATAGGGGTTTTCAAGCAGGGACGAGAGTGAAACTAGTTCGCTGTTCGAGAGTTTGTATTGATTATTTTAACATAATAGTTAGTACATATTGTGAATCATTGATCAGAATCGTAACTATTATCGATCAAATATTTTTCTATTTTGTAAATTATTTGATTTTTGCAAGAATAATCGAATACGTAATAGTCTCAAAGTTGTTTCAATCCTGTAGTATTTGGCATAACAAAGTCTTCATGCTCCAAACCTTCTTTACCTTAACATTTGAAGAAAAAAAACATAAATTTTTATTAGTTTCAGAAATGATGCCAACGTCTAACAGTACTTTCAGTACTTTGATCTTATACTAGTATGAACACAGTACGGATACACAACTAATTCATTTATTACTATGCTTTATTTGCTCAAGATATACATCTTATTAATTGCTTTATTAACTAACAACTTTCATTTTTGTAATTTGTATCATTAAAGGGTGCAAATGCAACGATTAATGATATAAAGTTTGTATCATTAACGGTTGGGGGTGTCGATATTTGCTTGGTTCATTAAGCGTTAAGGCTGGTGTACATTTGTGACGCTTAATGATGCAATTCTATCATTAAGCGGCGATTTATCATTAACAGTTGGACATGTCAACTGTTAATGCAAGGATTTATAGCATTAAGCGTTGCAATTGCAACGCTTAATGCTATTTATATCATTAAGCGGCGTTGTATCATTAACAGTTGTTACATAGCTCAGTGGTTAAAGTATTGGGCTTCTGAACTGCAGATCATGAGTTCGAATCCGGCTGGAGCTTTTGTTCATGTTTACTGAATTAAAATTTCGTAAATGTAATCTTTCATCCAAAATTGCACATTTTTTTGCCTTTTTGACTTACAGTAAATACTACTTATCCATTGTGATATCTATCATAGTCAAGTAATTTCTTGCTAACTTGAGAAAATATTTAAAGGTATAGTGAGCCACCTTAAGAATATGTACCGTTTAAAGTTATAAATATAAACGATATTTCATATGACATAAGACTAAGTTATCATTTTGTGAAAGTTTCAATTTAATTGAAGAGTTAATTGAAGAGTTTATGAGCGTTTTATCGCCGAATTTAGACGACCAACGCTTGAAAAATGACTCAAAAACGTTGAGGTCAATAAACATGAGTTGAACATATTTTATTGACTACGGATGTCAAAAGGATTGGACACAAGTTCCAAAAACTTAGAGAGTCCTCTCCTTGTTGTACATAATATATTACAATGCCATACAATGCCAGTTAACATTTATAACAATTATAGTACACTTTAGGAAATAAAAATAAATAACTAGTTTTGAATGCTGTAATACTGTAATGCTGTGCAAATCTAGAATTATAATAAGGATGGATAAGAAAGTTATGCAAACACATACAAAAACTTATCTAATCTACATCTTGGCAAATAATAGTTTGAGGAGTTTCTAGTATTATAGTTGGAAGTGACATTTCTAATTACAGAAGTTACATCTTTTAGATAAGAAGGAACAATACAATTATGAATTTTAAACATAGTAGATAATTTAAAGCGGTCGCGTCTCTTTATTAATGGTTCCCATCGTGTTTGCAAATATAGAGAATTTCTTGAAGCTATGACTGAAAGACCTGAAACTATTCTTGCTGCATATAATTGGACCTTTTCAAGCTTATCAATATCAAATTGGGTACATCCAGACCAAACTTCAACAGCATTCTCTAGTTCTTGTCTTATAAATGATACATGCATTTGTGCTAAAATATCTCTAGATCAGTAAATTTAATTTTTTTAATTAGACCAAGTTTTTTGTAAGCTTTTTTTAACAATGATGTCTATGTGATTAGACCAATCTATATTTGAAGATAAAATTACGCCTAGATGCTTGTGTTGTGAAACATATTCCAAAGCAAAATCATCAAACAACAAATTAGGAAAATTTTTCAACATTTTTATAACTAAAAAATACAACTTTTGTTTTTTGTGGATTAAACTCTAGAAGCCATTGTTGTGACCATTCCTTAAGTAGATGAAGATCATAATTAATATTATCTTCTATGACAGAAATATTGTTTGAACATTGTTGTAATGTACTATCATCAGCATAAAGTCTACAAATTGATCTCATGTTTTCAGCCACATCATTTACATAGAGTAAAAACAATAATGGGCCAAGAACAGAGCCCTGAGGAACACCTGCATTTATGAATTGACTAGAAGAGAGTTTGTTTTTAAACAAAGCCGTCTGTGTTCTATTGCTTAAGTAGCTAATAAACCATTCAAGAATTGGGCCTGAGATTTCATATGATTTAAGTTTATGAATGAGATCCTTATGCCAGACTATGTCGAAAGCTTTTGAAAGATCACAAAAAATCATACAGCAGTAATACCATTATTAATACTTTTAACAATAGAGTGATATTTTTCTAAATGTTGGTAAACAGTTAAATGTCCAGGCAAAAAACCAGCCTGATATTTATAGAATAAGTTGTTGGAGTATAAAAAATTGTATAGATGTTTAAACATGATTCTCTAAAAAATTTTACTAATACAATTCAACAATGACTGGTCTGTAGTTTAATGTGATAGATGGATCATCTTTCTTAAACAGTGGAATTACATGTGCCAATTTCCAGCAGTCAGGAAAAGTCTTAGATAATAGTGATTTATTAAATAGGAGACACACAGGTTTTGAAATAGTTTCTTTGCATGATTTAAGCATTTTGTAACTTTTACTGTCAGAACCAACTTCTTTATTAGTAGGTATTACTGACAAAATGTCAAAAACTTCATGTTCTTGAATGACAAGGCTTGAAAAATTGTCTGTACACTTGTGTTGCAAAACAGGTAAGTCCTTATTGCTATTATCTAAATTGGAAATTGAGCTGAAACATATATTTAAAAGTTCAATCTTGTCGTTATCTGAAAATGCAAAATTATCAGTGCCATTATTGTCTGTGTAATGCATAGGTGGTATTTCAGTTGTAGATTTGGTGTGAAATAATCTTTCATTAACTTCCAATAAAGCTTTTGATTGTTTGTACTTGCATCCCTCAAATAGGAATCAATGTTATCATAATAATTTGAAATGGCATATTTTTCATGTTGTTGACCTTATTTCTAAATTTCCGATACAAATACCAATCTGAATATTTCCAGGATTTCTGAGCTTTTTTCTCAACCTATTTCGGATACGTATAGTTTTGCGTAAGGATGAATCCATCCAGGGTTTATCATTTGGCCTTATAGTAACAGTTTTTTTCTGGTAAACATTTGCGTATAATAGACATATATAGATTTGTAAAAATTTTGTAGCAGTATTTATGTTATCTGTATTATGAATGATTTTACTCCAATCACATTCTTCAAAAAGATTGTTAAGTAGTTCAAAGTTTGCATTTTTTTAGTCCCAAATTCTTCTTTTGTATGAAGTTTTTACATTTGAATTTTGATGTATGTATATATATGTTGCTTTGTGATCACTGAGTGTATGACTAATAGTGCCTGAATCGTGGATTTGGATGTTTTTGCTTGCAAGAATAGGATCTATTAAAGTGCATGTATATCAGTGATGTTTGTAGTTGCATGAATTGTAATTGTTAAATTGTTCGAGTTCATAATTGTGTGGATCTCATGTGTGGAAATAAGGTTGAGAAAATTCACATTTAGATCGCCAAGAACTATGATGTTAGAAGAGATATCATTAGCTTTTTCAATGGACCATGAAAATATTTGCCAAAAAGTACTACAAGAATTTGGTGGGCGATATGCGCAGCATAAAAGAAGATTCTCAATAGCATGTGGTATTCAATTCATAAGATTTCTGTACCGTTGGGTTCTAAATCATACTTTCGAGAGGCAACTATTGAGTCAGAAATATATATCATTACACCTCCCCCATAGGAGTTGCGATCCTTCCTAAAGCTAGTTTTGTTTAGACTGTCATTGCTAATATTTCCATCAAAATGGGTCTCAGTAAAACATAATACATCAAAATCTTGAACTAAATACAATAAGGAGTCTATCTTATTTCTTATGCTTCTTATATTGACATGCAACATATCAAGAGAGTTCTCAGCAGAAGGACCTGGAATAGTTTCTCTATTACCAGATAACGAGAGCAAACAAAACATTAAAAATAGTACACAAAAATTGAAAATAATAGGCCAATATGTAAAATAATGAGTTAATTGTTTTGAATTAAGTAACAATGATTGGATTGCATATAGTAAATAAGCAAGTTTGAAAATGGTAAAGTAAGATTTCTTAAAGTTGTTGGGGTATCTCATATAGAAAGACCCTATGGCGGCTCGATATTGTTCTAATGAGTTACCCATTGTCTAGTATGCCGCCATTTGGTTTGGGTATTAATGATTAGAATGTATGGCAATGTTTTGTATATATCAACACAAACAGAACCAAAAAAAATCGTCACGGAAGCGCTCGAGGTCCTCGGCCGAGGATATATATGGTAATCTTTTTTCCATTGACACCATTGAGTTTACAGAATATACGGCCGTCATAAGTCCAGCAGCTGTTTATTTTCCGTAGATTTACAAGTTCCCTTGTTTTACGAAAGAGCTCTGATCTGGTCCGTGTAAGGGCCTCATTTATGTAGATGGGGTCTGTCTTTTTGGTTGGGTTGTTGTTGTAGACCTTAAGGTTTCGTTTGTTTCCATAAATAAGAGCCCGATCCCTATAGCTCACAAACTTTACAATTATGTCTCTCGGTCTGCTATTGGGGTGGGAGTTAAATTTGCCTACTCGATGTGATCGGGATATATCCTTGATCGTGATCTATTCTTCAATTCCTTTTAGAACTAAATTGTTCACGACATTTAAGACCAGCTGGTCTGTATTATCTTTTGAATTTTCTGGAATACCCGAAATTTTTAGATAGTTTCGACGTGTATATTGCTCTATGTCATCGATTTTTAACTTCAGGTCATTGACCTCTGTGCAAAGAGATGTAACCTCTGGGACAAGAACTTCTGTCAAAGCGGTTTTGAAAACATCTTTCTTTAGAATAAGCGAAATAGCATGGTGAAGCGCAGATTAGTCATTGGAGATTGAATCTGAAAGTTCATTAATTTACTCAAGGTACCTCACTACACCCAGACTTAAACTTTTTAAGACACTACGTCACAAGATGGCGATTTAAATGTTTTGTTAAACTGTTTATATCGTTCGAATCGGTTGTATATCGTCGTAGCTCAGTGTTTAAAGTATTGAGCTTCTGAACCGCAGATCATGAGTTCGAATTTGCCTGGAGCTTTTGTTCACGTTTACTGAATTAAATTTTCGAAAATGTAATTTTTCATCCAAAATTGGACATTTTTTTTTGCCTATTTCACTTAAATACTTCTTATCCATTATGATATCTATCATAATCAAGTAATTTTCTGCTGATTTGAGAAAATATTTCAAGGTGTAGTGAGCCACTTTAAGTCACCAGTATGTACTAAGCTGTCATTTCTGGCTCTTCTTATTGAGGTTGTTGTCTTTTACAGAAGACTGTTTTGACATTTTGGTGAGTAAGTATTCACTATGGCGGGTACACACAATGGAAGATCACAAAGGAAGTCTCAAAATGTTTGATTTTAGATCTAACAAACCAATACGATGAGTTTGTGAGGATGAAAGTTCAAATAATCAACTTACATTATCGATTGAACCTGTTTGTACCCAGTTTACTCCATGAAAAACACTCAATATACAAAATTTTAGCGGAGCCCTGTAAGTTCGTGTAGTCTACATAATGACGTCACACACACACACACACACACACACACACACACACACACATCTTGGAGCTCCGGGCCTTTAGTTAATTTTGTCTGCACGCAGGAATATCTCCGATGGAGACCAAAGGTTCTTAGATGCTGCTATTTTTATAGGACAAAGGTTTACAATTGGAATCAGAGTTTCAAAGATGGAATAACTGATATTTTTTAGCTTTTGCAACTTCCCCCCTTTTGCACCTTTGATTTTCGCTTTATTTCCTTATTTAAAGTAGAAAATGCGTTGACAGATATTTTTGGATTTCAATGATCTAAGATATGCCACAAAAGACATTATACAACAAATTGACAAATAATGGTATGAAGTGCATTTTATAAATGGGTTAAATGACATAAAAAGTGTGGGGGACTGATAGGTGTTTACTTTGAAAAAGAGTAACAGGTTTGCCTTCCAGATATTTGACGTTACCTGACGTCGTGGAAATATGAAATGGTGCTAGGTAAATCGAATTCATGCAAAATAAAAACCGCTGTACCTTTTGAAACAAAAATCAAATTCATATGAATTTTTGCATACTTATTTTCAATTGGTAGGCATTTAATGAAACATATATCATCCTTCAAAGTACACAGTAATTTTGCCTTAAATCACTTTGTCCGCGAACTTTTTAACAAACAACCCTTAAATATATCTCTATCATTATAAAAATACAATGTCATCGATTGTTTTACATTACATTTACATGAACAAAAGAATATTTACAAGTAATAAATGCTTGTATGTTGAAAAACATTACATTACTAACAAACATTTACAATCATACTGTACATATTATGTTAAGGCCAATCTTTCTATTTTTTCCAAACTCCACAATGTGAGGATTTCCACTATGTAATTTCATAATTTTATTTTTGTGTTATATGATACCTTTTATTTAGATATAAGTTGTTCAATTGAAAATATATACTATGACTTTATTTATAAGCATTGACATGCATTTTGCATGCTATTTTAAAGAAAATTCTTAAAGTAATCAAAAAATATCCTGGTAATCTGTCCTGAATTTATGGGAATGAACAGGTTTAAAAGTTGATAAATAGGGAATAATATATCAAGGAAAATCATATAAAATTGAGGAACGTCTCCTTTGTCCTTAATTTAAAAAATAAACACAAAAAGATGAAGAAATGAAACTTGACAGACATTATTATACCGACTGGTGACCATTTGTTGCTGCAGATAAACATGATGTATTGCAGTTTTATCACACAAAGCGCAGACAGACTTGAACAAAAATTCACAGTTCACAGTAAGCAAAGTTCAAACCATACACAGTAGTTCATACATGTAAGTGCTGAACAACCACTGGCTGTATTACGATCGTTCGAGGCATTCGTCTTCAACATTCCCTTGTCCTTTTTAGGAGAGTCTCGCGTCTCGCGTGCTCTCTGATTTCACACATAAACAATACACAAACTAAAAGAATATCATAATAATAGCCATATTGACACAGCCGGACTTCAATATGTATACTTCTCCATAATCTTAAATGACGTCTTTACTCTTTTTTGTTGCATCATTCATTAATTTAGTGAGCTTTTTTATGGTTTTCTTCAGACCTTTGTTACTCAGGGCAGACCTATTGGGAGCATAAATTAATTCGATATCAGTACAATTGTTTAAATTTTAATATTTCAAGCAGTTTCTAAGAAAAACAGGTTATTTTATATTAATCAATCTGTTAATGACATGTGGTGATAACGAACAGTGTTCAAATTCAAAACTCCAAAGGAAAATTACAAAATAGGAGCAGAACAAACACGAACCTCTTTTGCAAAACAAGAGGCCAATAGACCTTAACAGTCACCCGAGTTACCATAACCCATACATAAAACTTCTTTCTTTCTAGAGTATAACAGTTATAATATTGTAATGGCGACCACCTTCCTGCCTGAAATCTTTTAAAAAGGACTATGAAACCTATAATTTTAGCAAACAACTTAATTAAAAGATCATAATAGAGTGACCTGATATTTAAAAGGTGCAAGACTGATAGAACATAATTTTCCCATATATGTTAACTTTTGGTGATTTTAGTTAGCCAATTATTACTTGACAATTAACAAGTCCATTTGTTTATTTAGTAAGTTTAAAAACGGTTTTGATTCAAATGATAAAAATACTTGCATGCATATTAACTCTTTTAATCATACAACTTCTTAATAAAAATTACATTATATTCAATGATTTATTACTAAATATGAACAAGCAAAGGAAGATAAATCCATTATGAAGAAGCAAGGGAAGATAACTGCATTAACTGTTACCGCCCTTGAGATCTTTCCAAAGCTTTCACAATTTTTTTAACTTTGATAGACAACTTCATTCTTTCTCTTTTCTAAATATGTGAATTTACTCATTTCCTTCATTGAAATTTCTGAGCAGAATAAATAAATAGACAAATATATACCCCTTTTCCATCTATAACCTTTGTCTTACATGTATGTGACATGAAATATTATTAAAGATGACAGCTCAATGATCTTTTCTATATATGCAGTCAGTTTTTATTGTGTCAGTAGACATTTTTAAACATAAAATATAGTATCCTTGTCATTGGAAATCTAAAAAATTATTTTGTTAAAAACCATTCTGGTTGCACACACAAGTACTCTGAAGTTGACATTAAAAAGATGCTTGAGTTTCTGATAGACAACATCTATGTAGTTTTTGGAAATCAATTCTTCCAACAATCTGTTGGAATTCCCATGGGTACCAATTGTGCCCCATTGTTAGCATACCTATTTTTGTATTCTTATGAAGCAGAATTTATTCAAAAACTTGTACGTGAAAAAAATAAATCACTCGCTGTGGCCTTCAACTCAACATACAGGTATATCGACGACGTATTATCAATTAACAATTGTTTTTTCCATACTTACGTCGACTTGATATATCCCAGTGAACTTGAAATAAAAGATCCCACATATTCTAGATCATCTGTTTCATATTTGGATATTTTACTAGAAATGGTCATTGATGGTAACCTAACAACAAAACTTTATGATAAACGCGATGACTTCAATTTTTCTATAGTCAACTTTCCTTACTTATGTAGCAATATACCTTCATCACCTGCTTATGGTGTTTTTGTCAATCTCAGTTAATTCGATACGCAAAGGCATGCTCTTCGTATGAACAGTTTCTAAGGCGAGGCAAGCTACTTACAAACAAGTTGATCAAACAGGACTATCAACAGTCTCGTTTGAAGTCATCTTTTCGTAAGTTCTATGGTCGATTCAACGACCTTGTCAGCAAATACATTCCCGATTACGACAAAGAGCACACGGCGGGTGTGACCGGTCAGCAGAAGATGCTCACTCCTCCATGGCACCTGATCCTACCTCTATCTTTTTGGAGGTCCGTGTTGCTCTGCATTGAATTTGTATTTCGTTTTCTGGATTTTTGAGATGGTTGACGGTTTGTTATTGTCATTTTTTCATATTGACACTAAATTACCATTTTGGCCACACCCTGCAATAATAACCCCTTTCCTATACACTAAATGAGTGTTTTGGCCGCGCGTTAAATTTTCTTTCTTTATATGCAGTTAGTTTTTATTCAGTATCAGCTGAAGTAAAGAAGACAATTTTTTCAAAACATTAAATGCATTTACACTATATGACTAGTTTGGCCCCGCCCTAAAGTCAGAACCCCTACCTCAGGGGACATGAAATTTAAAAGTTTGGTAGAGGGCTCTCTGGTCTACAAAATCATGAATTCAGTTTACCTTATATATGTGTGGTAGTAGAGAAGATAATTTTTAAACATTTTATGTATTAACTTTATACACATATTTTGGCCCTGCCCTAGAGTCAAAATCCATATTCCAGGGGGAACATAAAATTTACAATTTTAGTAGACGTTTTCCCAAGTTAACATAATTATGAATTCAGTTTTTTCTAACGTGTGAGAGTAGAGAAAAAGAATTTTAAACATTATATGCATTAACACTATATGGCCATATTGCATACCCTAGGTCCTGAACCCCCTACCCAGGGGCAATGAATTTCACAATTAAGGTAGAAGAGTTAGTTAACATCATAACCTTACATTCAGATTTTTTCCACATGTGTGGGAGTAGAGAGAAGACTTTTTAAGATTTAATAAATTTTTACTATATGGCCATATTGGCTCCACCCTAGAGCTTAAACCCCTGACCCAGGGGCCATGAACTTTTCAATTTTGTAGAGGGATTCATGGATATCATAACCATGCATTAAGGTTTTTTTTACAAATATATATTTGAGAAGAGAAGAAGATTTTTTATGATTTAATAAATTTTTACTATATGGACATATTTGCCCCACCCTAGAGCCTAAACCCCTGAGCCAGGGGCTAAGAATTTCACAATTTTAGTAGAGGGCTTCATGGACATCATAACCACGCATTTAGTTTTTTACAAATATATATGGGAGAAGAGAATAATATTTTTTAAAGATTTAATACATTTTTACTATATGGCCATATTGGCCTAATTCTTGAACCTGAACCCCTGACCCAGGGGCCATGAACTTTTCAATTTTAAAGAGGGCTCCATGGGCATCATAACCCTGTAATCAGTATTTTCCTCGCATGTGTAGGGGTAAATTTTTTAAAAAGGGAATATTTTTGAAAAGTTGGCCTTTTTTGCATATTTGACCCTGCCAGTGGCGGCCCGGGGGTGGTGGAGCCATGAATTTCAGAATTTAGATTCCTCCTACAATAGAAATACTTCACACTAAAATGGTTACAATTGGTCATGTAATTTTCAAGATTAAGTAAAAAATGTAAAATTGTTAACGCACCACGACGGACGAAAACAGATAGGAATAGCTAGATTACCTGAGTTTTTTCGGGTGACCTAAAAAAAACAGAGTTAGGATCAGGTGCCATGGAGGAGTGAGCATCCTCTGCTGGCCGGTCACACGCCGTGTGCTCTTTGTCGAAATCGCGAAAAACGGAAAAGGCCTTAGACATTTACATCTAGGTGATTAATAATAGTCTAACAATTAGTATGAAAAACGTCAGATTATACATATCAGATTATACATATATATGTATTCAAAAAGAACAAGATTTATCTTCGTGTCATAAACACGTAAATCATAATAAAAAAAGTAGTAAACATTTATCTAATAATTTTTCAAATTTGACTTTGATTTTAAATAAATTTTGAAAAATTAATTTCGTTCAAAATAAACATGTCAAATAAAATGTCCAAAAAATAAATATTTGAACAACAGGTGTTTTGCTCGATTCGACATCCCGGTCTTTCGTTTCATATTCTGATGACTGATTTGCCCCATCAGAAGAAGAAAGACAGTTTCTTGTTTCTGAGTCCTGATTGGCCAGCATACCTGGGAAATGTGACTTATGTGAAGCGGAATCTACACAATCAAGTGCATGTATTTATTCCGCCATCTTCGAGTGCCCACTTTTTCTGCATCAACCTTCAACCGAATCCAGTCAGCCTATGTTGTACCAAAAACTTTTATTTACCTAGGACTTCCATTACGCAGAGCCAGAGAGTAGATACTACGCCAAGTTCTTCAAGAGGTGGAAACAATGAATGAAGGACAGTCCACAGCTAACCAGGAAGAACCTGAAGTGCCACTCCTGTACAGGAAGATCCCCCACCAGCAAATGTAGTACCTGTTGCTGCCACCTCTACCCAGATGGAGTAGACGCCAGGTTGACATCCGTCCACCACAGGGGACACGTAGGGTTCAAATCTTCATGACTGAATAAAAGGCTGTGAAGACTGTGTCGACTGAATAATTAGTGTTCGAGCCTGTCTGACAGTGTTACACTGCGAGTTGCTGCTGGATTAGCGCCCAACCTGTGCATCCACAAGAGAGTGACAGTGACGAGGATGACCATCGTGACCATGACCCAGATTAGGACCCATTAGTCCAGATGAAGACTATCATCATGGTTCTTATACCCTGAGGAGTGATTGCTACGCAAGACGTACAAAGACGTCTTCTGGTTTCTGAGTCCTGATTGGTAGCATACTTTGGAAATGTAACTTATGTGAATCGCCATGTGAGCCAGTTCTGCAGTTTACCAGAGGCACAATGATTGGAACTGTTTCCACCTGCACAAATACCACCCAGTGGGAGAGCTAGAAATGTCACCATGGAATGCCATGGTCCAACCTTCTCCTAGCTGGTAGCATGGTGTTAAGTGGAATCAACAAAGCCAAGTGCTTGGGTTTATTCCGCCATCTATGTTGTGCTAGCAGCTTTGTTTACCTGGGACATCCATAAGGCAGAGCTGCCCATCAAGTATGAGGGAAAAACCCTTACACTAGGAGGCGACGCTAGGTGTGACTCCCTTGGCTTCTCTGCCAAGTTTGGATCGTATATCTTGATGGACTTGGAGACGGAAAAAGTGGTAGACTTCCAAAAAATTAGTTCAGGTGAATATTATTTTATAATGTCATTAAAAATGATATGCCTATACATGGTTAAGGTCAAGAACTAGTAAATGAAAGGTGCCTACAGGTTTATAAAATTTAAGATATAAATTCTTTCAATGATGCTATATAACAATAGCTTTGTTTGATAGGGGGTAAACACAATAAAAAATCAGGTTTAAACTGTCTTTTTCTTTGAATCATGAAAAAAATAAGGAACAAATTTCAGAGTTTTAATAAAATATATCTAGAATGCCTACAGTCTCTCCAAAAAACGGAACTAAACAAGCTCTTGACCCCTCTTTAAAATGATGTCAAATTGAATATAGGTATCGGGATTACTTTTCCCATGATTGAACATAAAATGCCAATAAATTGTTTAATTTCTTCATGATTCCCTTAAAGCCGTAAAGTACGAGAAAAAGATTCATCAAATCAATTATTACGTCATAATGGTTCTAGAACAAAAATACACTCTGGAATCATTTACTAGATCTTGACCTTAACTGATTTATAACCAAAACAGTCTAAACAATAAAAAAATTTATAATAATTTTTATTTTACATAGTAATGAGGTGGCCGGGTCCACTCACATGGAACTCGAGGGGCTGAAGTGGGGACTGCAGCGATTGGAAGATGCCGGCCTCCACATCCAGACCCTCGTGACCGACAGACACGGAATGGTAAAGAAATTCATGAGAACAGAACACCACGATAAGAAGCACTATTTTAATGTCTGGCTAAAGGTATTGTATTTTTCAAATACACAAGTCTACTTGGTTTGTCAATTTGCCTTTGATTGAATTTGTTATTTTACAAATACAGGTATTTTAAAGAAACTCGAGGCCAATGCCAAGAAAAAAGGATTGTGGAGATATCAGGCTCTGGACAACCACTGTTACTGGGTTGCTGCCTCCAGTGGAGACAACGGAGTGATGAAGGAGCAGAAATGGACATCCTTGGTTGAGCATGTTGCCAATAAACATGATAACTGTAAGTATGGCGAGTTGGATAAAGATAGACAGTGGCTGAGAGAATGAAAAACAAGTTTACTCTAATTTTTTACTGGTTACTGTGCAGTACTGATTATATTAATTTGTACAACTAAATTAAAATTGTGATAAAATAATAATATGCTTTATCGTTATCATAACCCAGAACCCATAATATGTGTAAGAAGGTCGTAGAAAGCAAATTCCTACTGGAAGATGTATCCACACTGACTAGTCACCTCTCCAACAAACTTACAGCTTAGCTTAGATGTCTATCACAGTGTAGTAAATAAGTGTTGTTTTGCCCTGAATACTACACATTTCTTCTACCCTGCCATGATGGTCAGGTAATCATCAATAATATTTAATCTAAGGTGTGATTGACATTGATCATTATATTATATCAAAAAATCTAACACGTTCCTTTATTTGCAGATTGTGTGCACCAGCTTTACAATTCAATAAAAATGGACGAGGACATCAGGCAGTAACAAAAGAATGTGCACCACAGTGGCAGCTGAGCTTCCCCAAAGGAAAGAAGGGTAAACATGCAGTTGTCAACCCACACAAGACACCTATTACCTATGGTATGTTGTCAACCCTCTAATTATGTCATTTTCATTTAGGTACAGACACAAAGAAAACCGATTTTATATATTTTTCAATGTTCTTTTTTAACATAGTTTTTTTAACATGCTGACTGACGTTTTTGGGAGTTGATTTTAATCAACTCTCCTATGCAGTTACTCAGGCAAACCGACAGTGAAACAGTGTTTAGACCTAAGCACAAATCAACACCGCTGACAACATTTAGTTCTTAAAAATAATCAATAAATTCGATGAAATGTATTCTAAAGCATTGTTTTTCAAGGAAACTTATTTATAGATACCTTGTAAATAGTCAGGTTTTAAATGGTACGAATACGCAGCATATCTTTAGAATAGATTAATAAATACGTAAAATATTAAGCGAAGGTCATATAGATTTCAACCGGAACTCATTTATTTGATATTTATTCTAATAAAAGATGAACTTTAAACAAAGCAGCAGCACTTTTCAAAATCTACTAGATAAGTGGAATTTAATTATCATTTAAATTTTTAATTCAAATAAGGGTATGCCCTTGTCATATTGAAATTTGTTTATGACCTCCATTCGGGAGAATCATCAACACATATCACGTGACTGTCCATTCAGAGGACCACACTAAGTGTCATACAAAGTGGCATTTACTATGCTGTTTCTTTTAGTATCAAATTTATATCATGATAAAATAACATTACATAAATATTTTGTAAAAAATAGATGCATCGTTATGAACGTTTAATTCCGTTGATATTTTCATAGTAAGCCTTAACAGTGCTGCGTAATTTAGATATTTTTGTAGTCGTACATAGTATGTATTCCTACGCCAGAGTTCAATATAGCCTCGTTCAACCAGACGCTCGGCTATCTCCGTAAATATCCGACAAGCAGAGTGTCTCTCTTGCTTGTCGGAGATTAACGGAGACAGTCGAGTCTGGTTGAACGAGACTAGAGTTGAATATTGCTTGGATCCATACAATTTCTCGGAACTATTTCGATTACTGATACGTAGTTTGATGGAATAAATTGTTTGAATATTACACAACATGTTTCATATGGGGTTTTTTACGAAAATTTTGTTGGATAATTTATATCAAAAAAATATGCGCGATTCAAATACATATAGGAAACTACTTGCCATGCAAAATGATATCGTTGATTTTAAAATAAATAATAATCGATAAAATCAACTCCCGTTAGTGCTTCAGTACTTTGATTCATACTTATTGTTAGACCATAATAAATTACCTAATTGTCTACGGACTTTTGCGATTTTTATTTTCCCGATTACGACAAAGAGCACACGGCGGGTGTGACCGGTCAGCAGAGAATGCTCACTCCTCCATGGCACCTGATCCTAACTCTATCTTGGAGGTCCGTGTTGCTCTGCTTTGAATTTGTATTTCGTTTTATGGATTTTTGATTGATGGTTTGTTATTGTCATGTTTTTCATAGTCCCATATTTTTGTTTAGATTATGTGGACATTTTGCAGCTGAATCTTGTAGAGCGCAGGCGACTGATACCGTCATGTCCAGCAGCTACACACGATGGAAAAGCCTCTGTTGGACATCAGCCACGACCTATTACATCAGCCTACACTACAGTCAACAAGGACCAGCTCGTCGCCACACGCCGCACCAGGTTTGCCAGATTAACTCTATGAAGCCAGATGAGATTCCTTAAAGCCGGTGTAGTTGTCTGTTAGGAATGTCTTCGAATGGTTGTCACAACGCATGGTTGCAATACTTTTCTATTTCCCCTTCGCAGACGATGCCATATCCAGAGGACAAATCTCCTATGAGTGATGTGTCGATATACCCTGTAAAATACTATTAATTCCTTGTGATACATAATATATCAGTTGTTAGAGATTGTTGTTGTTGAGTATTGTGTTTGTATCCTATAGTTTATTGTTGGATATTTTCATAATTTATTATTATTTATTGTTGCTAAATGTTGTTTTGTAATATATTGTTTCTGATTCCATGCCTATATTGTATAAATGTTATACAAATGAGAGCAAGAATAGAGTTGATTCACTCTAGTTTATTCATGAACATTAAACAGTCAAAAAACTGGTTATTGTCTTACTCACTGGTGAGTTCGTTGTAATTCAGTGGCCCCTCTGTTTGGATGAACATTCAGGCAATTGCCCATAAAAGGTTCATGCTCTGTGATGCACTCGAGCTGACTTGACTTTCGAATCTGGTCTACGAGTGGAATCTCTGCACAACATGTGCACTCCATTGTTGTCGCCATAACTTCGCAGGAACCACATTGATATCGTATTTTGGTTATACAAAGAATATAAATAAATAAATATATAAATAAATAAAATAAATAAATAAATAAATGGTTTTTTTAATAGCAGTTGCATAAAATTCGTACTTTAAAGGAAAATGGAAGTTAATGCAGAGTGTTCTATAATAACTACCGTAGTCGTTTGAAATTAAATTACAAGTTACGGGGTTAAACGGGTGTACCTGAATTTTAGACTAACTTTACGACAATAAACATTCTATTCGTTAAAACGCGAGCTTAATGAATTTATTATATATGTTAATTTAATCAACATCTCATAAAGATGTTATATTAAATATCCTTACCAAATTGTATTTGCTCGATCCGATCGTTACCACCAACTTCATCGCCACTCGCTACTTTCTTGGGCTATATGATCGATATTTATCTGCACTGTGGGCTCAAACATGTACGGCTGGATGTTAAGATTCTCGGGAATTTCATCAACATTATCCATGGCGAATTATTGTCAAACATAACGCTAATCCTACTATGTGTTGACAATCAGCTGTTCGAAAAAGGTTGCATATCACGTCACAGTATCACGTGACACGCTACCTACTTAGCGAGGTGTTTTAAAGATCTGGGCTTGATTTAAATCGAAATTATGGCTAACTAACGCTTTTATACAGCAAACAACTATCGGAAGTGATATATATTTAAACACAAGGAAGCCAATACAAGTAAAATGTCCGTAGCTCAGAAAACGTGCGATATGTCCTTTAAGTGCTTGACTACATGCACGTAAAAACACTTGAATTCAAATGCCAACCTTTTTTGGTTACGTTTTGTTATGGAAAGATTTCCTAAAAAAATTTTATTGTAAAAGACTAAAAGGCTCAGTAATATATGGAAGACTTAATTCATTGATAAGTTAACTTACAAGAGTGATGATTCGTTTTTGTATCTTGTGCAGGTGAAAATTAAGAAATCTCCAAGTATCTCCAAGTCACCACAATGTATACTGCATTGGTAATAGGTCCAAGACAGCATATTCTTGTTTTGCAAGCCAATTTAAAATTGACGAATAAGGGCTACATACGATATATATATATATATATATATATATATATATATATATATATATATATATATATATATATATATATATATATATCTGCTACTTTTAGCAAAATCAATCCTTCAGTCTTGATAAATTGAACTTGATAGGACTTAGAGAAAAAGATTATGTGGACATCTTGCAGCTGAATCTTGAAAAAGGATTAGAGATATAGAACTGATAATAAAACGAAGCAAACAGTGTTTGGGACTTTTAACTTTTTTTTTTTGCATTTCTATGGTATTTGAGATATATTAAAATTCAACTATACATAATATGGAATATATCACTTTAAATGTTTCATTTATTTTTAAGCTATGAATTTACTTAAGTTCATGTAAATAATTTACTGAATTTTCCATATATCTAGAAGTTTATAAACAGAATTCAAATTTCAAAGAACAGTTCCATTTCAAAACAAGAGGCCCAGGGGCCACATTCTTAACATAAGCAAGAATAGCCATAACTCTGATTAAATGAGCATAATAGTATCAAATTCAAAATATGTTGACAATTAAGTTCAGTTGATCTAACACAAAAAGTATTTAAAAAATCTGCCAATTTTTACCCACATATTACCGGACCCTTTTTGTTGTTTAAGATTTTTCTTTATTCCTATTTGAACCCCCGCCCCCTTTTGAGGCGCAACTTCTCTCCAGGGGATCATGATCAAACATCAATCTACACAATGTGTGCTTTCACACAAGTTTCAGCATTTCTTTTGCTGAATGCTTTTCCAGAGGATTTCTTAAGATTTATCTCTACATCTTCCCATGTAAAAAAATGTCAACAAAAAAATGTACACTTAAAATACATAATGCAGTAATGTAAATAAATATTTATTTATTATAAAATAATAGACTTAACAAATAAAGATTTATCAAATAATCATAAATAATATTAATCCAATTTAACAATACATATTCAATATAGCCAAATAAACATAGGCTATAGAAAAATAAATGATTGAATAATGTACAATAAAATAGGGTCATGCATCCAGAAAAAAATTTGGATTAATATCACCGGGTGTAAACTTAGGAATGATTTGTTATCAGTACATAACATTTGCACGAGAAAATATAAATTATAGTGAATACTACATGTAACCAATTCATTAAAAAAAAAAGTTAGCAGACCTAACCAATCAAATAATTATACATACTAGTTTATTTTTTTTATAACTTGTTAACGTTCATAATTTTTTCATTGTAGTAAATAGCCTAATTAATGAATTCATTCTGCAAAAATGCTGCTCTTTAACCAGTAATTATTGAAAAATATATTCCTTGCATGTACTGGTAAGTATTCGTAAATAAAAACACGTAAATCAGATACAGAACGTCTCATTTGGGAGTGATTACACGAGTGATCTAATTGACAAATTCATTAAATCGATCGAAAGCAGAGTTCTACAACAATGTTTTCATACCGTATATAATCACAAGTGTGATAATATTTGCAAAATAAAATGATCAAATGATCAATATAGCATGATTACCAAAAAATGCTTTGGAAAATGTCACATGCACATTAATGTCATGAAAAAATATTCTATACATTTCACATTATCATAATTCAGATGCTCAAGGAACACATTATATTGATCTTTTTAACATTATTTTTAACATTATGGTATACCATTTTAATAACGTTTATTGTTTTGCAAATTATTCAATAAACGTGGCTCCTTTGTTTAATGTTTAGTCTGATTTCCTCAACTGGTGTTGCGAAGATTCTGTATCTTCTTTGTACTTTCTTATTGGTTTTAAAGGGTAAGGACACATTATAGCGCTGAAAAAACTGCAAATAGATTTAGAACAAAAACATTATTTGCACATTTATACCATTGCATAATTATGTGTGTAGAAGCGTCTACTTTTACCAACCACTTTGCAAAAATTCACAGATCATGATTGACTTTGGAAAAAAATATTGATCTTATTTTTATCCTGACTGTCTTAATACATAAAGCCCCATGGGAATACAGCCTAGTAAAAAAAAAAAAGAAGCAATCGTAAATTTAATTGATATGCTTCGTTTGCGGTAGAAATCAATTTGCATCAATTTTGCATCAAGTTTTATGGACAACAACCCCCCCCCCCCCCCCGAAATTCCTTACTAATTAATTAATTGTTCCGATGCAGGATTTAAAATATCGTATATTAAAAACAATACGTTTTAAAACGTTTCCATTTAAATCAAACTAAGCCTAACGATTGAATGCATATTTAGTAAATATTTAATAAAATACCACCAATGCACTAGATTCCCCTATCCTGGGACCATTAATTTCCTACTTTTGGTAGATGTATTATTCATTTTCTAAATGTTTAGCTTAACTCATATATGTCTTTGATATTTACATGGGTAGAGAAAAGATTAAACTCAGAATTTGAAAAAAAAACAAAAGTAATGATTAATTTTTTTTTACAGATGACTTTTCGTTTATTTGAGATGATAACAACTGAATTTGGTTTCAATTAATTAAAAAGGTTGAGAAAGAATCTAATAAACAATTAAATGCTCTCCATTCACAGCAAGATAGCGGAAGGATTTTCTGACAACGATAAAACAACAACAGATAGTAATAATATAATTTTCAATGCTAATATAGTCAGAAGACATAATATGCAAACTATACAGTATACTGTAAAAATTAATGTCAGTTTTGCTTTGGAAATATCGGAGTACTGCTAAATCAATCTTTTTATTGTAGGAAAATTAAAATAAACATACCCTTTCTCAAACATATTTCTGTCTATTCTTTAATTTTTTAAAGATGGAATTCTGATTTTAATAATTTACGGATACTTTTGAATTATTTCTAAGAAAAGGAAAAAATAAACTGTTGCAAATATGATACTTTAATTTGATTTAAAGAGATTTAAATCACCTTAACGGACTGGTAAGACTGTAACTATAAAATTTTACACATTTACGTTGAGGTTATGAGTCTGTATTTATTTATTTTCCTGCACATTTCATTTTTTTTTCGTACCTTTGGTCGTTTATGAAATTTAACACTATTAAAAATGAAATGCAGACCTTTGCTGTGATAATGTACATTTCTGTCTCGGCAAACCTTCTACCAAGGCAACTTCTTGCACCAATTCCAAAAGGAAGTGTGGCGTATGGATACAGGTTCCTCATGTCGTTGTCTTCTGAATCTGAATCTCTTAAAAACCTCTCCGGAACAAAATCGTCTGGATTCTTGAAATATTTTGGATTTTCGCAGATGTTTTGGAGAAGTAGATGTAATTCTGTCTATGAAGATACATAAAAGAAAAATTAAATGCATTTTAAGGAAGATATTCATGACAATTATAGTGCAAAAACAGTACGTACTGTCAATGGTTATCATTATTCATATCATTTAAAAAAATATTGTTTTTTTTTTAAATTATGCATTTATACTGCTGTTAAGGGTTATTGTTGTATTTGAACGTACTGTTTTTAAAACATCGAATAAAAATGTGTTATAGATAGAATGATGTCAATGTTGCTAATAAATAAACAATATTTAAAGTCATTTGACTGCGCTTTCAAGTTGATATCAGTATCTCTATTCTCAAAAAAGGAATAGATTTATCCTTTGTGTAACTTGAAGTCGATTTTTGCAAACGATGTGTAGATAAATATGAAGAAAAATCAATTGAAATATAGTTTTGAGCAATTTGTCTCCTTTGAAGGATAATGTTATCGAACATTTTACTCTTGCATTGATATTAGGGATGTCAACGAGTACTCGACTATTGCTCGGTTACACCGATCATCGACTAAAGTCGATAACTCGTAATAAAGTGAATATATTTTTAAAATATTACTTATTTTTTCTTAACGCGGCAGTGTCTGTTCTACGAATGTAGATATCAGTTTTGTTTGCTCGACATGTTTGATCCGTAAGTTTTTTGTTTTTTGTTTTTTTGTTTTTTTTTTTATTATTGATTAGACACGGACAATGACTTACCGTGGAACAGGTAACATTTGATTTGCTTCAGATGATACGGAGCTCAATTATATGTAAGCGTCACAATAAAAAAAGGAAAAGCCAGGACATTTTCTTACGGATATGTAGATAAAATAATTTTCAAGTTATTTTAAATCAAATACATTTAATATATGTTATCATAAATTTTCAAATGTCCTTTAGTTGAAGATAAAATGTATGTGCTGGTAGCATTATTTGATTTAAAAAGGACTCACGGCTTCACATAAATCATCGAGTACTCGACTATCGCTCGACTAAAGCCTCGGATTAATCGACGAAGCCAATCGAATAATATTGACATCCCTAAGGCTGTGGCCTTCAACTCAACATTTAGGTATATCGACGACGTATTATCAATTAACAATTGTTATTTCCATTCTTACGTCGACTCGATATATCCCAGTGAACTTGAAATAAAAGATACCACAGAGTCAGCGTCATCTGTTTCATATTTGAATATTTTACTGGAAATGGACATTGATGGTAATCTAACAACAAAACTTTATGACAAACGCGATGACTTCAATTTTTCTATAGTCAACTTTCCTTACTTATGTAGCAATATACCTTCAACACCTGCTTATGGTGTTTTTGTCTCTCAGTTAATTCGATACGCAAGGGCATGCTCTTCGTCTGAACAGTTTCTAAGAAGAGGCAAGCTACAGTACTGACAAACAAGTTGATAAAACAGGACTATCAACAGTCTCGTTTGAAGTCATCTTTTCGTAAGTTCTATGGTCGACACAACGACCTTGTCAGCAAATACAATCTTCCACTGAGTCACATGCTGACTGACGTTTTTCATACTAATTGTTAGACCATAATTAATTACTTAATTGTCTGCGGACTTTTGCGGTTTTTATTTTCCCGATTACGACAAAGAGCACACGGCGGGAGTGACCGGTCAGCAGAGGATGCTCACTCCTCCATGGCACCTGGTCCTACCTCTATCTTGGAGGTCCGTGTTGCTCTGCTTTGAATTTGTATTTCGTTTTATGGATTTTTGAGATGGTTGACGGTTTGTTATTGTCATTTTTTCATATATATTAAATTTGATGTCGATAAAAGCTACTGTATTATATCTCAGTAATAAAGTCCCATAGTACGAATGCGGAAATTAGATGGCGCAAATGACCATAGCTTTAATCGTAAAATACAATTTCAAATGATTTTTCTTCAGAATGTATTAAATAATGGAATTAAATTTTGCAAAGCACAATTTCTAACTTTTTTTCAGTCTGACCAACCACTGAGCCATTTTAGTCACAACAAAGTGATTTTTTTAAATATATGCAACTTTGGCCTTGTAGGGACTATTATATTTTTAAATTTTTCAATTATTTTGATACAAAATTTTTGTTTCCATCAGACCTTAATTAAGCAATGACAAAAATATGGAGCACAGAGCCACTCTATAAAATAAAAAGCACTGAAAACTTTTTGAGATTTTGCCACGTATACCAAAGTTAAAATCTATAGATTCAAAATATTTAACGTATTAAAGGGTTACTTGTACAAATCAAAGTTACATTGAATATGCATTATTTGATACGATTTTTAAAACTTTAACTATTGGATTTTTTGAATATTTATTTGTATCTTATATATTCTAATATAGGCGTGTTACCCGTCGTATTGCCCATCATCTTTGTATCAATATAAGTCTGATAAATTACACAACTGTTGACTGTGCACAGTATTAAGCTCGAGCTCTGCCATACAGTCAACTGAATGCTAACTGAAAAGGCCTGGAAATGTTACTGAAACGCAGAACTATGCCATTCAGCCACTTTTTTAAGATATAGTTTAGTCACAAATCAGTTAACTGAATAACAAATGTTCTTCTTGTCTTGAATGTTAAAATACATTGAACCTTTCAGAAACTTGAATCAATATAAGTTTGCCACATTTCACAACTGTTAACCTTGCATAGCGTTAGGCTTTGTCATCCAGTCAACTGAATGGCAAAGGTTCTTTCTGTGTCGAGTATTTAAAGACACTGACCCCTGCAGAGACATGGTAGCCGTTGATGACTGTGTCCTCCTCTAACTGTCTACAAATACTGGGACTCGGCGGGTACTGTCTATGGAGGTGATAAAATGAATAGTTTGTAATATTACTTTTAACATTGCAAATATAGTTAAAATATGTAAGTGTCTATATGTACTAAGAATACAATTATGTGTCTGAAATTTTTAATAATTATTTCTAATTTAAAGAAAGATTTTGTTTTAAATAGAAAAATGTTTAACATAATATTTAATATCCAACCTCATGATTTCTTTAACGCATGCTTTGAGATATGGCATATTCAAAAGAGATTCTTTTGTAATCCCGCTGTTATCACTCAAGGTTGCGATCTCTTCCTGAAGTTTGTGTTGCTTATCCGGGTTTTTGGCTAATTCATACCAGAGAAAACACAAAACATTCGTGGTCTGAAGAACAAAGGTATACATTGAATTACATTTCCATTTGTACATGTAACCTCTTAAAGTGAAAATCGGTCTAATGCATTGATATTTTATAACGTAATTAACTTCAAAATCAATATATTTGTGCATCGAGACTTTTCTGTTTAAAAAACATATGAATTTTACTAATACTTATGCAAATCATGTACATATATACCGACTCAACCCCGGCGACAAACAGGTCCAAAATGACGCTCTGGACCATCTCAGGTGTCATGTCTGGGTGTGTCAACAGAGCGTAGAGTAGGCTAGGCCCCTGAACGAAGTCCTTAAGCCGCCCTTCTGCCTTCGCCTTTTCTATTTTCGCAGTGGCTTCTTTAAGCTCAGTATTTGCTACACTACACGATAAAAATAATACAAAATTCAAGTCTCGTGTAATTTAAATACGGATAAGTGTTGATACTAAGAGGGCGTGTTGGTCTTAGCCATTTTAGACTACATTAACCTTTCAGAGAAAAAAAAAAGCATCGGTACATGTATAAAGATGTAAATAATTATTCAAATTTTAAAGCGAATATCTTTAGGGTTTATACTACATTATGGTTTATGGGCAAATATTTTATATTAGATCTGCTGGGTAATGTATGGACCATGCACTCACACCTTAATCTACTGAGAGTGAAACAAAACTTTTACATATAAACAGCTACGGGGAGATTGGTTGATATAATACATGTAACACATATGAGAATATTGGTCGATACAGTCACACATACTGGGAGATTGGTTGATACAATATAGTAGATTCCTAATTAAATGCGAGGAATAAATATCCGCGTTAAATCGCGAGAAGCACACGCGAATTAAAAAATATCGCTTTTTTCGTACATATGTAAACTACATAAAACTATGATCAAAATTCGGCATTCGCGATTTGATGGAAAACAGACTTGATGGTAAACGGACGAATTGCTGAATTAAGTACTCGCGTAAGAAAAGGAATCTTTAGTAACAAATATGGGGAGATTGGATGATACAATAAGACATATGGGGAGATTGGATAATAAAATATTTCATTTTAGGAGATTGTTTGATACAATAGCATATATGGAGAGAATGGGTGATATAATAACACGTACAGAAAAATTCGTTGATACATAACACATAAAATTATGTAGATAATGTTTGATACTATAACACATATGATATAATAACTAATATGGGGGGATTGGTTGATGCAATAAACAAATGAGGAGATTGTTTAATACAATAGCATAATTATACGAGGAGATTGTTTGATACAATCACACAAAGGACCTATGTGGAGATTGGTTGATACAATAACAGAAAGCAAGCTATCTCCTTTCGTTACCCAAAAATATAATCAGCTGCTCTTTCGAATTTTCTGTAAAGAGGCGTTGATATGTATCTATATAGACCTGGTCCGAATCGTTTCAAATCTTTTTCTGATGCTTCAAATATATCGTCCAAATATGCACTGTCAATAACCGAGGCGCCCTCTAGGCACCCTAGACGTTTGTTAAAACACAGCATCCCGGTACCTTTGGAAAAAAGAAGAAACATTTTGAAGATAATAAAAAAGTAATTTCCTTTTATGACAGTGTAGAGGTATATGGCAACTATAGTTAATGAGGAAAACTAATAAACAAATGTATAATGGTATATAAAAAATGATTGACCAATTTTATTGATATAAGTGATGGCTCAATTTTTGTGGCGTTTCTAGAAAAAAAATGAACTTATCATAAAACATGTGTGTCTCTCGTATGGCCATTCACGCGAAGCTAACAAATGGCGTAACAAAAGACCTTACATTGGCCTCTTTAAATTTTAAACAAATGTAAATTTTAAAAAAATATATACTTTCTGTGACGACTTTGCTCATTGCGGATTTCAGATCGTCAATATGTACTTCGTTTTGGAACATATCCACAAAATCGCTGGCCACATCAGAAATAATACTGACGTACGTGGACACAGCGGCGGGTCGTAACATCTGTTCTTGACATGGTCTTCGTAGATTGGCCCAGGCTTCGCCTTTCCTAAATGTATACAGTTTTCATTTTACCGACATACTCAATATTTTCATACAATCTCAAGTGTTTTTTTACAGAATAATTTCTGAAATCTCAAGTGTTTTTTTTTACAGAATAATTTCTGTATTATATATATATATATATATATATATATATATATATATATATATATATATATATATATATATATATATATATATATATATATATTAGACAGGGACTATGTGCTTTATAGTGCGAACGAGTAAATTGTACCGGTAATCAAAAATACACCTGCATTGTACGTTACAAGCAAATTATGTTCCACACTCAAATTACATATTAAATTCGATGAAATACATGTAAAATTCAAATGTTATGAAAAATCTTGGCTCTTGATTATACTCACAAACTGATCATGGGTGGGTGCAGTTTCTTTTGTTCATTGTAGACTCTGTAAACCTCTAAACTTCCAACTATCGGATATTTCGATTTCTTCAACAAAATTTCTTTAGCAGTGTCCGGATAAAACACAAATAGGGCCCATTTGTTTTTAATTCTTAATTTTACAAAGTCACCATATCGTTTCTGAATGCAAGCGGCAAATCTGTGGTATTCAAAATTGTTCAGAACACCTTTAAAATACAAAAATAAATTCATTATTATGGATACTTGTTACAAACATTTTATTCGTCAAGAAATTAGCGAACTAATACATAGATATGTGATTTTATTAATAAATTGAATGATTTGGAACCCATTTCTATAATTCTTCAGAGTTTGATATCTGTATTTTTTTTTTGTATGTTTCAAAATCAGTCAAAAAAAAGGGAAAAAAATCCAAGTTGATTTTTGTTTTTGTTACATGGTTTATTGTCGTTTAAAATAACATGTCAAGAAAATAAGAATTATTTGTATTAAGGAGTCTCGGGGGAGAATGTTTCAAACATACGATTTTCTTTAATTTTTTCCCAGTGGAAGGTCAACTTATAAGTAAACTATGTGCAAAATATAAAGTAAATTGACCGGATAGTTTTTCTGTTTACCGCGCTCAAATTTTGGTTGTATGTCCGAAGTATCCCCGACATTTTATATAGGATTATATAGAAAAAGGGGATTATCATTTTCAATTTAATATTAAATAAATTACAAACATACGATTTTCTTTTAATTTTCAGCGATGGAAGGTTAACGTACAAGTAAACTTTTTGCCAAATTAAAACGAAATTGACCGGATGGTTTTTATGCTATCCGCCCTCATAGTTTGGTCCTATAAACGTGTCTCGGTAGACATTTTACATATAGAATTGTATAGAATAAAAGTATGTTTACGAATCAAATTTAATTTCATTTGTAATATATAAAAAAAATTGCCTTTCCACTTACACAGAACATGAAAGGATCGCGCATATGTTTTTTTTTTGCAAATTATACTTTCGATTTTAATTATTGAAGCTGCAATAAAAAATGCACGACGTTCTTTTGGTCAATTGTTACGTCAAAGTCTCAACTGACGTCATCGTAAGACGTTGACTCCGACGTGAATAACGTCGATTTTGAAGAAGCGGCGAAATGATTAAAATTCTTCTGAAGATTATTCTAAGGATTCATTTCAATAAAAATGATTTTTATGAAAAGTAAATTTTTTAAAATAAAAATGTTACATAATTAGCTGTATATTTTAACATTTTACTCTACATTTGCGTTTTACGGCAGTAATGCGCAATTTCCTGCGCAGAGGGCGCAAAATTTTAAACCCGCGACCGACCTTAAGACTAGGTTCTATTCTTAGATACTGTGATATTGTAATAAAACGTATGTGTAAAAGATACCTAGTGATTGTCCGAGGATCAGAAGTCCTATATATGGTAAATTAAAAATCCCTTTTGGTCCAGGAATTTTTTGGAATGACTTGACCATCCTATTGTCACGGATCGTTTGCGAAGAATAACGATGGTGCGATTTAAGCACTGTCGAAAGCCTGACTTGTCAAACAAAAAATATTTAGAATAATCACTGCTGTTAACAAATACTTACAAATATACAAATACTTAGCCAACTGCCAAAACAATGTACAAATTTACAATGAAAAGTATAGGTACGATTATAATTCGGTTTTTACACACATTTGATATACAACAGCACCCCCACCCCCCATTAAGAATTCCTTGAACCAAAAAGGCACTTTACGAATAAAAGAAATATTGAGTTTATGCAACGATTAAGTGATTTCATAATGGAATTTAAATTTAAATGTAGAGTTGGAAATCGAAGAGGAAATTCAACACCCCCACCCTTAAAAATACCTGGAAACCATGTCATTATCTAACGGCATACATAATATTTTAGAAGGAGTGGGCAGCAACTTTTAAAAAGTGCAATACCTGGTTTGCCTATTCTGGTATTATCTAGAACAGATCGCAAATTATTCAAAGACTGTTATGTTAAATGTACTTGGATGTAATTACATGTACATGTACTGGTTAAACAATTTAATCATTTAAGCGGAGGATCTCATTCCCTGTGCCTAGTTGCCCATTAATACAAACGAAAAATATTTCTGTGTAATGTATACCTTAATTCACGTATGATACCTATATCAGTCAATTTCAAGCTTCACGTGATATACATGTACATTGCAAGGAAGCAATCTAACTTACCTGTCTCTGGTTCGTTCGAATATCGTCTTCATTTTAGGTATCATTATCAAAAGCTATCCAACTTCTGAAAAATAAAAACAAACACTGAATGAATATGGGCCTCAAAATGCTTTATAGAGGAGAAAAATGTCGTTCAAAAGGATTTATTACCTGTAATATGTTTAATTCAAGATTTAAGATTTAATTCAAAATTAACAACAACGTTGTATTAATTGCGAATTTTGTACATACGTGTGTATTTACTATTTACATCCACCCGGTAGATTCAAGATTTACAAACTAATGACACAAAATGAATAATTTGTAAGTGATTCTATCTATCGTTATTTTTACTAGTATAGGGTCAGTTGATAGATCGATATCTTGCAAAACTGGGGGGTGCATTTCATTATTTTCAGTTCAAATAATAGGGAGCATATGTATACTTATAATTATGTTGATAAAAGAACTAACAACTTTTACGATAAAGATGGCTATTTGGGTTTGTGGAATAAGTATTTTTTTTAATGAAACAATGAATGGTTAGCGAACGCTTGACGAACGACGAACGAACACTGAACGAATAGTGAGTGAACGGTGAGTGCAAAGTGTCTAAACGCTGAACAGAATTAAACGTGTGGGTTGGTGTACGATGCGCGCACGTAGAACGTGAAAGGAGCGCAAACGCAAGCGCACAGTGAACGGTTAACGCACGGTAAACGCAAGATGAACGATTTGTTCGGAATAACTCTGTAGTAAGACTGTATACAGATTTAAATGTTAATCATTGTTTTGTTTATTTATGGACTTGGGTAAGAAAATTCAATGCATTATATTCTGGCCAAGCTTTGAAAAAAAAAATTTAAAAACTTTAGTTAATATATCATCTTTATGATGAAAATGACTATAAACCTATAGTCTTTGCATCGATGATTAATTATTAGATAAGTTAAGGTCAAGATCTATTAAATGATTCCAGAGTGTCTTTTTGGTGCTAGAACCATTATGACGTAATAATTTATTTGGTGAACCTTTTTCCCGTACTTTTCGGCTTTAAATGAATTATGTAGAAAATGAAACAGTTTCTTGAAAGTAATTCCGACACCTATATTCAATTTGACATCATTTTAAAGAGGAGTTCAAGAGCTAATTTAATTCCGTTTTTTGAGAGACTGTAGGCATTTTAGATATATTTCATTTGTAACAAATGGACAAAACTTTGAAATTTGTCACTTATTTCCTTCATATTTCATTACAAAAGATAGTGTGAAACATAATCTTTCCTTTCATTGTGTTTACCAATGATTTAAGTCCTGAAAGACCCTGTCAAAAAAAACCTTTTGTTAAGAATTTATATCTTGGATTTCACAAACATGTAGGCGCCTGTCATTTACTAGATCATGAGCTTAAGAAAAGAAATATAGCGTGTATAGCATGTGTTTGATTTTCTTTTTACGTGTACCTACTGTGGAATCATTATATTTCGTGGTGGCTTAATTTTCGTGGAATTCGTGGGTATATGCACCTCTCATCCGCAAACTAACATCCTCCACGAATTAATAAATAAGGGTTATAGAGTCATATTAACTTTTGTAGGTATAAGATGGCACACAAAATTACTTCCCCACGAACCAGAAAAATTTAAGCAATCCACAAAAATTGGCCCTCGCGAAAAATGATTCCACCGTAATTTTTTCGGAAGTCACAATTCGTTCAGTGCCCCGTTAACTATAAATAATCCAACAGATTCTGTACAATTTTATCCTGCATTCTATCAAACTTGCTCTTTGTATCTCATTCGACTAAAGAAACACAAATCAATTAGAAAATAAATCTAATTACTTTATACATATAAGGGTTTAAAAACTATATTAAAACTTAATTAAAATGAATGAAATTGAAAACTCTTTTGAACAAAGTTACAACGTGACATCTTTATGTACATGTACATAAAGATGTACGTTGTAACTTTGTTCAAAAGAATTTCAATTTCATTCATTTTAATTAAGTTTTAATATTAATAGTTTTTAAACCCTTATATGTATAAAGTAGTTAGATTTATTTTCTAATTGATTTGTGTTTCCTTAGTCGAATGAGACACACTACATTGTAAATCGATCACGTGTCTGCATGTGTTTAATTCTTTATGTACTGCATTTATTTCTATTCACAAAAATAATAATTAATTTTCATTATAGATTTTATACTAATAATGTGATTAAATGTATCTTTAATTCTATCACACACTATGACCTGTGGGTTTTGATGTCGGGCTGAACTTTCAGTGAGCGACCGTGCTGTTTAGAATGAAAACAAATGAATAAAATGGTTACCTGTAGTTCCTACATTGTTCTAACAAATTGCTTACTACATACATTTAAGTGGTGAAACTATTTTTTTAAGCCATCACCTTATCAGACAGATTGAACAACAGGTGACGATGTTTTATAATCAGAAAAATTTAACTAGTCAATTCATAATAAATGAACGCAGTGTGAGCAAACGCGGACCGCTTTGTGAACGGCGATCGCGGACGGAGCGGAGAGCGCAAAACTGAGAACGGTGAACGCACGGTGAGCGAACAGTGAACGCACGATGAGCGAACAGTGAACGCACGATGAGCGAACAGTGAACGCATGATGAGCGAACAGTCGACGCACGATGACGAACAGTGAACGCACGATGAGCAAACGATTAGCGGGCGTTAAAATGTTTAAGTAGAACGTTAAAGGGACTACGTACTTTCATTTTTGTGCTGCTTAGCTCATTTCACATTTTCGATTAACAATAAAGCATTTATTTAAAACGTGTATGTTCAACTTTAGTTCTTGTATATTACATACAAATATTAATCTTGTAACCAATTATTTGTACTTTTTCTTTATATCTGATAAATTTCTTAACTTTCGAAAAGGTTTGCGGCATCTTAAATTCACTAAATTGTAAACCTCTGCTGATAATATAGGGGGGGGGGGTGTCTGTGTACAATGCAACCAAAAGCAAAAACAACCTTTAGTTACAAACAGTTTGTATGACATAATACATGTTCCTCAACAAAGAGGTTTAATTTGTTCTTTCAAGGACATGTGCACAGGTGTTTAATTCATAATTGACAGTGCATTATTTCCGCATCAAAAAACAAGGTATTTAAGCTTCAGTCACATTTGAGCATGTTTAAAGGACAGGTTTTTTTTTAAATATCACATAAAAGTTTAATATAGAAAAACATATAAAAAGGAGGAATAAAGATATCATCGGAAAATGAAGAGGGTAAATGTGATGTCATAAAAGAGTTATGTTTCCGTATTTTTCTTAACACAACTATTTTTCAGTATAGTCTTTAGAATATATAAGAAACTGTCTCCAGCCTTCACCCACCATAAAATTCACTATAGAGACTCTACAACTTTATCATTATATGACATCATATAGAATGTAAAATATTTCATCTCATTTTTAATTAACTTCAGAAGGAGACATATTGTTGAAGTTATATTTTTCCCCTTTTATTAACATAATAAAAGTACGTAACCTAGAACTTTTACACACACATGAGTGTTAAACAAATTTGAATTTTAGGGCATGTATTGAGAGAAACTGTGCAATTTCTTCTTAAATAAACACCCTATTTTTTCTAACGTACATGAATATTTTTTTTTATTAATTTCGAAGGCACCGTAATGAGGTAATGAGTTAGGTAAGCCACCTTAATTTATAAAGTCGCAAATTTCTTCCGATAGTAAATAAACGCAAATTGAGGTGTACATAACTTGTATGATGACACAAGTCTAGCTAGACGAAAGGAAGAAACGTGGAGATGTGTATCTATATCTATAAAAAGCCATGTCTATAAAAATACATGTACACAGGACTATAGAAGTTTGAGGTTTTATCAATATTACATGTAGAGCTAAAAATAATACGGTTTTGTTTTTTAGTATTAGATGTATTATTGTTAAATAGCTATAATACTGATAAAACTTCAGACTGCTGTGACAGAATGAACGCATTTATATGTAAACCTGTGATTTAAATTTTTACGTACGTGCAAATTTAAAGCAAAGGTGAAGGTAACCTTTTTTCTGAACACATGCTTACGTAATATTTTGCCATAAATAAACGTAGTTTAAATCGATTGCATTTATAGTTTAGGGAAAAATATATCTGTTACATCTGGTCCTTCAATGCTATTTATTTTCTTAACATTCAGATTTTTTTTTGCCGTATATTTTTCTCAACAATGAAATATTTAGTTTTAATTGCTACAATTAGTTACAATTTTCTGCAAAAGAAATGTCAGTCAATATGGATTATTAGACAAAATGTATGCCTACCTGTTTTACGGACATTATCAAGACACAGTGTGCTACATCGAGTTAAATACCTCTCCGGTTCAATGGCATATCATGTTGGATTCCGTTCAATGACCTGCGGCATATGGTATACCAAGTTTGCCAAAACTGTATCGCTACTTTGACGTATTAATGTGCAATCCGTCAAATGAGTATAGTACGTGACAGCATATATGTGTGGTGGGTTATTGTGAAACGGGTAAATATAATTAAAACTAGTTAAATTCTTCACAAATATTTTTTTTATGTCACAGAGATTGACACGGTCATCGGGGAGGGGTATTTCTTTTTCTCTGGTTTGTCAATTTTTTCAAAAGATACAAGTTTGAAACTTTGTTTTTGTTAATGATAAAATGTATTAGAGTTAAAACTTATTAACGAAAATTTTACATTTTGCTCATATTTTTCTTTCTTTCATTAATTATTATGTTTTTGGAAGGGGAGGGGGGTTACTTAAAATTGAAAATCGGTTAGGAAAAATAAAATTAACATCGGGATTGGTATTCCACTTATGTTTGGACCATATATAAGACCGCATGGTACAGTAAAATGAAGGTCGCTATCCTGTTTTTTTGAGAAAGATATGGATAACAGCTACGATCAATAGGATATCCTGTAGCTCAAACATAAATGTATTTTATTTCACTTACAGCTGATTCAAACAATAATCCGTTGAATTCTGTAAAAAAAAATATATGTTGGCCTTATATTTCAAAACGAACGTTGTACTTTACAAAATTTTATTTTTTTTTATTTAAAAAAATATACGACCCAAAGATAACATATCAGAGGACGTTGACCTAGATTTCAAGCACTTTAAATGTTTTAAAAGGGTCCAGAGGGGCGTGGTGGCCTGGAATTCAACCTTGATGACATATTTAAAGGTTTCCTAAACAATGTGTGTTCAACTTTAGAACGGTTATTGACCTCAAGAAGACATTAACGTGAATCGAGAAAGATCAATTGTTAAGTAGGGGAATAAAGAGATAAGTGTCGAAACTCTCCTCACTTTTTTAACATATCTAATTCAACGGATCTTTTTTTTTTTGGGGGGGGTACAAAATTCTAATTGCTTACTGTTAAGTGAAATTGATTTGTAAGGTTTTTAAAAATACTGTTTAAAACAATAAGTTTTAGATTTGACAGTTAGTAAGAAATAAGGAACGGTAGCGGTACCTTGAAATTTTTAGGTATTTCACCTACATGTATATATTGATATTTTAATTACATGTATTTATGAATTTTAACATCGAAATATCATTAACATATTTTCACAAAAAATAGATAAGTTTAGGGGTTAAACCATTAAAATATCGAATATCACAGGTAGGAAAACATAATTATCTTGCATGTAAACATAATTATCTTGCATGTAAACATAATTATCTTGCATGTTGACATAATTTTCTTGCATGTTGACTTAATTTATCTTGCATGTAGGGGGCAGAAAATGCCAATAATTTCCGCAAGGGAATACTACATATTAATAAGTTATATGCAAGTTCCACACCTGCCTCAGACGTAAGCACCCGGTATTTGGGCACAAGTCACACTGATACTGCACTGTAGGTGAACAGAAAAGAATCAAAGTACTGATAGTACCGAAAAGCGCTAACCTAGCTTGGTTCTAAAGTAAATTTATTTTGTGCAAGCTTAGTTAAAAAGGATCGATTTGCTTTTTCTATATTTCAGCTTCTGTATGCGCACTATATTTCCTAATCACTGCGTGGCAGCCCCTGCAATGGTGTACGTAAAAGCCCCGCACATTAGATTCACAATAACCCGTACATTATTTAGATTTATAATACCCCGTGCAATTATGTGCGTAAACTCATGAAACTGGTTCTCTTACCAGTTTAAATGATGTACCGGTATATTTCTGCTCATAGGGGCGGTTATTCGATGCACCGGAAGTAGAAGTCTAACGACAATAAAGCGCTGAGCTATGCTTAGTGCTTTAAATTCTCGGCAAGGCCCGTACACAAGTTTTTTTTTTAAACATAATATAATTCGATATGAGAAAGCACAAGCTTGTCTTTGTCATTTTGTGGGCAAAGAATTAAAAGATACTGCACGATCTGCAACAATATTCTCATAGAGCAATAGTCTGTACAAAAGCAATGTCATCCGCAGAGCTGATAGAACAACTTACAAACTTTCGGAAGCTATTGCTGAGATCTGAAAACAATATAATAAATTTCGAAAACGATTAGTCATGAAGATTGTTATAATTTGACAGGAATTTATAAATAACAGTTTGAAAAATTATCTTCAAATCTCACTTTGCGCAATACAAACGCGTGTAGGAATTCTACTAACAAAACTAGGTACTGGTCTCTCAAATGACATACTAAAAACTTTATTTGGAATCGATAAATCATCCCGTATTTCTAAAATTTTCAAGAATGTCACAGAAGCTCTGATGACTCAGTGCGTTCCACAATATATGGACTTCGACCATAACACACGAGGTAAAGTGATTCGCAATCTCACAACGATATGTGCGAAGGAACTTCTGGCATCCGAAAATTCAAACACCGCAATCCTTCTCCTCGATGGTACATATATTTACATAGAAAAAAGTTCAAAATATTCTTTTCAAAGACAGTTTTACAGTGTTTACAAAGGCCGAACTCTTGTCAAACCTATGATGGTTGTGGCATCCGACGGATATATCATTGACATTCTTGCCCCGTACCTTGCAGATGGGGAAAATAATGATGCTGCTGCTACATATATTTTAAACAAGCATTTATCCAAAAAGGAAAATTGTATTTCAAAATGGTCTGACAAAAATGACATTCTAGTGTTAGATAGGGGTTTCAGGGATTCTCTTGATATAATTAAATCGGTGGGTTTACGATCAGAGTCGCCATATTTTTGGGGAAGGGTAAAAAATAACACTCTGTATCTGAAGCTAATGCATCTAGGTTAGTGACCAAAATTAGATGGGCAGTTGAATCAGCAAATGGTAGACTAACGCGATGGAAATTCCTAGCAAATATAGTTTCAAACACGCAAGTTATGTTTGTTGGAGACTATGTACGCATTGTGGGATCACTGATCAATGCATTTAGACCACCTCTATTGTCTGATTCTGCGAGCAATTTAGAATTCTCAAAGAAAATGCTCCAAAAATCAAAAATAACCCTTTAAGATATATGTTTATTAATGACTCTTGTAAACGAATTCTATCAAAGAAATTATCAAAGATAGACGCTTTGGACGCAGTACCAGATTTCCTTTTTTATAGGAAGGTTATCTTCGATCTCTTACATTTAGGGTGCATCAAATAAAACAGGCATTTTCATATACACTTGAACATTTAGATGAAGACGGGGGTATGACATTTTTTGAAGGTAAAACCATGCCAAATATAATACAGGGGAAAATGCACTATAGACACGTATCCAAGTCATATTATCTGTGGGTACAATTCGATTCTGAGGACGAATTAGATCCAATAAAATTCTGGTATTGTCAATGTAAGTCGGTAGCTCGTCTCGTGGGAAGTTGTGCCCACGTCGCTTCCTTTCTTTGGTATAGCGGCATCCAGAGGCACAAGGACATGTCATTAAACACTCAGATAGTGCCGGAGTATGGAACGCCATAACTAACTTATGTGGTTATTTAACAAGAAGATGGTGTTTTATTATATGATGCTGTGGTTATTTCCTGTGGAGATGGTGCTTTATTATATGAAGATCGTGCTTTATCATATAACGATGGTGCTTTTTTATCTGAATATGATGCTTTTTATGGTGGTGCTTTTTTATATGATGGTGCTTATTAAAGCTGACATGAATTCATAAATACGCATTATTTCCCTTTTATCTCGGACTACCGCCATATTAGTTGTCGATTTCTATATAAGGCCGACAGCACTATTCATGCTTCACCGCATTCAGGTATTTCATTAACCCGAACACGTTACATTGGACGAAAAGACTTGTAGAAACGCGTTTTGAAAAACACTATTATGACAATCACTGCACTGGTAAGGATGTCCAATGAACTACGAAACAAGGCAGACTGAGATCCCAGGAAAACAAACAAAATCCTCGATAATTGTAGAACGTAAGTTACATCGCACATGCGCAAACTACACACTGTGGCCGATCGAGCAATGTCAATGATCGCATGGATTTTTAGAAACGGAGTGTTTTTGTAGAAACCCATGCCATGGACACGATATTACGTTGTTACTTTCTTGGATTTATTATCATTTATATACTGTGTTGGATGGTATGCCACTGGGGTCTTAGCAGACTTTATGCACTGTGTATGAACGACACACGTGTTCGATGTACAGGCGAAGTAAGGCAGCACTATCTGTGCAAAATGATATGGATACCTTGGAAATTCTCTCAAAGAATAAATATATTTTGTGTTTAATTGATTGTAGTGTCCTTTATTCCTTTTTACAAACATTTTACTACAATGTGTAGTTCATGCATTTAGAAGTCCGTACAACCTGAATGCCTCGATCGGAAAGCAACGGACCATAAATAACTTTCTCGACCGGTATAATTATATACCCCAGTGGCAGAAGAGGAGCGATCGAAACTAATATGGCGACCAAATGCTTTTATGAATTCATGTCAGCTTTAATGTGAAGGTGGTCACTCGGAACTCCTCTTATTTTTTAAGACCGAGTTTAACATTTGTTATTTTGAAATTTTAAAAAGTAAAACAAAAATTGATATTTTCAGTTAATTACAAGTCATACACTTCATATCGTAGGCTTAGATACTTATTATGCTAGAAAAACAGGAGCCAGCAATGGTATATTAAATTCATTTTAATTGCATCATTTTTTTTGTTTTAGTTTCAAAATTTCCAGATAGTAAATGTTTAACTCAGTCTTCTAAAATAAAGTTTCGAGTGACCACTTTCACATTAAAAAGCACCATCATATAAAAAAGTACCATCTTCATATAATAAAGCACTAACTTCATATAATAAAGCACCATCTTCATATAATAAAGCACTATCTTCATATAATAAAGCACCATCTTCATATAATTAAGCACCATCTTCATATAATTAAGCACAATCTTAATATATGTAGGGAAAGTATGAGCCTTATTGATCAACGGGAAGATAAGATATGTATTACGGGGCGCTCTCTCCCGCACAGGACTATTACTGGGCCAACCCTGAGCTTTTTCTCTTGTTGTTGGACCCAACCTCAGTAAACCTCCAACAAGCAAACACGCGTTTTAGTTTTCAGACTTTTATCTAGAATTTACATGAAATATACTTTACGTGAGTTTGGAATTCATCAGCACCGAAGGTCTGATTCCAACTAACGATAGTTTACAATACAAAATCGTATATACTGACAATGGAATAACACAATGAAGGATTAACGTAATAAGTACAGATGTAAGGAAATCAATTATCAAACAGCTATTGAGTAACGCATGACATTTTAGCAGCATGTACATAAAAGAAATAATAAGATGAAAGTTGAAGTGTCGAAAACATTGTCACCGTGTGCGTCTTCTATTAATTTATGAATTTTCTTCACATACATACAGCTGTATCAATGTCCGAACGTTTCGAGTTTTCTTGGAGCTTCGTTTTCAAATCCTTATTTTTGCTTTGAAGTCTTGCGTTCTCAGACTCAGCACTTCGTAGTTTTTCAGCCATACTCTTCGTTATTTGATTGGACCTGCGTAGCTGAATCTTAATGCTGTGTAACTCAGTTCTTAGAATACTTGAGGTATCAAACAAAGAATGAAATTGATTGTGACGAAGGGAACTGAAAGGCAATTCTCGCAAAATACGTTTGTTTTCAAGATACTTGGACAGTCGTTTCATATCTCGCGTCTTTTTACCGCTAGAACCAGCTCCTTTTTCAACACTTCTTGTTGGCTTTTTCATCTGTGTAAAACACATTCTGGAATAATGTCCAATTCTGTGACATCGGTAGCACTTCTGGTTGAACGCGAAACACAAAACGTTGGGATGCACGTTTCCACACCTTCCGCACACTGGACGCTGACATGAAGGGAAGCTGAACTTCTTCTGTCTCCACTGCGGTCGGAGAGAATATTCCATGTTGAATCTTGTTTAAATCGTCTTCTTCATCTGTAAACTCTGAATCTGGGGAAACTAGCTAAACTGTTGTAGAGGTCCAGGATCTGACTACTACAAAATATATGTAGCAGTCCCGGGTGTCGTTACCCTTAGGTTTCTCCAACCAAATATTACGGGGCGCTCTCTCCCGTACAGGACTAACACTGGGCCAACCCTGAGCTTTTTCTCTTGTTGTTGGACCCAACCTCAGTAAACCTCCAACAAGCAAACACGCGTTTTAGTTTTCAGACTTTTATCTAGAATTTACATGAAATATACTTTACGTGAGTTTGGTATGCATCAGCACCGAAGGTCTGATTCCAACTAACGATAGTTTACAATACAAAATCGTATATACTGACAATGGAATAACACAATGAAGGATTAACGTAATGCGTACAGATGTAAGGAAATCAATTATCAAACAGCTATTGAGTAACGCATGACATTTTAGCAGCATGTACATAAAAGAAATAATAAGATGAAAGTTGAAGTGTCGAAAACATAAACAGAAGTCAATTAAAAGATTAGATGTCCATCTCTGACAGTGCCTCAGGTGGGAATAAGGCTGCGCGGAATTTAAAACGTTTTTAAAACAGTTGTCGAAATAGAGGATAAGTTTTTGTAGCAATTAACACAATGTCCGAAAAAGTTAATTTACACAATAATTAAAAATAGTTGAAATGATTGAATTTCACACCGTGACATATGCTTCAGACAAATGATATAAGATGGACAGACGGACGGACGGACCGACTTATTACTAGAAGGCATCGTCAGATGAAAACACACATTTATATATATTCAAATATATAACATTGTTGCATGTCTAAATATTTGGGAAAACACAATCAGAAAAAAAGCTCTATGTTCATACAAATATGTCAGTCAAACTTTAATATAGCTGCAGAACTGTAGCTCTCCGGAAAAAAAAATATTGACAGCTGCAGAACTGTAGCTCTCCGGAAAAAAAAATATTGACAGACCGGAGAGCTACAGTGCCACCCATAGTAAAAACTGTATATTTATTGCGCAGAAAAAGTTGCGCTCGGTTCTGGGTTTATTTCTCCGATTTCTTACCTCAACTGCACAAAAGCTCGGTCTCAAAAAATTCCTTAGACCCATATCAACAATCCATGTCACTTGATTTACCACACAAATGTTTTAGATCGCCCTTATCAGCCTCGGAAAGTCAGAAGTTTGAAAAATTCGCCTTCTGGCGGCCATGTTTACTTGCAACCGAGATCTCGGATTTTGGTCACGTGATTAAGGGAAATAACTCTAACCGGCATTTCACGTGTTTACAATAACAACGAGCATGTGTTCTTCGCGATTTCAATCGATATCGTAAAAAATGACACATGACATCGCATTTCACGTGTTGTTATTGTTTTTTCAGACATTCAGCAACAGACTCACTAAAACTTTACACACACTTTCATTTAATTTTATTATTATTATCTCGTCTGAAAACATGTACCCTATTCAAGTTGTAGAACACGTAACGAAGTAGCGTGACGTAGTTCACAAGCTAATATACACACATGGGAAAAATGGCCGAGTCCATAAAGACAATATTCGAGAAGAAAATCAAACCAAGTTTTAATTTTGAGTTTGACTTAAAAGACCAACAAGGCTGTGTGGTAAATACTATACTCGAGAAAAAACACTGTGTGGGTGTTTTTCCGACAGGGTTTGGAAAAAGTATATGTTTTCTCTTACCCCCCTTGATTTTAGACCTTGATTCCAACATCAAACACATTTGTATTGTTATTTCACCGTTAAAAAGTCTTATGCTTAATCAATGTCAGCATAATTCAAGACATGGCATATCTGCTGCAGTTATAAAGAGTAGAGAGGAGATGTCAACAGAAGTCATAAAAGGTATATATACATGTAAATTGTTTATTGATAGTTTATGTAGATTGTAAATTCATTACAGATAAAATGATCTTCACAGTGCTAAATAATTCAGAGATAGAAAATGAATAACAATTACTACATGTACAGCTTTACTATTCAATAACAGTTGCCACTGATAAACTACAACACATTGAAGCATTTTTTCACTCACAAAAAGTCAAAGGTTATGCTACATACTTGACATTTACGTATGAAAGAAATTTTATTTACATCTACGATTCAATAAATACAGGGATCAAGGCAGGTGACTTTTCCATAATATACATGTCTCCAGAGACATTGTTGAACTCCGACTTATGGGGGGACATGATTATGAACTCTAAAGTTTACAAGGAAAGAGTGTGCTTAATTGCCATTGATGAAGCACATATATTAGAATCCTGGTAAGAATTTGACATTGAAATTGGTAGGCAATTTTTAAAAAAAATCCACTTAATTTGCATAACCATTCAGAGTTTGAATTAATAAATGTATAATTTTACTATTAATCAAGGGGGTGATACATTTCGACCAACATTTGTCCGACTTGGTGAGCTGCGCTCCCATTTTCCAGATGTGCCATATCTGCTGTTAACAGCAACTTGTACACAGCAAGTTTTGCAACATATAACAGCCAAAATTCATCTTCCTCGCCTAAAATTATTCACTGCATCTCCAGATAGGTAATTATATGTTATGGTACTGGTAATTAAAATGTGTTTTATAGTCCCCTTTTTTGGTTAAAATGAAAATCTCAAGCTAATTCTTTAAGTAAATTTGTCTACATTTTACTTTGCATGCAATAGTCAGGTTTGAGTTAAGCAAATTTAAAAGGTTTTGTTCTGTTGACAGGCCAGAAATCTATCTTAAATATAAGAGATCCAGAGAGATTTTTGAAGAATTGGATTGGCTTTTCAGTGAAATTAAAATTAAAGGCATAAAAACAAGGAAGACATTGATATATGTCAGGTAGTGATTAATATATGACATTGAAGACTGCGATTAATTTCTGTACATAAAAAAAATCTATTGTGGATAATTTAATACATGGTTCATTATTTGACTAGTTTAACACTGCACAAACTATCATAAAAAAATCTGTCTCCTGTTTTTAGGGATCATATCAATTAGGCTTATATAACATTTTTCATAATTACTACATTGTATTATGAATGTTCATATTGATTCTAACTAAAGCACTCAATTTGATTATAGAAGCTTGAGCCGTGGAGGAAACCTTTACAGGGATATTTTGGGGTACTTGAGGGAGCATGCCTATTTGGAGGAACAAAGGGGTTTCCACAACAGCCACATTGCTCTCTATCATGCAGGGATGGCAAGCAAGGATCAGGACTATATACTTCATGAGTTTTCAAAACCTGAAAGTGTCATTAGACTAGTCATATGTACTATAGCCTTTGGCTTGGGGATCAGTATCCCAGACATTGAAGTTGTTATTCACTGGGGAGCCTGTGACTCTATTATGGATTATTGGCAGGAGGTTGGAAGGGCGGGACGGGATGGAAGGAAAGCAAAAGCCCTTTATTATGTGACCCCTGGTTCACTGCTGCAAGCCTCTGATGAAATGAAGGAGCTATGCAAAAAGATGGATAAGTCCCAGGTTAAGTGCTTCAGGGAATCTTTTTTAAGTCATTTTATAGGTTACTCGTCCTTAGCACCTCAAGTTCCAGAATGTCACTTGAAATGTACAGACTGTGATTGTCCAAGGTGTAGATGCTGTCATCTCTGTTCTAACACCTGTCCATGCCATAATGATTCAAAGTTGTAACACCTACAGTTTCTGGAGGTAATTACTATTCTAAAATAGGGGAGGTTACTCCCTAAGACACAAAGCTTCAATGTTTCTAAGACTCCTCTTCAATTTGTAATATTTATAGGACTTATCACTAAAGATTGATCACTATTAAGGTCAACATCTAGTAAATGATTCCAGAGTGTGCTAGAACCATTATGACTCCATAATTGATTTGATGAACTTTTCTCATATTTTTCGGCTATTTAATCACAGGAAACGTAATCCCGGTACCTATATTCATTTTGACGTCATTGTAAAGAGGAGTAGTCCAATCTGTTTTTGGAGAGACTGTAGGCAATCTAGATACATTTCATTAGTCAAAAATGGACAAAACTCTGAGATTTGTTACTTCATATTTCATAGAAAATGGTTGTTTAAAACATGAAATTTCATTGTGTTTACCAAACATTTAAGCCCCGGTACACCCAATGAAACAAAGATATTGTTATGAAGCATCATTAAAAGAATTTATATCTTGAATTTCATAAACCTGTAGGCACCTTTCATTTACTAGATCTTGACCTTAAATCTTAACCTTTCACATTATTGTAACATAGGCCTTATGCAATCAAAAACTTTAATTGCTAAAGTATCTCATGATCAATTGTAAATATATTCTTATGATCAATTGTAAATATATTCTTCATTTTCTAAATTTTTAACATACTTCTGTAGTCTAGCATGCAATTTCTCTGGGTTCTTAATTGCTATTTTGTGCGCAAAATTCAGAAAACCAGTGTGATGTCTGTCACCTATGTCTATAAATAAATCTTCTCCTTGATATTCATGGATAAATTTCTTTATTTTTGATCTTGAGGTGCCATCTGTTGCTGCAGCCCTGGGGATGTAATCCTTGACAACCTCTTTGTAGAATATTTCCTCGATGGCTTTGCCTATGCTTCCCACAATCTTGCTGCACCTGGACACTTGAGCATCTGTGTACTGCCCATGACAGTTTTTAAGGTTTGCTGTAAGTACAGAATATGCTGTATTTCAATACTACTGGTAGAACATTGGAGGTTAGAGTTATTTTATTAACATTAATTGGATTTAAAATACTTACACTTGAATTCATTATTTAGAAATTCATTTACAAGATCCAGGGCAATATTGTGTCCTGGCTTGCCCACCAAATTAGCAGTACTGTTCCATATCAGTTCGTTCCTAAGCCTTGGAGGTAAACATCCACTCACACCTTTCAAACAAATGAACATTAGATAAATAAACTATTTCATAGCACTTAGATAATTTATCTGAATTTTATTGCGCATAGCAAAAAATGTGTAAGAAATAAAAATTATCTATTTTCATTGTGCACTACATGTACCTGCTAATAACCTGTGTCCCAATATAAGGTACTTATAATGATTCTGGTTCCAGAATTCGACCATGTCTAGCCTCCAGTCTACAATCATATGGTCCCCGTTGTTTCTTCTTTCAGCATCAGTTTGGGCCATATGAAGGAGTCCTCTCCATAGCACACAGCGGCTGTAATTGAAGACTGAATCTCCACTTTCTTGTACTCCTGCCTCAGGTTCATCTACTAGTAAATACAGAGTTGCACATAAAATCTTATGCATTATTCATTTCTTTCAAAATTAGTTTGAAACAATTGATTCTTTATTTTGTCTTACCAAACTCATCTTCAGATTCATAGTAAGGAAGTGTGTCCTCCAATTCATGACCATCATCCCAGTAGAGGACAGTGTCTTCTAAGGAGTTATGGTCATCTTCTTGGTCGTCTGTTGGTACCAGAGTCTCATCTGCAACAGTAGATGCCTGACGTATGGACTCTTTGTCGACCTGGGGCCATGCCAACCTTACCACCTCTTCACTTAATTCATGGAAAACGGTTTGCCTGTCAATTTTGTCATCAGGTAGTGCATCTGATATGTCATCAATGTTATTGGTGTTCAAAATTCTACAAACAATCATACACACACTTGCCTCTGTAACAAAATCAAAAAAGTCTACAACTGAATTCACACAGTCTGATATTTTTTTTTTCACAGTGCGAAACCCAAACTTGTTCTTGATGTGACAGAGTGACCCTTTGTCTCCCACACTTCTCCCATCAAACAGCAAATTCATAGAGTCTTGGAGTATTATACACCTCTTGTGGAAACCCTGGGGACGAGGGATGAGTCCAGTGAGCTGGTCATCGGGGTCCTCACTAAAGGCATGGAAAGTTTGGCTTCCACCATCCTTTCCACACTCAACTGATCACCATGGCACACAATTGGGTAAGGATGGCCATCATGTCCTAGCGGAACATACTGGTGCAGTATCTTAAGAATTTCAAGGGTTCCACGGGCAGTGGAGGGGTTCTGTTGGATAACTCCAAGGTTCACCTATTCAAAATACATGTATTATTTGTTTTTATTATGTGCATAATGTATAAAGAGTATGCCAAATAAAGTACATCGCAATATATAAATTGACAAAATTGTTTGAATGCTTTCGCTTACTATCTCAGATTTTCTTTCAGAAATCTCTGAATATTGGTGGGTAATGTCCTTGACCTCCATGTCACTGAACTGTGGAAAATATTTACACAGTATTTTCTTCACAACATGCTCCATCCTGCTTCTTAATAACTGCCAATCCCCAGTAGATGGTAGGTAGTTCTGTAAATGAAATGTAGTTGTATTTATCCCTATTTTTTTGATTTTGCATACTTGTACATAATGACAACATAAATGATATACATTAAGCATATAAAATTTTTCCCACAAAGGAAAAACTATTAAAATAATATGATCCTGACCTTATCACAATGAGACTTGTTTGTTTATTTATTTATAAATAAAAGTGATGAACATACAAATAAAGCTTACATGCATTTCGATATCTCTCACAGAGCATTTGTCATCAAGCCTGTCCAAGTGGCGAAAAGAGATGCGATTCTTTGCAGCAAAACACAAAGCCCACAGCATCATTTTATTCTCTTGCCGGAGGTGATGTCGGCTGATGCTTAGCTTTTGGACATTGTCCCAACAAATGCTATACCCAGGGTCTAAAATATCAAAGGATTTTATATAGTAGAATAGATATGCATATTAATACAGGTTCATAAATGACATTTATGTGCATGTGTGCGTGCATTCGTGCATGCGTGTATGTGTTTGATATATATTGTATTGGCATATGTACTTTGATTGTGTCTATCCTCTACTTCTAGGGAGGAATTATCCAAAGGGACTGGTTGGACCTCATCCTCGTCATCTGAGGGAAGTGGGAATACTTCAACATCCTCCTCACTGCTGAAATTGACTTCAGAATCAAGGCTATCAGAATCAGAGGAAATTTGGTCACCATCTGATATCTCTGAGTCAGACTCTGGCATTGGTTGGTCTATATCAGGTCTGTGGTTTTGCACAGGGTGTCCAAGTTCTAGCTGTAAAGAGATAAAGTTGCTAATTAAAAAAGTATGCATAGTAAATGAAACAGTCAACTCATGCGATGAAAAAAAAATTGTTGATAGAGAATTTTGAAATGATCCGTACATTTCAGGTGAAATGTTGATCATAACACTCTGTATAGAGGAAATGCATCTTTTCATTTCTTTTTCATTAGGGGAAATGCATCTTTCCATTTCATTTTCATTAATGGAAGATTAAAGTCACCTCTACAGAATGTTTCCAAGTCTTGATTTTTGTATCAAATTCTTTGCAAACTTGGTCCACTGCAGTACGAGTCCCTTTTATTCCTTTGCACCAGCCCAACTTTTGAAACCATCGAAAAATCTGAATTTGAGCATTATTTTGGTTAATATTTGTCATATACATGAATATAAGTCTTGAGTAATCATGTTTGAAAATATATACATGTATATATAAATATGAAATTACACATACCCTCTGATTGCATCCAGACCTATACATTTCAACAGAAGCAATTGTCTGCAAGAAATTATGCTGTAGTGGTTTCTGGATGTAAAGGATAGTTCCCAAGATAAATCCAAGGGCAGGAACAAAAGGACCTACTTTACCTTGGTCATCCCTGAAAATCCATAAATTATCCTGATTTAATACAGGTACGTATTAAAAAATCCATTTTGAATTGATCTAGAAAATGTTCATGAAACATGGCTTCTCTCATCTTTAGAATTAAACAGTATTTGGTGTGTCATATCAAACCAATTGAAATGCAAGTTAATTTTGTAAAAGGAAAGGAGATAAATAATATAGGATTCGAACCCAGATCAGCTGAATCTCCAGTTAGGTGTTCTACCAGAGCTATATAGCAACTGGTAATCAACCCCATCTGACCGCCACAATTTTATACTTATTACAATGAAAATTCAAATAAAAAGAACAGAGTAATGCTAAACATGGTATTTAGCTACAGTATGAAAGCAAATTAAAATAGCTGGCTTTCCAGTGAGGGTATTGTTGTATATTTCTCTTAAAGTTTCATTCCCAGATATTCTTTATATTTTAAATGAACCAATTCTTAAATACTGTGGAATCATTTAAATTCGTGGGGGTAAATTTTTGTGGATTGTTGGTTTTTTGCTCATTTGTGGGGATGTAATTTCGTGGGTGTGTCAGTTTTCAGTTTCAGTAATAAAGAATACGCTTTCTATTTTTTTTTCGTCAATGAGGATGTAAATTTGTGGGAAAGGGCTACCCACGAATACCATGAAAATTGAGCCGCCACGAATTCTAATGATTTCACAGTAGCACAGAAGCTATACTGATATACTAGTAAAATGATAGAAAATTCAATAACTTACACAACTGCATTTTTATTTTTTTTGCATAGAGATTCCTGAATGAAATTGGTGAGAAAAGGCAAGCCATCCAACAACTCTTTCATGGCATTTCTCCAAGTGAAGGTGTGGAATGTGTCGAGGTTTTCAGGCTTTTGGAAGGATGGAATTTTGGCATTTCTTACCTCCTTCTTTATTGCCTTCCCAACGACTTTGATCATTGCATCCCGAGCAATTTTACTATGTTTTAATAACAGTTTAAAAACTGTATCGTATCGGGAAATTTTTAAGTACTGATATACTTTCTCTTTAAATCCACATTTTTGCAAATAAGAGGGTTTTGATGTCTCACTAAACTTTGGGGTAGATGTTTTGAAACATTTTCTCTTGGCTAATTTCTGTGGAGTAGCCTTGACTGGAGTAAGAACAGTTCTCTTTCTCTTTTTTTCTGTATTGTAATCAAGTAGTTTAGCTGTTTTCCCTTTATTTTGTGTTTTTTGAGCATTCTTGTATATTTTCACAGTCAGTGATGCACAACTGTTACAAAGAAATTGTTTAGATGATGTACATGGAATTGTAACTTTCTTGTCCAAAATGTCAGTGATTTTTATCAAAGGAATGCCCAATTTTGTGATTAATGTTCTTTTAAACCCCTTTTTCCTAAATTCAAAAGGCAGGTCACAGTTTATACATGTGCTACCATCCATTTCTGTGATGTTTGACGATGTTTAATTGTGCATTACGTCACGAGTTTTTGTTTAAAACTGTAAAATGTATAACTAATGGATAGGGTACATGTTTTCAGACGAGATAATAATAATAAAATTAAATGAAAGTGTGTGTAAAGTTTTAGTGAGTCTGTTGCTGAATGTCTGAAAAAACAATAACAACACGTGAAATGCGATGTCATGTGTCATTTTTTACGATATCGATTGAAATCGCGAAGAACACATGCTCGTTGTTATTGTAAACACGTGAAATGCCGGTTAGAGTTATTTCCCTTAATCACGTGACCAAAATCCGAGATCTCGGTTGCAAGTAAACATGGCCGCCAGAAGGCGAATTTTTCAAACTTCTGACTTTCCGAGGCTGATAAGGGCGATCTAAAACATTTGTGTGGTAAATCAAATGACATGGATTGTTGATATGGGTCTAAGGAATTTTTTGAGACCGAGCTTTTGTGCAGTTGAGGTAAGAAATCGGAGAAATAAACCCAGAACCGAGCGCAACTTTTTCTGCGTAATAAATATACAGTTTTTACTATGGGTGGCACTGTAGCTCTCCGGTCTGTCAATATTTTTTTTTCCGGAGAGCTACAGTTCTGCAGCTAACTTTAATATGTACAAATATTGTGCGCATAATTTTTACTTTATTAATTAAGTTCACTGAATTAGTTTTTGTCAACATGTTCATTACTTATGACGTTGCACTTTGTCCAACGCAACAGTCGTTTGATCAGAACATATATGACCAGTGCAAAAAATTCTATCCATTCTGTCAAAGTCAGAATACTTGCTCCGAGAAAAATCCCTAAATATCCGCCGACATTTCCTGAAAATAGAAAAAAATATATAGTAACTAAAGGTGATGTCATAGCTTAAACAAGAGGCCCCTGGGCCATATAGTTCACCTAAGAGATAACAGTTCTTACTTCCTAATCTAACCACGTAAAGAACTGTAACTATATTTGTGATACTTATAGATATCACTATGCTAAATATGCCACCCTTCGGGTCCATTTTCCGTTCAATTGTTGGTTACACTTCTAGTTTGAACATGTTTTATTGCATAAAAATATACAAATGGCTAGAACACAAGTTTTTAACAGGAAAAACAACTTACAAGGTTCTTTCCATGTATAGCAATTTACAACTGTCTGTGTAATTGTAAGAAATGAATGTAACTACATACAAATTATTAAAATTGTAAAATTATTGAACAAGCGTACATGTATTTAGGAACAGTTCTATTCGAATTTAGGCATTGAAACACTGAAATCAAGTTAAAATGGATGGATGGTCGTGGTCATTTTTAGACTATATCAGTCTCCTTAAAAAGAAGAGATCTGTATAAATATATAGGAACACATTCAAATTCCAACGGTAAAAATGTGTATTTTTTTCTTCATTCAATGATAGTTTAAAGCTAAACAAATACTATCTAAAAAAAAAAAGTTAAGAAGATCTAATGGGTAATTTGTCGACCAACCTCCTTAAACTTCTACAGGTATGTGTTAAAATGTAATACATGTAATGATAAATGTAATACATGTACATGTACGTCCTGGGTCCTTATCTATTGTCAAAGGTCCCGGTTTGGACGATTTGGAGAATACACTATATTATAATGCGTGATTGCACATATTGTCATATAATTATTTAACTGCATTCAGCTTATGTAAAGCACCTCACCATCAAACGATTTTTTAAAAAGATTTTCCCCAGGTAGATTTTTATATGTTTAACATATCATAAAATTACTTGAACATTAGAAAATCTTCATACATTGTGCTATTGCGATCCTGTATTCACTTGTCTAAAGACTTTCTCTTAAACACTAAATACTAAGTATTTGATTAACATACTAATTGAGAGTCGTCATTTTACTATGTAAACAAAACACACTGTAAAACTGAATACGGGACGGGTGATGACGTTCAGAGGCAGTTTAAGGTGTTTCGCTTCAGAGATTTATAAAACACCGCCCAACACGGACTGCCACATATGGCATGTCAAACGTTGCAATATTCGATCTTTTCCATTTGTATATTATAAATTTTCATTTGTATTGTATATTTTTCTATTTGTATTCTATAATTTTCCATTTGTATTGTATAATTTTCCGTTTGTATTGTATAATTTTCTCTTTGTATTCTATAATTTTCCATTTGTCATGCCATAGCCACAAGCAGGCACGCGATGTCGTTCACTTACTATTTAAGGAACGAATTCAATATTTATTAGTTTTATACGATATAAAATGGTTTGGGGCAATTTACGCTTTATAAACCGCGAAGTGGTTTATTAAAAGTATAAACTGTTCAAAACCATTTTATATCGTATGATACTAATAAATATTGAATTCATTGCTTATAATTATTTTTTCTGCTATTAATTATAGATAAAAACATGTTCTATAGCTTTAAAATGACATTAAATCGTAAAAAATTAAAACGTGACGTCAGGCGGATTAGTATGTTTTTGACGTTTGTTTTACTATGACGTAGGCAAAATTCTTTATACGATATAAAATATTTTTTTAGCAAATCAGAAAGCGCGTTACAATCAGAATTGAATTATTCATAATTAAATACAGTAGATTATCTTGAATATATAATCGTAAAGAATAACAATAAATGTATCTAGTGCATTAAATTTATAATCCGAAATGAAACAAATTGTTTAAAAAGTTCTATACGCATTTTATTTCAATTTCGCATAGCATAGCATACAAACCCCATAACATTCCATAAAAATCTCACAGCACATCATTAAAATTGCATATCATATCATAGCATAAAATTGTAAAAGACATCCATGAAATGACTGTAAATATTTTAGGCTGGCAGACTGAGTATTAATTAAGATGGGGAGCTTTCTGTAGTATTATATTTATAAGAAGTAGTTTTATCTTCATAGAAAAGGTAAAATAAAATGTCTCTTTAATTAACGTTTAAAGGAAATTCGTAGCAAATTGTAAAGAAGTATCTGTTGCAAATTCTGTGTTTTAAAATATCTAAAGCAAAATATCGTTATGAAAATATATATTTCAGAGTGCTTCAAACAATCGGCATTCTTATTAAGAGTCTTTTCATCCTCCATTTGACAGATTTGCCTCCTCTGTTTACAGGGGATGATGCGGGAAAATAAACGAAGCAATGCACCTTCATTGTACGTAAAAGAGATTACATGTACCTACCTATAACAGATGGGAGCTCTATTTTTGGAACTTGTTCTACACTTTCAACGACGAATGTCTCGTAGAAGATTCTAAGCTCTATGTGATTTTTACTGGAAAGATGAAAAAGAAGAGATGCATAATTGAAAGTGTGGACCTTTTTCTTGATATTTCTTTATGAAATCAGCTGATATTTCTTTGTACCTCAATTCATGATCAAGACTGAGGTCTTTCAAACTAAAGCATGTGTATGAGATATAAGAATTACAGACACTTCTAGATTTTAACTGTCAGTATATGACTGTGTGAGATACATTCTTGACATACATGTATCTTAAACGTCCATATAATTATTACTAAGCGCATAAAAATACATAATACTTTTCGGACAAAAATGTTATACATATACATGTAATACATACATTTTTTTCATCCTTTACAAAACAATTGTAATAGGTTATAAGAACAGCTTATTTTATACACCCAGACTTGATTATGAACGTGAACTCATGCTCAGTTCAACAAATTAAGATGCGCGGATACAGATTTTTACCCCCTGGGGGAATTCGAAAAATAATTTTGTTTGTCAGGGGGGCCCAATACCATAAATTTTTATTCATTAATTTAACAACATGTTTAAGATTTTGAAAATTTGAAAGTTTAAATTTTCCGGGGGGAGGGGGGGGGGGCGGACCTTACCGACAACACCTCCTGCCACCCCCCCCCCCCCCTCTAGATTTGAGCATGCCAAATCATGTGTCTATATTTAAACTCAAAATTAATCACATGTCTTTCACGCAAGAAAATTTACAGTCTACAAAGCAACAATAGAGAAGATGGGTATTGGCAATTTTCAAAAGGTTCAATGGACATAACATGCAGTTTATAAATAATAGGTATCTTTTTTTTTAACTTTTATTAGGAAAACGTAAATAGAAATAATAATAATAAAAAAAACATATTAAGACCTTGAGTTTGGATTACTTACTGAATATCATTTATACCTAAACTGTCAAAGTATTGTTGGTATTTCTCGGACGGAAGTCTGGCGAATGATAACTGTTTCTCAAATGTCACCAATTTACACATCAGTGGGCATTCACATGCTTGTTGAAGAGAAAAATCACCATCAAATTGATCTAAAAGGGGGAAAAAATCATGAATACACTGTTAATGTTTTATGTTAGCATGACTGTATACAATTCAGCAAAAAATAGATTTTTTTTAAACAAGAGTTGATAATGAATAATTTTGTTTTATCTGTTTATTTTATAAGTACATGATGTTTGACTTTTTGTATTAATTTAACAGAAGCTGCTTTTTGATACAAAAGATAATAGAGATAAACATACACAGCAGAATCTACAGTAATATAATAATGTGTAACTGTTTACTGTAGAGCATTGTCTAACTCACTATTGTTGAAGTTTTCTTATTGCAATATTTCAATATTAAATGCACTGAATGTGATTTTAACACTGTGCCAGAAAAATTATGCCAGTGCCAAGTGGCATTTTTGCACCCGTCTAAGCTGTATCTATCGGAAAATTCAAATATGCCATATGATAGACCATTGCTATAAGAGTTAACAACCACCGTTGTTATTGTATCTCACCTGTCATATGAGATATTTATCTTTCAAAACTAAATTCCTACAGGAAAATAATTTTTCCCATAGGAAAAACAATATTCCTATAGGAAATTTGAAATTTCCTATGGGAATACAAGAACTCCCTACAGGAATTTCAATTCCGATAGGATTTGATTTACTCCGATAGGAAGTTTTAATTTCCTATAGGAAAACTACCTGTCTGAGTCAAATTTCTAGAGGAAATAGATTTCTCTTATAGGAAATATAGTTCCTATAGGATTTTTAGACAATCTGATAGGATTGTCAATATTTATTGTAGGAGAATAGTTTCTCCTGTGGGAAATATCATTTTCCTTTGGGATATTAATTTTTAAAGGTTAATATCTCGCATGTATGGTGAAACACACTAAAAACAAAAGTGGTTATATACTCTCTAGACAATGGTCTATCATTTTTGGGAGTTGATTTTAATCAACTCTCCTATGCAGTTACTCTGGCAAACCGAAAGTGAAACAGTGTTTGCACCTAAGCACAAATCAACACCGCTGACAAGAGTTAGTTCTTGAAATAATAGATAAATGCGGTGTAATGTATGCTGAACAATTGTTTTTCAAGAAAACGTATTTATAAACACCTTGAAAATAGTCAGATTTTAAATAGTACGAACAATTTAGATATTTTTGTAGTCGTATGTATTCCTACGCCAGGTTCAACCAGATGCTCGGCTGTCTCCGTAAATCTCCGACAAGCAGAGAGTCTCTCTTGGTAGTCGGAGAATAACGGAGAAAGCCGAGCGTCTGGTTGAACGATACTAGAGTTCAATATTGCTTGAATGCAGACATGTGTACAATTTTTAGAAATATTTCGATTACTGATACATAGTTTGATGGAATTAATTATATCTTTAAATATTACACAACATGATTCATATGGGATTTTCTCGAAATTCTTGTCGGAAAAGTCCGAGAATTCATATTATAAAAATATGCGTAATTTAAATAGAGATAAGAAATTACTTGTCATGCTAAATAACATACCGCTGATTCTAAATTAAATAATAATCGATAAAATCAACTCCCGTCAGCGTTTTTGTGGTCGCATCAAGTCTCCTCAAAATTGTGGACATGCACACTATTCAGACGCTCTCTCTTGAGAATCACTTAAAGCTATGTTAAGTCCAGTATGTACACAATGTTTAAAACATTTCATAAAAATAATCAAAATAGTTTTACCACGAATTGTGCGAACATTAATATTAACAATGTTAAAGAATTCGGCGATGCAAGTTTAGTCGAAAACCAAAGAAATGATTAAGGTCTAAGGAAGGAAATGAAATTAAAACATTTTCGTTACGGTTTTAATAAAAATAGCAACGTCAAACTTTAGAATGTGTTATCTAATCCCGTATAAAAAAAATCTAGTAAAATATTAAACTTATCTGGTCAGCGATAATCTCCGTCCGTATTGATCGATTGCCATCAGGTCAATAAGCCGTATATGGAAGTTGCACGCTTTTTTGGTCGTTTTGGGGCGGGTCTTGCATAAATTATCTTGCACGCTTTTTGCAGGGTACGGTTCGCTTTGTGAACGGTACGGTTCGCTTTGTGAACGGTACGTTTCGTTTTGTGAACGATACGGTTCGCTTCTTGCACGGAACGGTACGGTTCGTTTTAGAGGTGTAGTAGCACGTTTCAAGGTCTGTACTTCAGTACTTTGATTTATATATGGATTTTTACAAAACTGTATCTTAAGCGGGTGCAAAAATGCCACCTTGGCACTTGCATAAATATCCGGCACAGTTTTATTAAGGTTTCTAAACTTTATTTTTTAAATTTTAAACCTTAAATTATTCCTTGAAGAATTTTTATGTAATCTAAATTGTAGGGATGTCAGTTTTACTCGGATAGACTAGTCGTATATCTTTTTTTCTTGCGACGCTTACAAATAAATGGGCTACAGATCATCTTCGGGGACTCAAACGTGTCCTGTAAAGGAAAAAATGGTGGCCAGTGATCGTCGTGACCGAGCGATAATTGAGTATTCGAATACTCGTTGAAATCCCTTTATAAACTGTTGTAAAGAACACTACCTTTGACATCTTTGACGCAGTCATATTCCTGAGCGAGGGTACAGATTTCTTCCTCGCCTGACGAAAGAGAGAGAGTGGGTGATTAGTGCTTAAACAGTGTATACTGTATACAGAGATATTCTCGCCCGTGTTATTTTTGCCCTTCGTCTTCGCATCGTCTTGAATTTGCTCTGACATGGCTATGTTTAAAGAGAGATGATTTTAGACATTGGAATTCGTTCAGTCTTCAATCGTCCGCTGAAAACGAGGTCGAAAGGAGCGAAAATAAAACAGGGACAATTATTTCCCTGTATACAGTACTATACTTATTCCACTGCTAAAATTAAGTAAATTGTTATTCAGCCATTGGTCTTTGTATTAATTTATCCTTCGTTAAATAATATTTAATATAAAGCAATCGAAATTATTGCTGCGTGTAATTTAACAATTCGCATTTTAACGAAAACTATATACGTAAACTATACATATACACTTCAAGATAAAGATGAAACAACCGTCCGAAATGTTCTGCAAGTATCTATCAATGCAGATAATACAAAACACTAAAACTTTAAAGCTTCACGGAAAAGTAAAAAGATAACCAGGAAATTAGATAATTATTTACCAAAATCGTTGATATGGCGACAATTGCAGACTTTGAAGATGAATCTTGCTCGGCATTCTCTGAAGCAGGCAAACGAACTGTAGTTTTGGTAATATTTCAACGGGTTTTGAAAACCCTGACCGTTGTTGTCAACACAGTACTTCTCTCCAAAACCTTTGTACGGCTTTTTAAGGAATGTGTACTGTCATAAATAAAATCAGTAATTGTTTTAAGATAGAAATCATAATTTTATTTTTTATAATCGTTTAACTTGCAAGTTTTCAACCTGATTTTCTGTATAATTATAAAAAAAGTGATAATTATAAAGGTATGCTATAATACTGCTGACTAAAAATAGAATAATAGATTGTTTATCTCCCTCTAAATACTATTACAGTATAAAAGTCGGAATAGGGATTCCAAAAGCTAGATTATTTTTTTATATGAATCGGGGAAACTAATAGTAACAAAACAATTGATAGAAGTGAAGAGTTCCAAACTTTTGCGATAAATTTTCCGCACCCTGAAAGTGTTAACGTTTTATGTCATAAATTCAAAAACTGTTTAAATCTGTAAAGCTTTATAATTATAAAATGTATACCATAATTTAATCTATTTTGATACAAAATTACAACCGTTTAAGGTGAGCAACATTAGCAATAATAAAAAATACTATTAATTGATGTCACGATCTTAGCGTCGATTTGCATCAAATAATCTAAATTACAAGGCAATTTAATAACGTGCAACTGTACAGACAATACAGATTTTTACAATAGCGCAACGAAACGCGCAGAGATTTAACCAATCAAATGGCAAGTTTCGCTTTTCCGTAAGATATTTTTTTTTAAACAATGAGTCTGTCGACTTTGTAACGATTTTTTTTCTGATTGGTCGACATATCATTTATTTTTCATGCAAATAATGAAGTTCACTCTGACTGCACAAAACATGGCCCTCAAAGGGTCGTTTGTCAGATCTCTCCGTGCCTTGCGCTATTGTACAGATGTAAGCAGACTGATGTACAGAGAGTATTCTTCCTTCAATTAGTCATATACCTCTTTCTTTATTATTGGTACATACGTCACTGTACCACTGCTCACAAGGAAAGAATTGTCTTCCATATCTGGTTCCACATTTCGATCATGTATTGCCACCTTAAACAATTTGAATGCAAACTTAAGTTACTCAACAAAGTAGATGATATCAAATGTATGACGTGAATAAATTTAACATATCGCAAGAATTACATGTAACCTGTCGGATTCACACTCATGACCTTTTGTAAGCTAAACCATAGGCGTTCCCCTTCTTAATCAGCATATTAAAAATTGCATATCTTTATACATGTACTATATATACAACAGGGCTTGCACTTTCCGACAATTTAATCTAGTTTACCTCGACCGGAAGTGGGCAAAGTTAACTTTATGCATGTTAAAATCACTACATGTAGTATTTCAAGACGTCTTAACTGTTCAAATAAATTTAGGCTGTAATCTGTTGACGAAAATAAAAATATCGTTTGATTAAGAGTACTGTGGAATTATTTAAATTCGTGGGGGCCAATTTTCGTGGATTGTGGTTTATTTGCTTATTCGTGATGATGTAATTTTGTGGATGCGTCAGTTTTTGGTTTCAGTAACAAAGATAACTCTTTCTAAATTGGTTTTTGTTGAGGATGTAAATTCGTGGGGGAGGGCTACACACGAATACCACGAAAATTGATCCACCACAAATTCTAATGATTCCACAGTAATTAAAAGCGTTAGTCATTTCCGGCCGCAGTCCGTATCATACAATGACGGCAAGTTGCAGGCAATGCAATTATTTTAGTAAAGGAATCATTTTTTTCATACACTGGTTTAAATTTGGAGCGCCTATGAACTAAACTGGTCGCATATAATCACTGCCTATAAACATAGAATGAAAAAACAAACAAACAAGCTCTATTTAAATATACTATATTTATTTAGAACAATCATTTTATTATCAATTTTAGATTTAATTCTAACACATTCGGGCCTAATTATGCTTACTTTGAGACCGGCACCCATGTTTTCAGCGAGTATGTAATTGTCCTGGTCAATGTAGGCAAACATTGTTAAGCCCCGTCTGCTTCCTGCCATTTTGCTGACCAATGGAGGGTTTTGAGAGGGTCCATTAAAGGATAAGCACATCCCGGTGTTAGTAACTCTATACTTTATATAGCTCTGGGTTGACAGGCGTACCCCTCCAAACTCGATATAATAAGCGATGTTTTTATCAAATTGTGTACGCGTTAGCCAAGAATCATTTCGTTTCTCGTGCAAGGCTGAATAATAAGGTTCAGATGTGTTGAAATGCGCCGATTGGTCGAATCGACCGAACAGATGTGTTGCCAGAAAGTACTTATTCAGAACATCTGATTGGTTGACGCTTGAGATGTTGATAGGGCTCATGTTGCAAACGGTAACGGACGGAAATTCGAGATCGGCGGCTGCTTTGAAATTTCTTTTGATCAATGTTTCGTACAAGAAATAATCATGGCTGTATATCACGAAGACGGCAATTAGAAGAGCTAGCATAAAACTGGTCATGAGGGTCCAGAATACTCTGAAAAGTAGAGGAAATCATTCATATATATTTATATATTTTTTTTTCCGTTTTTTTTTTTGGGGGGGGGGGGTAATTTTTATTTTATTTTGTTTATTATGTTTTGGTTGTGTCATTATTAAAGTGAAAAAGACCCAAACTTCCCACAGTTGTCAAGACTTAGTTATTATAAATAAAAGTGATACAATTCAACCTGTACGAACTGCATTAGTATGAAAATCCCATTTACAATAATAAACATTTGAATGTCAATCTATACAGTATGAACTTATTCACGTGATACTTTAAGAAAGATAAATCGAATTTTACGTGTAACAGATATTTCAAGCATAATGAATTCACTATTTCGAATATGACTTTATTTTAAGGTTCGGGGATACAAGTAATTTTCATTAAAAATTAAATTACTTTAAATTTATTCAAATGATAAATTCAAGTTTTTCAGAATTGAATTTGTAAATAAAGCTGTATTTACCCGTGACATACTGTTTTTCCCCTGTATATCTTGCTGACGCCGTGAAGGGAGGTGTTACTTATCATCTCCCCCCACATCTCCCAAAGGGAGGTGTCTGTAGATGACGTCACAGGACGACTTTCCTTGGGGTTTGTATCTAACTCCCCCGGCCATCCTTCCTTGGTGTCCCCCATAGCTAATGACGTCTAACGATGAAATATTCACTCGACCGCTATTATTAATGGTATAAAGTTACTTTGCCCCAAATTTTATTTTGTTATCTACGTCACTGTGAACTACATGTAACAGTCGGAAATCACATCGATTTTTGAAACTTGATTTTAATTGGTGTGATTTTTTAGGAGATTTCGATTGTTTAATTTGAAAGAACTTCTAATGCAATTTGAAAGACTAGTTGTCGTCCACATTAAATTGGTCAATATAGGTAGCCATTCTTCGTTTTTCATTATTTGATGACGTTAACAATTGTAGTATTGTCTTTCGGATGAGGCATTTAGTTTCTCTGATAACTTTAAAAGGCTATTATCGTCAACAATCATGATTTGGTATATTGTGGTTTTATTGCTGATTACATACATATTAACTATTTGAAATCCCGATACTTTTACACGTGGAGCTACAGACCAATCAATTGGTTCAAATACCAGGATTACAGAGATTGTGTCTAAATTCAGTATAGGGGACAAAAAGTATATGTAGATATGTTCACAACAGTTGACAAAAAATGAGATAAATAGACATAAGAAAAAAATATAACCACATTTCAATCACAATGTTTTCATTAAAATCTGAAGAAAAAACCTAATTTTCTTCTACCCATATTTGTTTATTTAATCTTGTTCTTTCGATTCACATGTTTCCCATTGTAATATTACAGTAATGTCATTCAATCATCTTATAATTACTCTTTAGGGTTTTTTTTATTTGGAAAAAAATACTTATATTTTATAAATATCATTTAAACCGTGAACGTACAGTTGCCAATGGTTGGTTTGAACCTGTTTTATTGTAATATAACTACAATTGGATTGGTTGGTTGGTTGGTTTGAACCTGTGTTATTGTAATATAACTACAATTGGATTGGTTGGTTGGTTGGTTTGAACCTGTGTTATTGTAAAATAATTACAATTGGATTGGTTGGTTGGTTGGTTGGTTTGAACCTGTTTTATTGTAATATAACTACAATTGGATTGGTTGGTTGGTTGGTTTGAACCTGTTTTATTGTAATATAACTACAATTGGATTGGGCACAAGTTCTCAAACTTATGTAGCCTTCTCCCTATACGATAATTGATACACAAATTTTTCACATCCAAATAAAATGTCATACATATAAATATATAGATTCAAAATAATTTACAATTACAAACGTATACTTAGAATATCATAGAAGATTTTTTTTATAAATATGAGAAGAGCTCTGTACTAAAATATTAAGATATCTATACTCATAAATTAAGGCATTTTGCAAATAAACTACAAAATGCCCGTACCAGAGTGTTTATACCTTTGGCATTTCAACACGTGTGAGATGATGTCCGTAAGCTATAATTAAGAACGAATATATTTGCTGGTAACCTAATATGTACTGTAGAGTATATACATAGAAGCTAAGGTTTGACAAATGTGGGGAAAAAATGATCAAATTCGTTTCTTGAATGCTCGATATTAGTCTTGATAGATAGGACGAATCGGGTAGAACTTTCCAGAACGGGGTAACCAAGAGCGCGGGTTGACTAATTAACGTCATGACATACAGTGTAAGACGAGTGAATCATGCATCGCGGGCAGATACTTGGGATCGGACATCTCAAAAAAAGTTAATAAATAGAATGGAATAATTTAAAGCGATTTTAGTCTTGATGGAAAAAAACTTTTTCAGAACGGGCCCCCCCCCCCCTCCTTCGGAAAGCGGCCGGGTTGACTAATTAACGTTATGGCGGAAAGTGTACGAAGGGCGAGTTAACCATCGGGTAGATATATACTTTGGATCCGTCAACTATGGTTTAAGGTAAGGTTTGCGGTTACAGAGAGATAACTCACATATTTTCATTGTGACGTAACACCAACAACCCTTTATTTCAGCTATGACGTCAAAATTTATGTGACGTCATAATTGATTTCAGGTTCTTTTTATTTCGCGGGGTTTTGAAGTTTCATTGAATAAATAACAAGACACAAGCGTTTTATCAATTTTCATGAAAACAAAGTCCGCATCATATGGTTTTGAATAGTGTTTTAGAAACATCAGATTACACATATACTAAGAAACATTTTTCATGAAATCGGTGGACTTTAAAAGGTTTCAAATAAGATGTTTTTGTTTACATAACAGTAGTTCAAAATTAAGACTTTTGTTGCATTTTATTCTATTTTTAAATATTTCATTAGAAATTCAAAAAAATGAATCACGATACATGTACAAAGGTGACATTATTTTTGAACACTTAAAGCATAACTAGCCCCCATAATAGTAACAGATAAATGTATATATTTTCACGAAATTAATTAGTGTACATTTCATCAACATGAAAATTTGAAATCATGAACTTTGACCTTTTGTAGTTATAAAATGGGACCGGCGAAATTATTTGAATTTCATGAGAAAAAAGACTCTAGTATAGTGAACAAAATGGTATGTAACTTCGGTACAATTCCTAAAAATTGCAAGCCGCAAACCTTACCTTAAAATATGCAAATAAACATGTGTACACTAGCACTTTTCTTTTTTTTTAAATTTCATACATTTTTATATCACGATAGATTGGTAGTAAACCTTAGACGTTAATTTGCAAACAATAAACAGATTATGTTGTGCATAAAACGGCGAAGTTGAAAAAGGAGATGGGGTGATCCCCCCTTTAAAAAAATCGTTTATCTAAAATTCTTATTATAGTGATAAAATTGTTATTAATTTTAATTTGACCTAAAGAACAAAATTTAGAGATAGGACGCACTAAATACCTATTCGCTGGTTTGAAATAAAATCCTGCAACAAAAAGAATTAATGCCACGTACATATACATATATAAAATCAATTTTAGTATAGATTTTCACACCTGTCCGCTCCTCTAAATATCCATGCAGTTGGTTTTTAAGCGCTAAGCGCATGCGCAAGCGCTTATTAGGGTTTCTCAGATCTCATGATGATTTCCATGATCTTTCAATCAACGACATCTATCGGTAATTTTAATCAGGGTTGCGTTCAATACTATAAATCTCCACACATAGTAAATATTTGCTACACATCCAGTTTTTGTGAAATTGAAGAGATTGGGTACCGTTTAAGTCTTTATCTTATGTATTCAATTGTTTTAATTGAAACAATAATACTCGGAGCAACGTTTGCTGATATATGTAACGTAAAGAAAATTTCCGATTGCGATTAACATTAACTTTACAAAAGAAAATATTCATTTCGTTAAAAATGCGCCAAATAAAGTTTAATTTTAAGAAATATTTAAGGGGTTTGAACTTCACATGAAATACATGTAGTTTGTTATTCTTCGTCATTTTTTCACTTAGCGGACACATTCGCAACTTAAGATTCAAAATTCGTAGATACAGTGTATACCTCCAATTCGAACGCAACTTGGACAGCGCCCTCTATCATGATAAGTAAACAAATGGGTTCTTCGACTCATGGTGGTTACCTAAAATATCTCCGCGGTGAAATATAGTTCTCAAAAAGAGGTGTGAAATATTTTCATTTTGTTGTTTAACTTTGTTTTTTTTATTATTTTAAAATTTAAATGTAAGAAATTAATCATTTATTACTCAATTACTGATATGTTTGATTTATAAATGATGAGGTCAAACACGCGGAATAATACATTATTTACATCGAGAAGGCGAGAAAAATTCTAACGTAGTCGAACCTGAGAGCTGTTTATACACAAGAAGAGGACAATTAATGTAGGCGGAGAAAGAGTCATCAGACCGAGAAAAGGTAAATACAATCATATATCTGGCGGAAAATTTGATTGAAGATTACTTACAGTGCAATTGCTATCAAAACATTTTCAAAAGAAGTTCGTCGAAGCAGATTCGTGATCATTAAGACATTGCATGTAAACAATAAGACTCTTCATTGCATGTAAACAATAAGACACTTCAATATTATGAGAGTATTTGAATGAGAATTTTATTCCAAGTTTTTATTATGAAACAAATTTGAGAACAATGAGAGATATTATGAGATACAAGTGAGAGTTATGAAACTTTAATGAGAATTTGACACGATTGAGAATTTTGATACACAAAAAAGAAGCATTTCATTCCTTGTCAATTTTGTGAGATAAACTGTATTATCAATATATTATGTTGTGCCATCAAAAGCTATTCTCTCTCTTCTGACTTCATTTGTTTTAAAGTTGAACAGTAACAATATATAAATAGTGCCTGTTTGGGAGGGTACCAGTTGAAATTGACACCCCGAGAAAACCATTGTCAACCGACGCGAAGCGGAGGTTGACAATGGTTTTCGAGGGGTGTCAATTTCAACTGGTACCCTCCCAAACAGGCACTATTAATTTTATTATACTGAATGTCATAATTTTTATAGCAAATTTTACTGCTTTTATATAGAAAAGACGTGAATTCTCGGCGAACCGTACGCGCATAATTAACGCGCATGTAACAATTCGTTCTATCGGCCCGTTGCTAAGCGTGCGAGGGAGAGAGAACGGATTGTCAACTGCGTCTAAACCAATCAGATTGCAGTATTTAACATGAAAGTATAATAATATGTATTATTATTCCTTTGTAGAATGCCATTCAAAAGCATTCTTGACCTCAAGGAGGAAAGAACCTCTAGAGCTACACCATATTCAGATGGTATAACCGTCAAAGTGGTAAAAAGGGGACACATCGCCAAATTCTTAGATTCCAATGGCCAATAAGTAGAGCTGTTAAATTTATAGATGATTCTACCGGTGTGATGTTGGCAACCTTATCCGACAAGACAAAACAAGCTCATCAGAAATTTCATGCTTAAACGAGTAAAAATGTCACACAAACAACAATGATGGGGAAGCCAAGAATAGATGTACCAAATGCCATATAGGAATCTGCAGTTCAAATGATCATGCCACCATTTCCAAGTAAGAAGGTTGCCAAAGCAAAGACTTCTCCATTGAGATCCATTTTCTCTGTTACAGGACAAATAATCGAAGTAAGACTTCAGTAAAATCTCAATCTTTGACATTGAATATGATAGTAAAAAAACATACATGTACAACATGTTGGTATTTTATTCATGTAAATCTCAATTTCTCTATTCGTATATTTTAGAATGAAGCCACAAAAACTGTTTAAGTCGGCGAGGATAACACACTGATCAGACAATTACTCTTCAAGAAGATACCGCAAACATTCAATGACGTCACTCTTTGGACAGAACTTGTAGATCACAGATGACAGAAGTTGTAGAACACAGATAGGGGAATTGAAGTCAAAATCCCCCATTGTCTATTGGATGAGTTACAAGGGTGTAGAACCCTTAATTCAACTAGGAACACTACTGTTTAGTTCAATTATTTGTTTATTGATTACATATATATATATTGCAAACTACAACATTATTATACCAGTAACTGTTACTTCTAAAATTAAAATTGTTTTTGTCACACTTGACATATAACTACCGTATTTTTAAAGGATACTGATAAAAAAAGTCACACTTACCAGGTACATTATTTTTATATATATATATTTGCAAATTTTTTCTTTGCAGAAAATACATCCACTTGAAGTTCAAATAAGTGGACACATGGAAGCACTTACGATTGCAAATGCAATAGTGGAACTGGCCATTAAAGAACAATCATCAAATTCAAACTACAGGGACATTACAGTTCAACTGCCAGTAATGAAACAACCAGTATCAGAAAGTGACAACAATGCCTCCAATCTCACCTCCAATGAACTGGAAGATTATCTCTTGAATAAAATCCCATTTAACATTATCACATAACAAGGAACTGAAATCTTCAGTCTAAACATTACATTCACTGAGAACAACAACAATCAACCCAAGTGAGAAGTTGGATTTCATACTGTAATTTCAGCTCCTTGATCAACCTACAAATTTTGTGTACATCCGAAAATTACTTATTCCCAATAGTGATGTAAAATTCTGGGGGGAAAAATTGGTTTTCTAAGTATACACTCTCCCTCCTTTTCTTTCCTTAGTTCTTCTTTTCCAACTTATTTATGTAAGATTGTAAAATGAACAGAATCTGATGCTTTCTCAATTCTTTTATTAGATTAAAAGTGAAACTTACTATTGAATAGTGAAATAATTTTGGTACCTTTTAATTAAGAGAAAAAATGACCTATGCACATTTTTGTTTAACTTAGATATGTTCTCGAATCCTGTCTCCATTTTCTAAACTTTATCGTTGTTATGATTACAAATAACAACACATGTTCTCAAATTACCCGTGAATGTTTCTGTTTACAAAATCTAGGTTAGTCATAGTGTTCTTGTGTATTATAAAAGTAGTATGAGTATTGTGTGATATTGCAGTTGTAGTAGTGTGAAAACATTCTTCACACATGTTGTATTTTGCAAAACTTGATAATTTGAAGAAAAAAATCAAGAAATCCAAATGCCTCATAAAAAAGTGTGAATTTTTTGTGGCATGGCAGTATCCTGAAACATGTGCATACATTTTGTGCTTTCTCAACATAAACAGTACTAGTTGTGATATGGTACTAGAATGTTGTTATTTTTCATTTTGGAAGCATCCCCACATTTTTTACCACTTTTTCAAATACTCACCATACAAAGGTATACCGGTAATTAATTCTTTTTATGGTCTTCAAACACTTTTTTCGCCATTTAAATTTGGATGTATATTCAAAAGGATTTGTACATAAATGTTATAAGCATTTAAACATTACAAGAAATCTAGGTTAGTCATGGTGTTCTTGTGTATTATAAAAGTAGTATGAGTATTGTGTGATATTGCAGTAGTAGTAGTGCTTTTGTGTGTAAACTTTCTTCATATACTTCTGTATTCTGCAAAACTTGGCTTTCTTTAACTAGAAAAATCAAGATGCCTCTTCAAAAAGGTTCAAATCTTTTTTTTATGGCATGAGAGTATCCTGAAACATGTGCATACATGTATTTCTCTGCCTCTTTCTCAGTATGTTATTTTTCATTTTTTAAAGCAATTACTAAATTAAATAATTGATTCCTCAGATTGTTTACCAGTTTTCCTAATACTGATCAATCATTTATATATGTTTATAATAGACATTGTTCCAATTTTTAGGGAAAAAAAACAGTAATTTTTTTGTTTCAATTTTATTCTAAAGGATTTGAACAAACATATATTTCAAAATGTAAAAATCCTTTAGAGCCTTAATTGTGCAGCAAAATTGCTTGTTGTGTATATATTATATGGTTTTTGCAAACATTTTCCATTTGTTTCAAATACCTTATCTGCAAGTATTTTTGATACATTTGTTTGTCCATTATTGATATCGATGAACAATTTTGTGGCATGATTACTATAAAGGTAGTATTGTTATGGTTATTAACATTTTGTAGTTTGCATTGTAATTGTATATAATTCATACCTGTTGTATGTGATAGGGTTTTTTTGTTTGGTTGGTTGGTTGGGTTTTTTTTTTATCTTTATTGCATGGTCAAAGAAATCTCCACTACTATTAACATTTTATATCTATTTTTCTAGGTCAACAAACATATTTTTGTAATTTTTATCACACTGAACTACATTTTTTATTTAAGAAAATTTGTTTCACCTTCAATATAAAGAACTTCTACTTGTTTATTTTCTTTAATATCTCTTTCAGTGTGAAAAATAAAGGGTTTTTTTTTTCAATAAAACTTGCTAAATCTCCTGATTTTCTTTCCAATTTTTACCTCTAAAAATGTGGTAGCTAAGACCTTCCTGCATTGCGCAAATTACACTTTATTCCCTTTAATGTTTAAATTAAGATATAAACTGAATTATAAATACCATATGGCTTAAAAAAATGAATATAAATGTTTTCAATTGCACAAAAAGGGCTAATAAAATGAATATAAATGTTTTCAGCTGCACAAAACATCATTGTAAATCTGTTATAACTTAGAAACATTGTTAATGAAATCAATAATTATCTCGTTCCAAATATTTCAAAAATTAAAACCTTTCATTTTCCAGTAAACATGGTAAAGCTGTCAAGTCTAACCAAAACTTCTTAAGAGGTTATGGGACACCTTCATTCTGTGATATACTTCAAAGAAATCGAGTATATTTGTTTCTTTCTCTAAAGTGTTTCTCAACAGCGTAGCAAAATGTGGTAGAGCAATAACTCCAAATCTGCAGGTTGTGATTTTGAATCCCCCTGAGGCTTTTATTAAATAAATTTTTGCCCTATCACATTTTTTCAAATAGTGTTCAATTTTAAATTTCTAAAATGTAGAAAGTATTTCCTATGTACATAGCTTACTATTAATATTAAGTTAACAGATGTTCCATACCGCCATAATACATTCAACGTTACAGCAAATGCTTAGCGCTTCTCAGTACTTTCAGTACTTTGATTTATTTTAGTTTTAAAGAATAGGTTGAGAAAGCAATTTAGAAAAAATTCGAACACAGTATATACAACAATTAACAAAAAATATGGTTCATTATATAAACACTGTATCATATTAATGTGCCAAAGTGTTAATTCCCGCGCTTGCGCGGGATATCATCTAGTAAGAATATATACAAATCTTTAACCTTAACTAAATGATATAGTTTAGGGTTAAAATTATATTTAGGTATATATATTCGATATTTTGTTGAGTATCCAACCTCCTTAAATAGATGAGTAGTCGGTATATAACACGGATTGACAACAATGATATGTCTATGTAATAAAAAAATGGTACAATTTTCATATACTGTACAGGTACAACAACCAAAAACATATTTTACTTCATGCCTTTACAATGTACGATGAAAATGTTGTTTCTGGGAATGCATGCCGGAGAAACACCATCAGTCTACCTAAAGGTCTGGGAATGCATGCCGGAGAAACCATCAGTCTACCGAAAGGTGAACCTTTACATCATCTTCATATGTACACGTATAAAACTCGAGTTGGCGTTACCTTGCCTTTTGAATTGGCAGACATGCCATCAAAAGAAATCGAAACCTTGAATCCATTGGGAACCATAGGAAAACCGAATTCATTGTGAAGTCTTCATTAATTTTACATTTTGCCTGCTATGGAAATAACATTAGTTTGCAGTGTTATCTTTGTTAAGAGTTATCTTTCTTTAACTTAATATGTTTTATGCTCATACCGGATTACGTGTTGATATTGATTTTAATGTTTATTCCGAACTATTTCCTGCTTTCTAATAGTGTTAAATTTTTAAGACAACAAGGCAACGAGTTCCCCCCCCCCCCACACACACACACCCTTTACACTTTTTTCTTGAAACCGACATACTTACATGTGCATAGAAAACTTTTGAAGGAACCACCCTCACTTTCTTAGGAGCATTTTGAAAACAATATCGAAAGTTAGCATTACAATAGCAGTATGAAGAAAAACTTTTAAAAATACTAGTAGTACGCACTCCCCACTCCCCCCCCCCCCCCCCCCCCCCACGGATCAAATTTTTTATGGCTGCGATTTTTGTTTGTTTGTTTGTTTGTCAGATTTCAGGTAACCCCCTGCCCATAAACTTTCAAAAACGACACTACTAAAGTTTTCTACATGTACATAGCTACATGTATGTAGTATTATTTACTAAAGAAAAATTCCGAATGGTTTAGCATTAAAATTGAATAGAAGCTCTTCTCTTAAGGAAATTGCAGCAGTATCATTTAAATATGTCAACAACCATTTAGCCCTCCTTAATTATATTTATAAATGCAATAGATGATAATGATAAGATAATATGATGAGACATATCATAGTATTGTTGAACATTGATGTGGGTAAATCATGTTGCATTGTCTTTTGTGATCTTTCAAAAGCATTTGACAGAGTTTGGCATGAAGGCCTTTTTTAAAATTACAAACTTATATATGTGAAACAGATATCAATAAGTGATGTATAAAGATGTATTATCATCCCGCTTAAGTGTTAATGCTGGAATGCAACAAGGACCTGTACTTGGAACACTTCTGTTTTTAACTTATGTCAATGACGATGCACAAAATATTTGTCCTTTAAATTTGTAGATTCTACGCAAACCAGTATGCGGATAAAAACATAAGAAATATAGAAAATGTGTTAAATCATTACCTTAAAATATTGGAAAAATAGTCTGATGATTGGTTACTTAAGTTTAATTCTTATCAAACCAAAGTTGTATTTTTAACAAATGAAAACGTAGTGAAACCCCAGAATTGTTGTTTTTCAAGATTTTCAGTTAGATACTGTTTCTTTGTTTTTCATTAACATCTAGGCCTAACGTTTTCTGATGGTTTGAAATGGTCTGTTTATATCAATGATTTAGTAAACATCGCTCGCTAAAATTAGGACTATTTAAGAAACTAAAATTTACTTTACGCAGACACAAATATTAAAATCATATCAAACTTTTGTAGGACCATTATTAGAATATGCTTCTGCTGTATGTGTGGTTGCTTTTTCGCAGAAATTGAAAAGTTAGAAAAAGTACAGCTACACTCTGCAAGAATTGTCACGGGACTTCCAATTTTGGCCTCGACGGAATCATTATATTTTGAAACGAGATGGGAATCTTTGGCTGAAAGACGGGGAATTGCTAAAATAACGATTATGTATAAAATTCACTACAGTCTTGTACAGTACCACAATATCTTAGTGATATTGCTAACATTTATAGAAAAGATACTTCTCGCTACAGTATTTGTTATGAAGACAACTATATACATCCTAGAGTTTAAGCTGCTTGGTCCGATTTTGTATCAAATTTTGTGTACGCTTTTAAACGATGGTTATGCTAAGTATGTGTATAATTATAGACATTGCAGTAGTTTCCCTGGTCAATTAAGCCAAATTTCAACAAAACAAAATTATGTACAACATTTATCAACAAAACAAACGACATAAAATAGTATCGCGTTATTTCGCCTCATGTTAAAATTTGCCCCTGACGTCGAGACCGGTATGGTTGTATTACGACTTTGACATCGCTATAAATAAAGGTCATAATGTTCAGGCAAATCAAAAATAAACCTGTGTACATTTTGTTCGCTAATATTTCTGAAGTTTGCTTTGTTTACAATCGATGCATAACATGCGGGGTGAATAAACCCAATCTTTCGGGGGACGAAACCAAACGGTTCCCTTTTCTAAACATTCCCATGATGCTTTTTGGTTTGTTTTCTCGTTTGCCCATAAGGAAATTATTTTTATTTACTTTGAATATTTCTAACTTTGAAAGGAGACTGATTCTGCTAGTGTAAATAGGAGAAAGTCCATAAGTTTTTGTATGGAAAATTATTTGATACTGTAATAACCAAAAAATCGGACCAAGCAGCTTTAAGGTCCATACGTATAAAATATCATTAAGAATTCCAGATGCTATAAGCAAATTGAACTCACAAAGACAGCAACATCCAATAGTCAATATCAAAGAAGCATTTCTAATTATACTAGTGATACAACAGATTCCTAAATATTTTTTTCATAGTAATAGAGTTACAAACATATTTCATACAAAACTAAGGCACATTTGTTTACTGAATTATGATCTAAACAGAGGAAATATTATTGATTCTCCGAACTGTATGATTATGTGGAAAGAAGGAAGATGTATATCACTTTTTATTTGTTTGCATTTTTATTATGATTTCAAGATTCAAGTTTCGTTCCATTGCATTTACATGAACTATTTTATTCTTATGTGTGTGCACTACTAAACTAAATTGTATACCTAAGGTTTTACATATTATTATAATTCTTATTTATATATAACTGTATATGCCATGTTTGGAAGCTTGCAATTGGAGTCTGCAAATTAAATTAGCCATTAATCAAAACAGAAATTAAGAAAGAAAATATTATATTGTTCGTAATTGGTTTTCCAAGCGCAACATCATATTTGTTAGAAAGTATATCTTGATTGATATTTCTGTTTAACAATGTCAACATTTTAAAATTTAAAACAATGTTAAAATTTTATGACACATTTCACTTGCATGTCCTTTTTTATAGAAAAATTACCGTTTCTTTATTGCCTGTCCATAAAGTTCAAAACGTTTTGCTTCAGTTTTTCAGTTTTTGCAAAAATATTTGCAAAAGTTTTTAGTTAATTAAGAAATAAGGAATCATTCTTAGAGTATTATGAGGTAATAATTTTGGTCGGGGCGTGGTCAAATCCAATAAACCCCGAAGGGTTTTATGATAGATTTGAACACACTCCGACCGAAATTATCACCTCATATTATTCACAGAATGATACCTGATTTCTTATATTTATATAATTTTCAGCAATTGTACGATTAAATATTAGAATATTGACATATTTATGTGATTTCCATTTCTTTTAATTTTGGAAACCCCGCTTGCATTTGAATTCATTTGAATTTATTGGACTGTACAATACAAAATCGAATCGTAGTGTTATCACAGACAAAGACAATGAAAAATGTAAATATTCAAAATTTAAGACAGGACGTATTTTATTGCATATTATAATATACGTAATTAAAAAAAGGATTTGAACGAAAAGTTCTCGCAACTAACAAGGCATTACCTAACAAAAATATGTACATGTATGATTGGTAAAATTGTCATTTTAAAGAGATGTAATATACATAACGTAAACAAAACCTTTCGAATTTACTTACAGTAAAAAAATGATTTAATGTCGAGTAATGCAATCAAATGATAGACTATATATCATATAATTAAGTGATGTACAGCAACATCAACTACACGACCAGGACAGCTACTCACTACTCATTAACACTGTTGTATACGTTTAATAACTTCGTAGGTCCAGCCACATCTTCGTCTTGTTCCATATATCAAGAAATATAAAACTGAATTTCATTTTTTGAAATGGCACATCCATCCATCCATCCATCCATCCATCCATCTCTCTCTCTCTCTCTCTCTCTCTCTCTCTCTCTCTCTCTCTCTCTCTCTCTCTCTCTCTCTCTCTCTCCTGTTATAGTTAGGTACATGAATTTTATTTTTAATCTGAAACATTTCCAGGAGAGCTCCTGAACTCTTGTTAAAATTGTGAGTTATATACACTGCAGTTACATGTGAACCAATTTCACAACAAAGGCATATTAATCTGCTATTTAGCAAAACCATAAGATTGAACAGATAGGTACATCCAATTAATACGTACAAAAAGACCGAGAGTTCATTTTTTTTTCTTTTCTAAAAGATATGAATCACATCCAGATTATTTTCCTACCCCCCTTACATCTCACGAATTAACAAATAAAAGGCAATGTCACAAGATTAATGAATTTATATCTAAACTCCACTAAAAATGCGACTGCGTAACTGGGCAACACATCCCGCAGATACCCCAAGGATTTTACTGCAACGCATTTAAATAAAATCTTCTGTCATTTACGACTAGTTAGCTTCTTCTGTGCCGTTTGCTGCGAGTCTGAAACTACTCCGCTTTAATTCGAATCGCCTCGGACAAAGATATACATTATGGTAGTAGACTTACGACTCGACAGCGATAACCTAGGTACCTAAAAGTCGCTACCGACCGACTCCATTCAAGAGCCACAAATTGCATCGACCGGGAAATTTTATCTTTCAATTTGTTTAAGTGGGCTTTCGAGGATTTAGTCAATAGCCCAATATAGGCTTAAGTATGTGCAAAGAGAAGTTTAAATCTTTGTCCCTTTTTAAATAAACCAAGATTTATATATCCAGCGTTTAATAAATGTACCCAAAGTCTCCCTCTCTCTCTCTCTCTCTCTCTCTCTCTCTCTCTCTCTCTCTCAACGACGGTTTTATTGAAAACATTTTATTGTTTCGGCTGATTTAAGGTTGTTTACGATTTATAAAAAAAACCCTTTTGATTGCATATAAACCATACAAGTGTGATTTTTATCTTATTCTTTTGTTTAAACTATAAGATATGATTTTTGTTGTTCTGCTCATCTGATGTTTCATAAAATTAAAATTTTGCTAGCAGTTGTTTTTTCTTCCTTAAAAATCACTTGTTCAGTCTAATATTTTTGTGCGTTTAAATTCACTATATATGTAAATGACAACATACTTACAGTCTCCTGTTGTCGATTTGATTATTCAGAACTTTTTTTTCAAAGCATAATCCGATAAAAAAAAATTGATTAGTAAGACATTTTGTACATTTAACTCAAGTACATGTAACTCATCGTGTCTGTTTTGATACATATAATGTCATTTCTTTTGAATATCAATCATGAGAGAAAAAATGTGCATGTTAATTATTCATTTTTTATAGAGAATGTTTATGTCTTATTTTTTTCACGATTCCTATTGTTTCATCGTTAGCGAATATCAAAAAACAAAATTAACCTTTGTTTCAAAACGACAAATTTTTCCCCCTGCATGCACGGAAACTTTACACATTTCTAAATCACTCTTTTCATATCATTTTTACAAACATATCAAAACAATTCGCCAGGTGTTTGACCAATAAACCGATAAATCAATTAGGAGTCCGCAAAGATTCAATTTTATGCGCCTTTTTCACGACTTCTTGCAGGTGCGAAATAGCGGGGTATTGTTTGCCTACGCTGATCCCAGCGCTCCGACAAAATCTTCTACTGATGACGTATAGTGACCTTTGTAACCCCGAGGAATGTTGCCTCGATTCACTGAAGAGTTCCATTTCGAGCTGACACCCAGGATTCACTCTTTGAGGCAATCTACATTTTCCCCCTAAGGGTCAGGCCTACTTAGGTAGGCGTCTATTTATGTCCACGTGCTCAACAAATAATTTTCACACCAGCAATGTGCATTCTTTTGTCACTTATTATTTTTTCTTTTATTTGCTGCAATAATTCAATTTGAAGTAACATCCTTACATGTTAATGCAATCTTTTTGAGAGAGAAAAAGATCAATCTTGATGTCAAAGAAGTTGAAAGAGTTGAAGGCACTGTGATTTTAAAAATACAATATATATTCATGTTTATGTATATTTTGCAACGAGTCATTGAGGGCAACCATTATTTGCAGCCATGCATATGGGTGAAAGGAATTAAAGACGAATCTTACTTTTAACAAAACATTTATCAAGTCATTTTGCCTTTTGTCTTTTTAAGAAAATTGAGTTTTCGTCGACAAATTATTATGTTTTTCCCAACTTGTAGAATTTGTGAATCGTAAATAGTACAATATCATTTACAATAAATGATATTGTACTATTTACGATTCACAAATTCTACAAGTTGAGAAAAATGTAGGAAGTTTTGAACAACTTTGATAAGGGGAAGAAATTTCATGTGATCTCTCAAATCACGTAACCTCTCAAAATATAAGTTAACTTTATAACTATACTAAAGCTACGCAGCAGCACCGGCGCGGCAACAAAGTAACGTACAGTCACGAATGCCCTACTTACTATGGTGGCATATTTCTGACTCCTATATGCAAGATTAATTATGTGAACATGCAAGAAACGTATGTGAACAGGCGAGATAGTTATGTCTTCTTTGAAGAAAATTATGTTGGCATGCAAGAAACCCATCTTTTAAGAGAATCTGTTTTTAAAAATGAAAAATTTATTTCCATGTACTAAGCCAGTTTCTATGGTTGCATACTTCAGCCCGTTGTGTGCAAGTTATTTTTTTTTCTATCAAATATGTCGACATGTATGATAAATATGTTGACATGCAAGAAAATTGCAATCAGATAAAAATTATAAATAAATCTTTAAAAATCTCAAGCATCGCCCCCGTGACTTGCAACATGCTAGATGTTTCTATGTTATGTCGACTTGCAACTTATTTATGTTGACATAGGAGTTCAATATCTTGGCATGCAACATATTTATGTCGACATGCAACTTATTTATGTTGACATGCAATTAGTTATGTTAACATGCACCTAACTTATGTTGGCATGCAACTTATTTATGTTTACATGCAACTTAGTTATGTTGACATGCAAGATAAATATGTTGACATACATAATTATGTATATCATTTGCAAGAAAGTAGGAAGTCGTAGATGAGCAATATTTTTTTAATTTTTGAGATTTTAAATAATTTTGATCTGATTACAATTTTCTAGCAGGTCAACATAGTTATATTGCATGTAGACATAACTATTTGCATGTCTACATATTTATCTCGCATGTCGACATATTTGATAGAAAAATTACTTGCACACAAGGCGCAGAGGTATGCCACCATACTTCATAGTGTGTATATGATGATGAAACTGGTGATGGGTTTCAACATACACGGACGACTTTTTATGTTTATCCATTTAACAACATGCGCTGGACGAATTTCGTATATATTGTAAAAATAATATTTTGATAATATTGTAATAATATTTTCCCGATCTGCCTCTTTTTGTAAAGTCAAGAAACACTTTTGTACTCAATCTAAGAAAGCTATGTATGGTAGTTTTAGAAAAAATAGAATTTTTGACATGTCCTTTGATATTCAATAAGACTTATTTGACAAGGTTGTTTTACCAGTTTTACTATACTCTTGTGAAATTTGGGGTTACGAAAATATTGATGTTATCGAGCGTGTACTTTTAAGGTTTCTTAAACACATACTTAACTTGAAAAGTAGTACCCCCAGCTTTATGGTTTATGGGGAGACAGGTCGTTTTCCATTATACATGTATATAACAATTTATACGAGAATGATTGGATTTTGGCAAAGATGATTTTAAGCCAGGATAATAAGTTATGTAAATCTATGTATATATGTATCTTTACAATTGTTACACTAGAGGTGAAATCAATAATAGGTGGCTAGTTTGTATAAAAAACATTCTTGATAGCTAGCTGTGGCTTATCCTATGTATGGCACCAGCAAAATCTGATTAACGTAAAATGGTTAGAAAATATTGTCAAACAAAATCTTTAAGATCAATTTGTCCAAAAATGGAATAGTGAACTAGATAACTCCTCAAAAAGTGCTATATATCGAATATTTAAATCTATTTTTTGTTGTGAAGACTATTTATTAATTAAGAAGCCTATTTGTTAAATATAGAACTACAAACCATCACCTCCCTATATAAATTGGTAGGTGGGACAATACTCCACGTGAAGACCGCAATATGGCCTATGTAAAGCCAATCAAATTGGCAATGAATTCCATTATGTTTTAGAATGTAGTGCATTGTCACATGTAAGAAAACAATTGTTTAGTAATTATCATCTTAAAAACCCAAACACCTTTAGGTTAAAATTTAAAATACTTATGTCATCTTCAAACCATGTAATTCTTATGAAAATGTGTACTTTAATTAGTAAAACATTTGATTTGGTCCGTTATCCTACGTTATAACTATAAAAAATACATTATTTATTTTTTTCTGTTTCTCTTTTGTAAATCCTGCTTTTCTTATACTTTTGTATTATATAATTCTTCTGCACCTCATGTAACATTATATGTTTTGAGTGAAATAAATGAACTTGAACTTGATCCACCTATGCAATCACCATCAATTAAACAGTTGTTTTTCATTTTCACCTTCATTGTCAAAGAGTTGAAAGACCCTGTAGCTTTTTCGTTTCTAATAACACACCTGGAAAAAGTCACTCAAATTAACAGTAAATTATTTGATTATGAAAGATATAGTGAAATAAACAGTACATATGTCAAATAAGCGAAAAATTTGCACTTTGGGGATAAAAACTGAATATCTAAAGAATTCAATTTAGTACCGGTAAGTAAAAACAAAAGGTCCTGCGGGATTCGAACTCGGGATGTACGGATCACAAGCCCGCTACTTTATCCACTCGGCTATTCGAACTCGGAATGTACGGATCACAAGGCCGACACTTTCTTTTATCTTTTATTACAAGCCCGACCCTTTATCCACTCGGCTATGGAGTAAGTTTCATGCTGCGGTCGATATAATCCTTTTAATAAATCGAAATGTCGTTTCGATCAGCGGTCAGCCATTTGGTGATGATGTGTTATTCCACCATTAGTTCAAACTTTTTTTTCCCGCGATAGTTCAAAATCAATATCCGACTGTGACTCAATTTTCTCACTGAGATATTTTTATTTTTATCTCTTTCTTTCTTATTATATGCTAAAAATAAAATTAAAAATTTGTTGAATTTTAACTGCATAGTAATCTCGTCTATAACCAGGCTTAAAAGAGATTGTTTCTTCTTTCGGATATTAAGGTGGTATGGGACATCTGTTAATACTAATGTGGATTAAAGTACATTATAACTGAAATACTTTCACCGGTTTATAATTTTCAAATTTCACAATATTTAACCCAAAAATACGTTCGAAAGGTAAAATTTTAAAATCGCTACCGGGATTTGAACTCATGACGTACAGATTGGCAGTGAACCCTGTAACCCACTGCGCTACGCTATTAGGTAACAAGTTTGGGAAAGAAACTATTTATAAAAATTATACTTGATTTTATTGTTTATTTCGATAAAAAATACGTCACAACAAGGTGTCCCATACCACCTTAATATATAATTAAGTCGACCTTATTTTAGATGATATCTTTTCCTCCAATCAAAGACTTTTTTGCTAGGATTCATTGTCTAGTAGTTTTTGTAATTCCTGCATCAGTTCAAGAATCTTATCCCCTGCTTTTGGGTTATTAACATTGCTGTATCCAACAGTGAATTTTAAGCAAGGATAAAATCTCCATACACTGTGAAATAGTGATTAAAGCTTTTTGTGCGCAATAAATAGTTTTTGGAATTAATGAAACTGTTGCTCTACCGTATACGGTCTGTCAACCCGAATTTTCCGTAGAGCTAAAGTTCTTTCTCTCTCTCTCTCTCTCTCTTTCTCTCTCTCTCTCTCTTAATTTTCTTAAGATAAACATATATGAAAACATTTAAATTTTAGAGCTAGAATATTTGGATTTTTCTTTCAGAAGACGACATTTTTGGCTAAAATGTATAATAATATCTTAAATTTCAAGATAAATTAAATTTCGAGGTATATTTGATGGATAATTGTTGACCATCGAGTGTATTTTCAACTCGTTTCCAATTACGTGATTTTGGATTCTTGTAGCAAATAATGTGACTGGTGATATGGTTCACAGATATTCTACACATTTTATACTCAAAACAAAACTCTTTTTTACATCAGTTCTTTTTAATTATGGCAACAGAACAACATAATCAAACCCTGTCTAAAATCCTATATCTAGTATCATAAATTATCATGTTGAGAAAAAAATAAGTTGAAAGAAATATTTTCCCTTGTATAATGCTCATAAAATATAAAACACACCGTGTTTTTCATAAACATATGCTCACGTACAAAGTTGTTCTTAAATTGGAATTGAAGAGAATTACTCATTCTAAGTAAAAAGTTGATTTATGATACAATTCACTAAACAATGGGTTTTTGTTTCTAAATTTTAAATGTAACGTAATTACTAGAACATTAGGTTTCTATCCTAAATACAAAAAATACACTTTCCCAAATTGATTTTCAAGAAGACCAAATAAAAACAAATTCTAAATTAAGATTCCTTATACATGTATTGAAGCAATTTTCTCTAACTTTCTTATAAATCTGTTACTTATTTTATCTTAAAAAAATGTCTTGGGAAAATTTAATACCGGCACATCTGATTAAGGAGAGTATTTCCGAGTATATATGAATAAATCGGTACATTTTATTTTTAATAAGTCCATGCAATAACTTAGAATGCTGAATAAATAGCTCCACTTTTGATATTTTCTTGCTTAAAATCGTACAAAAAGTTAAATGTCAAACTTGGATATATTCAAATCAGTTTTTGCTTCATTCAGGTTTTTGCTGAAGGCATTTGACAAAATTTTATATAATTGGAAACAAATGTGAAGAATGCCTCTTGAGGTTGCACTGATGACATGTTTCATATATAAATCATTTGAATTACAAAATCGACAAATAAAAAGAAAAAACACAGAAAAAAACACAATAGTATTACATTAATGTACATAACCGTTTGCCAAATGATATTGTTGAGTATCAACAATGACACTAGCATATCCCGGCTGTTGAACAGGGGGGAAATGTTTTTGGGTCGGGATCGGATTTTGACAATACTCTGTGGGACTATTGTATGAATTATATGCACATGAAGCACGTATACAGTGCGAATAGATATCTTGAGCATTAATATTTCTATCTTGAATAGTATGGACATCCATTCCAATGTCATTTTCGTTAAAGAGCGGACTCCGAAAATGGTGTTCTGATCCAAGTTCGGGATTTGGGAATTTGACCTGACTGTGAATGGATTTTTGTAGCGAGTCTTGAGTAACATCGGGCTCGATGTTCGGCCTATGACGCATGATCACAGATTGTTGAACGCCACGTGACTGTGTATGATTGTCAGTTGCTGGGAAAGCTTTCGGTGATTGTTCCTCTTTGATTTGATTTTGACCGGTATCAGGATTTTGTTGAAAAGATGAACGTTTTTCAATATCTTCGTTACCAACGTCAATTTCTGACGTGGAGGATTCTGATTGGTTGCTGTATGGATAACCGGATACAGCATCTCGGCTGCTGCTGCGTGAGCACGGGCCTGCAGATCTATATTCAAAACGAGGCGAAACATTTGTTTTGCCTTCAGTTGAAGCATCTATATGAGTTAGTTTAGGACTAGATGATTTCATACAAGAGGACAGATGGTCCATGTTTTTGTACGGGTAAAATTTCTCTGATTCAGCTTTACAGTGAAGATTTTCTTCAGCAAATGGCTGAGTTGATGAATGATAAGGGAAATGAGGGAAGTAATCGGGATGAAATACACCCGGGTACGCAGGTCCATAAAGAGGCTCGAATTTCCTCATAGGATCCTCGTAATGTGGATTGGGTTGTATGATTTGGCAAAAGTCGCTAGACGACATTTCCGGAACCATTTCGTATTCAGTTGGAAATTCCTGATTGCTTGTGCTTTGAGAGTAAGGAGATCGTCGATGCTTGGATTTCGTTGACCTCGATTTTCCAGGCGATCTTCCCGATAATGTGGAGAAGGGTGAGAGGTCTTTCTGAACGGTTTGTTCAAGTTGTATTTGAAGACCTCTTGCTTCTACATCACTAGATAAAACAAAAAATGTGTTTTTAGGAATGGAGTTTGTGCGTTTATGCGACAACTCAATTAATAAGCTTTTTTTATTGGAAAAACGTAATAGGACTTCGATATATTTTTTTTTCATTATTACCTAAGAACGTAGTTTACGCTGACAATGCAGTGAGGGCGGGAGGATCTACTGTTATGTACAATTGTTGCGTAGCTCTGTATCCAGACCCATCCACCATCTTTGGCGAGAAATCGATAATACTTCGTAGTGACCTGTCCTTTTAACAACACTGAAATAAAATGCAACTTAGTGAAGTAAGTTTCGTAACAAATTAAACTCAAGATTCGGTGTCAATTTGAACAGGATAAATTTCAGTTTAAATATCTTGGTTCATTGTTGACTGAAGTACAACTGAAGTATTGACGGAATTGTAATTCTCAAGATAACCCAAGTATCCAAGCAGGATGTATCGGAGTCGGTATTCAGAAAACATTCAAGTTTGTTTGAATATCGAACCCGACAGGTGTCATTGCACCCCGCCATATGGCAATTCATATCGTGCGTGCTTCTTGAAAGGACATGCTACCCCTCTCCAAAATAATAACCAAAGACATTGAATTTTATGGAAATTAAACAAAATCAAAAGAGCAAAGTTTGTTTGCTCAAATTCTTAGTAGCAATATTCTTCGCGATCGGAACTTAAACTACTTGATTTTCAGACAATTTAACAGACACTATTTATAAATTGTGGACGCTGGATTTTAAACTAATAAAGCTTTGTGGTATTTTTCATAGTTTTATTTTAAAAACTTTAACAGAATTGCATTGAATTAATTCAATCGGGAAGATACAAAATTTAGGTACCCACAAAAAGTTATATTTGAAATTAATGAATATTGATGGTCCACATAAAGGGAAAAATGTGGTTATATTTATAAAACTTTTAATCTTAGAATAAAGGTTTGCACGATAATTTCTATTGACTTTTATATAACGGGCAATATGAATTTTACTTACTGTTTCAGCTTTAAGAAATTCAGTATATGCGCCTATTTACTGTCCGTATATTTTTTGGTCAAGAAATCGAGTTTCTCTATCGTCTATGGTCACAGTATATAATATTACAGATATTCACATGACTCTAAACCTCGTTTCTTTTTTTAATATTATTACGTGAATACTTACGAGTATGATGAGCAAATTTCATGTGCACGATGTCACAGGCATGGATGTACTGATACAATGTCCTCTCAATCAGATCCTGTGGTTCATAACCCGTCAACTGAGCGACCCTGTGTCAAGGACATACAAATCTAATTTTAGCAATATATTCAAATTTCACAATTACCATTAAAACTTTTAAACACAAAATGTAAATCTTTTTGAAATTTTGAAACATAAAGCAAATACCTCGCATCAAGGAAGATGAGTTTCAAATCGAGGCTTGCACGAAACATGAACATGTTGCTAAACATCTTCATTTCCGTTATGGCACTGGGGGGAAGTGAATGTCCAATGGCGACTAGTCCGACATTTTGTTGGCATCCCTCATAAGGAGACATCTCCATGTTGTATTGTTTGATTTTCAAATAGCCTCCGCAGTGAATAACCTGTCATACAAGTTCAGATTTATGTATACATTAATTATTTAAATAAATAAATAAATTAATATTCACGACATTCAAACATTTTCCCCCTTGTATTTTACTGTTGATGGCAGGTAACTCTGCAATACCATAAATATTCTACAGACGATTCAAAGTGTTAATTGTAATTTAAAGCATCAAATTTGCTTATTCAATTTGTTTTTCTTTATCAATCAATTGATGATTGATTGATTGATTGATTGATTGATTACCTTGTATCCACCGGAGGTAAGACCAGCGTTTCTCTTGGCAAGTACACATTTCATACGTATGAAAAATGAGCGCTCAACTTCAAACTCTGAAAAGAAAACCTCGTAATTAACCAAAAATCATCTATCACAGTTAGATCTATATCATTAACTGTTTATGTTTGACTAAACAATTACTGGTATGCCGTAAACTGATTATCATAAAACTAATAAACTATAAACGTTAGATTTTCTGTTGAAATTTAAAACTGTTGGCTTAAAAGAACATTTTCTAGGATAAAAGCATATTTATTTTTGTAATATGTATTACATGTAATATTTTGTAATATGTATTACATGTAATATTTTGTAATATGTATTACATGTAATATGTATTGGTAGTGATATCGTCCAGTCTCTCAATACAATAAATAGGTCACTATGTTAATTGCAATAAACATTTACAGTTATTTGATAGCTTCAACTAAATAAATTTATAAAAGAATTACTAGTATACATTTGCAGATATTAAAGTTGTACATCTAGAGTGCAGAAAATCATATAAAAGTCTGAAAACTGGACAACATCAAAGAAACACTGGATTGCAAGCATTTGGAAAAGAGAATATTATTGAATATCATAGTTAAGCAAGTCCCGGGTTTTAAAGGATCTCACTTCTATTTAATTATTTCAATAAATGCGCAGATTTCGATAACCAATTTTACGTACTGGAAATTTAATGTAATAATAAACAAGTAATATAAGGAGTTTGTTTGTACAAATTGTTTGGAACAAAATGACTCAGTTTTTATTGGATAATAAGTACCTATAAGATTTATACATATACATTTGTACAGGGGCATCCCCGTAAAAAATCAGAATATTATAAAGTGCGTTATACGAGAATATCTTCAAAGAAAGAATCACGTGAAAGTGTTTCTGCATTGAATTTATCTATTTGTTCAATGTTATGGCAAAATATTGAAAATATTGAAATATCTGCCAGAAGCCGAGGTCCCTGAAAACGTTATATAGCAAACCTAGCTGCTGCTTAATTTGTCAGCAATTACCTTTATAACAGCATGGGTAGGGGGAGGAGTGAAAATTGAGCACCGCAGTCATTTCATCATGATCTGCCGGGTGTACATACTCATAAATACTGTTGCCTGTCAGTTCTACCTAGAAGAACATAAAAGCCTGTACATTTTGACTATTCATCACACCATTCCCACTCATTTCCTCTTCCGGTGTTCCAGATATAATTTCGCTTTCTACTTTCGAAATACATCTTGTCGTTTCGGTGACAAAATATAGCATGATTTAATAAACTTTTAAAATGGACTTTTACGTTTTACGTTTTACATTTGACACACACATAAACTTATTTTCCATATTTTTTTATTTATCAATTTCAAAGCTTTTTTGACACTGAAACGTCAAGGTCACGTGATTGAAGTAGACCCGGGAGCGCTCTGAAACAAAATGGCTGCCTGATTAGTTCAAGTTCGGTGATGCGCAAGTTTACCTGGGAGACAGGAAGATGGGTAAGTCGGATTATAAGTAAGGACAGCTGTCATTTCCTCGTGGTCAGAAGGGTGAATGTATTCAAAAATACTACTTCCTGTTAACTCAATCTGTAAATGTAACACCAATCATTGCAAAAGAGTTGGACAATTTAATGTTAAGTAAAGGAGAATTCATGTAGGAAGAACAGCAGAACAACAAAAGATAGGTGTTTAAAAATACACGTACAACAAAACGAACAAATGCACTGTAGCATTTTTTTCTTGTTAAGAAACATCATTTAGTATCTAAAGCCTACATTATCAGACAGTGTATATTTGTGATTATGTAATTCGCAGTTAATTAGATATGAGTTTTCTTGTTGTTCAGTTACAAAAAAAAGTTTAAGGAAACGTAAACAAGAGTACAAATGTTGCTTCATAAAACATCATGATGACCTTTTATACATGCATTGTATTTGTGATTTTCTTTTTGTTTTAGTTGATGAAGCTCATGGGATCATCGATATAATTATACCGTGTGTCTTTTAGGTTACATGTTACGTCTTTTTAAAAATTTCACGTACATATTATGGACCAATAATTGTGACAGAAAGAAAGCCCCCACACGACAAGAGGAAGAAAGCTCAAGACGTGTATAATCTTAATTTCACTTGATCTTTTATCATCAAAACTAAACTGCGCATAAGCCAAAACACAGAAGTGATAATTATTAATATTAAAATGATTCCAATTCATGATCATTTTATTACACATGTCTAGGGGACAATTAATATGTTAAAAGAGGAAGTGATAGTCGTGGCTATTTTAGACTAATCTCCAAATCTCCAAAAAAGAAGATTTCTGTATAAATATATTATAAAACAGTTAAATTTCAAAGCTAAAATACATTGGATTTTTCGTTATTATTAAATGATACATGTTGTTTATAGCTTAAGACACCATATCTGATAATTTAAGGAAGATCTGATGGTTAATTTGTTGACATCCTTAAGTGTATACATATGATGACACGTAAGGCGGATATAGAACTGTGTACCTGTGATAGGCCTAGGTGTACGGAAGCTGTCTCCGAAATATACATGATCTTCCCGTCAGGGGCGACGACAAAGATGAAGCCATCCAATGTCTGAAAAGAAAGGGAAATCACATGGTTAGGCACCGTCTAATTTTACTTAGTTTACAATAAGAATGGATGACAACTATAAGCTCTACAAAAGTTTAAACTTCATACTTCAAGTTACATATAGAACAACAGCTCTCAGCACATTGGCACATTAAGATCAAGGTCCAATAAGGACGCGGTAGCCATACATTCACTAACTGATTTCTCCTAAAAGTGACCAGATCTCTTCCCCAATACTTCAGCACAGAAAATATGGTTATCATTTTTTATGCCTGTTTAATTTATAATGCCTCATCTCTGTTTATAAATATTTAAATATCAAAATGACCCTGTTAAAATGTTCGTATATTTAAACATTCGTGTTTTAAATGTTGTTGTTTCAAATTCTGCTTTAAAAGAATTCGACATTAATAAAAAAAAAAGATAAAAAGTAAAATTTGAACGAGCATCATTAATGATATTGTTTCGGATGGCAATAAAGTGTATCAACCACGCCTCGGTTCTTCTATTGATATTTATACTCTGTATCACATTAAACCAAATAAGACGAGAGTCAAAGACCTGGTTTTCATCCAGATTTTGTCACAAATTAAGTCTTAAAGCATCGACTTAGTTCTTTATTTGACATTGGTTCTCAATCAAACTTTTTTGTCTCCAGTGGACACTTGGCACTACAATACGCACTCCACGATTGTTCAAATAGCCCCAAGTGCATAACGGCCCTGCACGTTTCAGGTTTAATTGCTTTCTTCTGGTCTGGTACCAATGAGGCCATATTATAAGCGTTTTATCATAAAAAGATAACGCATTAACGTCTTTTATATCAAATGCGGATCCTTAACAAAATCAATTTCGCATTAAATAGGAAGTCTCTCTTTGACAGAAAAACAGCTCCGCTCCGAATAACAATCAGGCAAGTAATTGGTTAACACGCAAAGTCACTTTCTTGTTCTTTTATCTGTTTTGCCGGAAAAAAGCGAGGATAAGATGTAATTAAAAGTAGCTTTTCCTTCATTCTTTCCGATAGCGAAACGTAGGATCTGCCAGGGCGGATTATAATTAGTCGGGAGAGAAACTCGACTGTCACCGCTGACATTACTGTATGTTCTGTGGCTGGTACCGCGTTTATTCATCGTAGAGATTTTAAACAAACGTAGTATTTCATGTACATTGTCATAAATATTCTTCTGTGTTGTATTTGTCATAGTTGGAGAAAATCGAAATAAAGTTTCAATAAACAATTATTGCCATAGACAAATACGTTGTGACGTTTCATTTTAAATGGCGAGAAATGCCTGATATTGTGCAAGAATTGGTCGTTGGCTGTACATACATGTAGATTGAAGGAGCAAAATATTGGCTGATTTTCTTGATCCTGTAATTTCATTTTCAATGTTTCATGTAAAATCTTTAAAAAGCCCTGCTACATTATCAACATTTTTTTCGATGATATTTATTTGTGAACTATAAGACAGACAGCTGAATTGTGGGTAACATCAGTGTCCATCTTATCAGGGCACTACATCCCCGTCTTTCCGTCACTCAGTGTGTCAGGAAGAGGCCGATTTATTCAGACTCACGAGTCCGTAACGTCTGCAAGAAACTGATACTACTGAATACCACATATGTTAAACTCTCTCTCTCTCTCTCTCTCTCTCTCTCTCTCTCTCTCTCTCTCTCTCTCTCTCTCTTAGTTCCCGTTAAAAAAAATATTGCTAATACAGTAAAATAGGATATACATGTACATGGAACAATGTTTGCTAGAATATATAGTTATTTTGCACAGTACACGTTAGAAAATTCTAAGATATAAAAATAAAATTTGAGTCTGTACAATGTTAACGAACTTAATAAATTTTGCAAAATAATTGTGTAAACTGTTGCTAATAATTTTGAAATTTTGTTAAAATATGTCGTTCATGTTACTTCTTTAAAAGAATTCAAGAATTTATGTGACAGGTATTAGCACTTTAACAAAGTAAACTAGATAAATCTTAAATTTGAAATTTAAAAGTTGTGATTGGCCCTATGCCCGGTGTAACTTAATATACTGCAATGTGGGATCAATTTTTTAATAATATGATTTGCGCATAGAATACTGATGAAAAGCATAATTAATTATCTTCATTTTTCCATCCCAGCATTTGGTATATTATTTTAGGTAAGAACTCAAAATTAAGCAGAAGATTTCTTTTAACCGTCTGTTGCATGGGGACAAGATTTACATCGATTAACTTTTAGTATTAAAAAATATACAAATATATAAATTCGTTATTCGGATACAATGAGTGGTTTGCTGGATTATTTATTTAAATTAAATTCCTTTTTGTCCTCAACTTCTCATGTTATAGTTGCTAGAAATTCCCGTTCACCTGAACTCGGGGGCACATTATGTAATCAAAATTAAGTTTAACGGCACCCGACCAGTGAATTAATGAAGACCAAGCTTCCCTAACTAGATACTGGACGTGGTCGGGAATAGAAAACCACTTATTAGCATTATAAACAAGGGGCAATATTTGTTAGCCGTGGTCGTAAATAAAGATGGTTAGATGTATGTATGGTAATCCGATACCCCAAACCTGAGAGAGAGAGAGAGAGAGAGAGAGAGAGAGAGAGAGAGAGAGAGAGAGAGAGAGAAAGTCTTTCAAAATTGTCATAAAAATATGATGTAAAACAGTGCGTTGTTAACAGTTCTTAGCAGTTTTAGATAGTTGCTGTCACTAGTATATGTAACATGCACTGTAAACGCCGATTATTGCATAGTTTGTAGAACACTAAAAAAACCAAACAAATAAATAAATTAAACAAAGTCGACAATCTAACTTTGAGAGTGGAGAAAGTTGATATTAAGGTTTTCAGATTATGATCGATTAAAGAAAAATAATGATAGAAAATCAAATGAAACCTAAGATGGAAAGATCAATAGAGAGAAAGAATAAATAGATACATGTAAATGCGCTATACCTGGAGAAGGTGCGATCCAAGCTCTTTTTCCAGCAGGGTCCGGGGCGGCGACCTTTGACCCCAGCCATCTCCTAGTCCTACAACCCAAAACGGAAACGGAAAACTGGTTAGACCTGTATCGTGTAGATTTCAGTGTTTTCAGTTACTATATATAATTCACATTCCATTTTCTTAAGAACCACCACATGCGTTTAAGTCTAAATCAGAGTATACGAAATACACTGAAAACAGTAGTTGTATGCCATTTTTTTTTAATTTACATCTATTTAGATGGGAAGCGCTTATGAAAAATACAAGGAAACATACTTATTGGTTGTTAAGCATTATAGATTAAATAAGATCATTTAATAGAAGCTCTGATACATGTATGTATTTGAGCTGAATTATACAAATTCTAATCATGGGAAAGATACGATTGTAAAAGAAAAGAAGAAGAGTTTTAATCACTAATCCCTTTTTCAACAGAAATACAATTCTAATGTTTCTTATTATCAGCAATTATCATAATTAGATAGTTTTATATACTTTCAGCGAAAATATCATGCAAGAGCAATCATGTAAAGAGAAAGTCTGAAGCTTTCAAGCCTTTTCTCTAAAATCGGCATTAGTCTCGTGATTAATTTCGTCAGTCAAGTTCTGAATACCATCAAAGAAACTGTCTTGAATTTATAAAAATATTGATACATGTATTCAAAAAGCTTTTCTTTCTTTCAAAAAATAGCTAAAATAAAAAATAGCGAATTTAAAATTTAAAAGGGTCAAGACAAAAACCATGCCGCTTTATACCAAATAATTTCTTATTCATTGTGCATAATTAAAAAGATGCATTTTTGTTGTAATTATTCCACTTACTAGATATACATGCGTTAAGAACAACTACATGTACCAATTGGATCCAAAATTTTACTTACAAAAAAGTCAAATTTATTGCGCTATAACTCAGAGTAATAAAAAATCCCCCCCCCACCTTTGTGCATGTTTGAAGTATGATTTGTCTGCAGATTTCAATGATTTACTTCTCAAACATTCGTGATACAACCACCTTTAGTAGTGGGGGGGGGGGGGTATTTTTAAGAAATATATTATAACCTTGAAGAAAACTAAACCACTTGTTGAAATAATAATTGTCTGTTTCGAATTAAATCCTGAAAACTGATGTGCATGCACGGATTACAAGTTGCTAATTTATTAATTAGTCAAAGAAACTTGCTAGCCAGGGGTTCTAACATAAAGGGTACTTACGTTTAAGATAGCACTGTGAATGTTTATTTCTCTCAAACCATATCAATTGTACATGAGGTACAAAAGAAAAACAAATATATTTACAAATGTACAAATGCAGGGTCAAGTTAGGAAGAGTACAGGAATTAAATAAATCGAGCTAATATATTCTTAATAAATCTTTTTTTAAATAAATATGGACATTTTTTTTAATCAATCAATATCTATAGTATTCATAAGCTTCCCAAATTTATAAGTGTTAACATTTGATAAATATTTTTCTTCAATTAATTTGTTTCGGAACATAGAAAATGCCTGGCATTCCATTACATAGTGATATTCGTCACCCAAAGTGGAATCTTTCTATATTACTCCATCTCCCAGTTTCAATTGGTAATTTATGGTTATATGTTCTAAATTTTGTAAATAAGACTCTTAATTCGTTTGGAAGTTTCTTAAGATAAATTTCCTGACCAAAGCTTTTCTTGAAGATTCTGTAATTAAAACATTTGAGTGAATTTTCTACATTTCTGAACCAATCTTGTAAAAACTGATTAACGAGTGTTGTTTCCTTAACAATAGATTTTAGCCAGTTGATACTAGAAACCTTTGATTAATCCAGACATAAGAAAGACCACATGAGTTAAGTATATCTCTCACATATTTCCACCATGGATGCATAAACGAACCCTCAGAAAAACGTTTATAAAAATAGCGATACATTACATGCGTAAGTTTACAATCATGTGCCACTAAAAGTTAAGCCCAATAAGTAATTATTCGTACCTTGATAAAGATTATCAAAGGATATCGCCCAGTTTCCCCATAAACCATACAATTTGGGGTACTAGACTTAATATGCAGTACAAATTTCAAAAATTTTAAATGAACTTTCTCTAAATTATCTGTGGTTTCGTAGCCCCACACTACACAGCCATAAAAAAAAAAAGATTGGACTTAAAACACTATTAAACAGATCAAATTGACAGTCGATTGGTAAATCAAAATATCTTATTTTTCTAAATACTCCAAACAAAGCTTTTGAGGCTTGCTCAGTTAAATGTTTTTTCGTACTTTTAAAAGATCCACTACGAGACACAATAACACCAAGATATTTGAACTCATTCACAATTTCAAGAGGTACAGCTCTGTATAAAAAAATTCTTTTTGTAATACGACCTTTGGAAAAGATTAATACTTAAGTCTTTTCAATGTTAACATGACGTTTCCACAAATAACAATATTACTGAAGAAGGACTTTTGTACCACAAAAACCTATAATGAGCTGATTACCAAATATCAACATACATGTAATTTGATTTGTCTATTAGCACTTTGAAAACTCCGTCTGAATCATAGGACATACTAGAGTTATTAAAACAATAAAATGCTTTCTTTGGTGATTCATCCATCCACACATTTGAATTTTTGTATCGTTTTAAGCTAACTAATTTCTCCCATTAGGCTGCTATTTATGTTGTAAACAATTCTAGTCGCCTTTTTTGTGATCGGCTTCGGCCGATCACAGTTGTGTCCATATGAGGCATCCGGCAAATTTTACTATTTGCGCACGCATTGCGCCTTGCACTACTTTATTTACTTTGCAATGACAACCTCAATTAAATCTTTAAATACACGTAGAATACTAAATAAAAGTTACTCTTATCCGTTTGCCTTGAAATAAAAACATAGACACAGTTTCATAAAAACTGATTCTAATCACGTTTGTCTTCACATATGCGTAAGAATATTTATCGGAAGTATAATTCGCCTACTAAAAGAATAGCATATTCATGTCTTGTTATTTCGGAACGGGGTAAAGTGAAGTCGTACCAAACTGACTCGTACCCAAACAGACTCATAATCCATTTGTCCGGGGATAAACATGATATTTAGATTGTAAATAAAAAGATATGCTGTTAAGATTATGTTTTGAATTAATAACAATTTAGAAGTTTTAAGATAATTGAATGTAGAATTATGGTTATCTTCAAACAAAGTTTAATTATATCATCTCCTTTAAGTTTGCCAACGAGTATCAAATTTTGATTGACAATTTTCGCAGGCACGTAGCATCGTTTTTGAAGGGGGGGGGGCAGAATCATCGAAAAATCTTGACAAGCAAAATAACCCCCCCCCCCCCCCCTGATGCTACGTGCCTGTAAATTCGTTGACATGCAATCTTATCTTTTAAAAGAATTGTTAATTATATTGGAAATCAACAAGACGGTGTTTTATTTAGTTTATTGCATGTACATTAACAGAGCTGACCAATGATATTAGCCGATCATTCCTTTAAAAGGATTACTTGTTTAATATTTAAATTGAAATGACACACTCTTGTTGTGGTGGTGGTGGGGGGGGTCCTTGAGATATATCGATGGTAATCAGAAGCATATCTATGGTACATGTATATTCAACACGTATACTAAACACAATGGAGATTCAACTAAAAATCCAACCAAATGATCATGTTTCGCTTTTGAAAAATATTTTTTTCACGGCATATGAAAATTACAGATTTTTTTTTTTAAATGGCACATAAAGTGTTGATTTGTTTTTGTTTATTTATCTTGAAACTATAATTGTTCGCGTCTTTTAACTTGTCGTATTCGGAATGTTCTCGTTCACCAGCGGGCCGTTCGTTAATTGTGTAAAGCTATTTAAATGAAACACACAAGTCATAGCTTTGGCGTTTTAATGAGGAATTCAATCAAATTTCCACACAAAATCAACGTCGGTCCAAGTTTTCCAATTAATTGTTAGTGTTCAATTGAGCTTCGTCGCTTAGCAGACGACATGTGAATTCTGCGCGCGGGGTTAACAAAATGTACTCATCGGAACATATTGGTTCTGTTGGAAAATTCCCCGGGGGTTCCGATATCACAGCAAGATAAATACGACAAATGGTTAAATCGTTAGCCAGTACTGCACAGTAATTATGGGTTGATGAATGTGTGATAGACGCCATTTCTACAGAATAAACGAATCTGTCTGTTAATTTGGTATTTATGATAAACCAGACATCATAGTGTCGATTTTAGTACAGAAATTTACTTTTGTTTTTTATTTGTTTGTTGGTTTTTTTTTAGAATTTGTTTTGAGGGGTTTTTTTTCTGGTAGATTAAAACTTATATTTATAAAAAAGAAATGGAGAGAGAGAGAGAGAGAGAGAGAGAGAGAGAGAGAGAGAGAGAGAGAGAGAGAGGGGATTAAAAAGGAGTCAAATTAACAACCTTTAATTTCGTCAATTTAAAAACATCATAAAATACGAAACACTCATTGATTCACTTAAATCGTTAATTTCATTTGGAAGAGTTTGAATAAATTATTATGTTTAAAATATTGTCACTTCATCCCTAGTGTCACCATTGTCATGTTTATAAAAATGTGCAAACTAAATAAACAGATATTGTTTTTTTCTTTACGTACATTTATCCTTAACTTGATTAAATTCTTCATAACATATATATTTACAAAAGGAATTTTTTTTATTAGAAACAGTGTGGGGTTTTTTATCTTCAGTTGGCTACTAATTTTAGCAGCTGAGCAATATTGCTAATGAATTGAATAAATTCCAGAGTTCACATTCAGCCATTAATTTTCCTATAAAAAAATATTTTCGTCCCAATATTTTTTATTTTTAATTATTTTGAAACATTGCAAAAATTTTATTAAATCTGTCAATATGGTGCTTCTCATTCTTCACCAGCCACTGACAGAAGAGGCTATGTAAACATTGAAACCGGAAACGTCGAACGGACAGATTCCGGAGATTAAATATCACCCATAAAGGGATTCGCAAGTTCAATATTTATATTATTATTCAATGTCAATAGCGACTGGTTAGGATGTTTTACGAAGAACGCCGTCAAAATAGACCACAAGAGACCGTTCACTCTTCGCTGTAGGTCCCCCATATACCATAATAAAGTTTTTCTCTTCAACAAATATTTGAACTTCTGTTTTTTCTCCCCTTTTATAAAACGAGCTGAATGGACAAGTGGAGAAGATATGATTTAATGCTCCCCCGATCTGGGTCCTTACACAATACAAATCCCGGTTTTTTTTTATTTAGTTGTCACTTGATTAAAAAGAGTTTCAACAATCCTGCTTCCAAAAATATTTTTAGGATTGTATACGTCTTCTTGAAAATTTTGAAATTGATATGTTTATTGAAATTTAATCTGCATTTGTTTAAGAGTTACAGCTTACTAAACACAAAACTTTCTTTACTCAGAAATACAGTTTGACAGACACAATGTTAATGCAGTTGATTGGTACATATACATGTATACCCATTTTTCTGATTTGTTTATTCCAACTTAAAACGGAACTCGGTAGACATGCGTATTGTAAAGTTATAAGATAAACACGTGATACTTTAAACGAACAATAACCAACTGGTTTTTTAACTGGTTATGTTTAATTTTTTTTTATTTTTTTTTTTTTACAAAGTTAACTGCATACAACATGTCAAGAAAAAACAAACGGCCTTATTCAAAAACAAGATCTCATTTCACACGAGACTTTCCAATGGATTATAATAGCAGGTTTCGTGGCACAGTTGAAGTCACCATTATTCCCTAATTGAATATAAACATGGCGTTTATATGTTAAGTTTAGCTTTTACTTTTCACTGTCAATTGCTAGTTAACGCATTTTCCATTTCAATCGAAATCAAATATTAATGATATTCAATACTGAAAGTTTGGAAGAGGTTTTTATATTCGTTCTTAAGATTGAAAGAAGATAATCGGTATTTTTTAAAATTTGATTAAATAGGCTGAGCGAAAAAATCAATTTTTAGACTCCACTGTATTCTAACCCCCAGAAGGCAGAAACAGAAGAACTTGATTTATAGCGATATATAAAAAATATGTTTTGATAAAAAAAAAAGCTAGAATATATGCATTTAATCTTCATAAGAAAGGATTTAATCTCATTGTTGAACAATCTTAAATCAATTGTTAAGGGAGACGTCCGTATGTTCTAATTTATCATATAATTTATGAATCATTTTATTAAACAATATCTTGTTAATTGATGAGAAGTACGTATTGCAAAAATCAGGAAAAACCTGGAAACAACGTTTTCAAAAGTCATCAAATATTGAACATATATTCCAATGAACAAAACTTGTATCAGGAGAAAAAATTGAGTACGATTGTCTGTTTAAAAAATCGAATATTTTACAGTATGTATACATGTATATATAACTTAATTTTTTTCCCCCTGAAATTTGAAGATGGGGGAATAAGATAGCGCAAATGCCCATTTGGTATATAGTCGTAAAATACAATTTCAAATTAATTTTTTTCCACTTAAATATATTAGATAATGTTTTAATACAAGTTTACAAAAGGACAATTTCTAACTATTATATTTAGATTTAATATTGCAAAAATGATAAGACAAAAAAATAAACCCTAAAGTTTTGGTAGTATCGAACCCACATTCTAAAAACCCTAGCTCTATAAGGTTACCCTATGTCTGCTACCCTAACCACTGAGCCATTTCAGTCACATCAAAGTGCGGTGTTTAAATGCTAAATGTGACTTCGGCCACGAATTAACGGACTTGTATTATTTTTCTAAAATGTTCAATTGTTGATATACAAAATAACATTTTTGAAGTATGGTGGGTCATCTCTCCACGTTTTTGTTGATTTAAATTGGTTTGATTTCCATTAAACAATATTTAGACTGTGACAAAAAGATGGAGCTCAGACCCACTCTATAAAAGAAAACGCATTGAAGCTCTAAAAAATGACACTATTTGGAGGTTTTAATACGCATACGCTAGTTAAGATCAACATATTCTAAGTTTATAACATATTTAAGGGTTACAAATCGATTTTATGTTTAATATAAATTGTTTTTAATAATTTAAAAAGAAATTATCAGATTTGTTGATACTTTAATTTTACAGTATCTTATCTTTTCTCATATGGGCATTTTACGCGCCTTATTCACCCATCTTCTTAACAATATTTTACGTAAATGTAAGAAATCCCCTGAAATAAGCAAATAAATCCTAATATTAGTATTCATCATATCTCATTCAGAAGCCTGAAGAAAAAAATCATATATACATTTTTTTTTAAAATCATATTTAAATAATGCACAAGTATGTGTAAATGTAATAAAATGCAAGTTTTATGAAATAAATTAATAGGAATTAAATTGACTTTTTCGTACATAATTTTAAATAATTATTCTATTCTGCGATCGCGAGAATGGTGTGTTTGTACTCCTCATTAGAAGTCCATTTTTATATAAATCAGAAGTGCTCTTGGGCCACCTTGAATTCCTACCACGTGTGGTTAGCTCCCCCTACCCGAAACAAGAAAAGAACTAAATGGAGTCGTCGAGTTTTTGTATCACTTGCCATCAAAAGCTATTTTTCAATCGCACCTGTCCGTCTTACCCGAGTAGGAGCGGAAATGAAAGGAAATAGTTATCGCGTCGTTGACAATCCGTTCGGAATACCTTGTGTCCCAGAGTTTCGATCAAGTTTTTTTTTTACCTCCTCGCACCTTGCCATACGCGAGCGAGCATTTTAACCAGGTGTCGAAAGCAAACTTGGACAAGAATCCCTATGTAAACTCCTGACACCTCGGGATAAATAATCTGAATGGGGGAAAATCAGATTTATCTAATCGAGGCCCACTATTCTGCCTTCAATTTGTTAACAGGTTGGGGGTCCATTTTAATAAAAACTTTACCATGAGAGTTTACAGAATTCGGCAGCACTGTGACAGATTAGCAGTGATAATATGAGAGAGATTCAGCGATAACATATACAAAAGAGCGATTAGAGTTCGAAGACAAGAAAGAATTAAGTGATAAAGCGAAAAAGACGGGCCATTTCTCTCTTCATGTGAGAGAAGCCTTCAGTTCTCTTTAATAGACCCATTTGGACAAATCCTAGTGGATTTGGGATATTAATAATATTACTACCATTGGCTTTAAAAACAAGATAAATATTTTATTGCTTATTTAAAGCTATACTGTTCAAAGCACCTTTCTGAATGAGACAAACTTAGGTTTCATATAAAAATAAATATCGAATGACAGGTTCCTTTCCACCTGTTAAAGTTAGCAAAGCAATAGACAGCATACGAATATAATGTCCTGAGTTTGATTTATCTCGAGATTTGTTCTATCAATGGTCATGGAAAAAAATTCAAATTGCATATTTTATTGCAATGAACCATTGCAAAGGTGCCGACACTATTGTGTAGACTGCATGGATGTGTTCTACTCTTGAAAAACGCTTACATGTTTTTTTGTTTTTTTGTTTTTTGTTGTTGTTATTTTGTTATAATGATTTACAGCTTTGGTTGTAGACCAGGAAATGCATTTCATCCTTACAAGTTTAAATACTATAGCACGTCTGCGAATTTTTCTATTATGGTCCCCTAAGAAAATTACTTCTGTCATATTGAAACCTTCGTGAACTGTGGGGACCCTTTCGTCTATGCAATGAATTTTCCGAAAGAATAATATTATTAGTGTGCACACGTGTACAGCTGATAAAAGGATTTACAACCTTCAGTTCCGGGGCTTTTGATACCCCAGTCCCTGATAAGAAACGCGCAAACACTCTCATTTTAATTTAGTACCTAACTTTTGATTTCAGAAAAATTATTATTTGGGGTCATTTTGGAGGGGCACCAGATTTGAACATTGTACTTTCATCCCATGAGAATTTCGCGAATATCAAAGGAAAAAATGGCCCCTACCCTCGACGCATTACAAGTAATTTATGGGATAGGTTAAAACTCGGTACCCCTCGGTCCATACTCATTTGTTTACATTGACTTGGAACGAATTTCATCCTAGAGCAAAAATTGAAAGAAAACTGCGTATATAATAGGATCAGCGATAACCATTCTAATTTAGTCGCTCGACTCTGATAACAATGTAAATGAGATTGCTTTGTTTTTCATAAAAGGGCACAGCATAGATCCCCGTCTTGAATAAAGCAGAATGCCAGCCATACATGTATTTCAAGATGATTCATTGCAAGCACGTATAAAAATTTGAGGCTTATAACATTATTCCCTTTATTTCATCTTTCCTGTGCAGTTCTGTGTCAATATGAACACTAAGTTAAATATTATACTTACTGCAGTTACACTACAGGACACTTTCTAGAATAACGCCCGTCATCTTTTAATGTTTGAATTACATGTATATACCAGATAATTAAACATATCCAACCATTTTGCCATAATGTTTGCATTATTTGTTTACACCACTTAATACAATAGATTAAAGACAGTGTATCACTCACACACAGAGAGAAAAAAAACTTATTGAATATACACTTGGTAGAAGGTCTAGTGAAGTTATACATGTGGTTGGAGAGAGTTCAGATTTTGTCATAAATAAGGAATTCACGAAATGTCAGCTATTTTCTGTGACAAATGTCTCAAAGATAAGTTAATTTACATTTTAAGAACGCTGGGTACGGAATCTCAACACAGGTGTTCACGAGGCTATCTTTATTGGAAATGTCGAGCCCGCTTATGTCAATAAAAAAGACAACAGGGCCGCTATAATCCTTAACACTTATTGCTCGTTATTGAATTGGCACGTTAAGAGCGGCGAGCGAGAGTCCACATTTTTACTCGCCGACAGATAGTCCTAGATGAATTATCTTTAGATCTTAAATTACAAGAAAAACCAAGAGGCGGGTCCCCGGCAGTTGGTCACTGCTTGTATCGACACAGTTTGACCGTATCGTAAAGTGCTATATGCCCCCGTAAACTAGAATTAAACTGTATTGTAGGGCCGTACGATTCACGCCTCAATAGGCCACCATCAATGGGTTTAGATTACTTGTAATAATTATCACCCCATAGAAATGTACGTCCCGGCGCGTTGCGATTTTGGGGTTCCGTTCCATCTTCCAAAATTAAATGTTCCCGAGAGGAATTAAAGAAAAAAGTTTAAATACAGGTTGTTTTTTTTTATTGATTATAAGTTAACAGGGTTTGTATAACTTCATTTTATTCAGGAGGTAAAGATCAAATGTTTTCTTGGCCTTGTTGATTAACACCATTTTTTTTTGTAATTGAAAGACTATAGTGAATGAAATTGCAAAATTCATGTTCTTCTAATGTTTACTGTACATGTATATATAAATTATTACATATTTACATGTACATCTTATGAAGAATTTCAACCTTATTATATAAATGTTCAGGTTTTCTGTCATACTGTTCTGGAAGTAACAAGAATCTAGTTTGTTATGATACCATGTCGACTGTCCATCGTGGCCCGTGCGATACTGTCCGTCTGTTGGCCTTATCTCTCGGTCATACTAATGTCCGCAACGGGCACACCTGTAGGACAACACTGACGTTCACAGCCTCCCCAGATAAACAGATGCCGGGGCACACTATTAACAGGAAACCTTCTGACAAACCCTAAAGCAGCAACGACTTATTTTCTCAGCTTCTGCTTACAATATAAATGCTCCGATTCCTATATAGTTCAATATGGACATACATGTACGTGGCTTTAAGCTTGAGTTGAAATAACGCAAATATTTATCACAGTCAGTCATTTACATGTATATAATATTCTCAGTTCACTTTTTGAACTTTATGCAATTATCCTATTTTACCACAATATAACTTGTATATATTAACAAATCTTTTTCGGATTATAACAGCTTGGTTTTGACAATTATACGGTGTTAACTCAAGGTACATGTACATGTACATGTAGATCCACATATAAGTACTTATAGATATACACGTACAGTACACAGAGTTAGGTCAGACTATACTGACCAATTCAAACGCCATGACCTGACACAGTCAAGTATTTCTGTCGGAAAGTTACTATAATAACAGTCGTGGTCATGAGATAAACTAAGTCCATGTACCTCAATAATACAGACTAAGTCATTTATAGTACATGTATATTGACTATATAATAAAGTCCCCCCCCCCAAAAAAAAAAAAAAAAAAAAATTATTATGTTTTATATTTTTTTTTCATTGTTATACGATCCAATATTCAATCTTTATAGAGCTGGTTTGTGAAGGCTATATTTACAAGTACATGTACCTCTTTTAGACAAAGAGCTGTGTATACTAGTTGGGGTTTTTTTCTGTACCAAATTAAAGTTTTAATGGTCAACAATATCATATTCAAAAGTTTAAGGTAGACCTTATGGTAATTTCTTGACCACCAAACCTCTTTTTTACTGACGGAGTAAAAAATGTACTCCGTGACTGTAATTTATATGTGGTACCCAAATTATAAAATGAGCCTGCCCAAAGGTTTCATGGCGTTTTTTTTTTATTGGTGATCTAAGCTCAAACGAAAACCAAAAAGTCAAGTAAGAACCGAAATAAATGTAATCCGTGCACATCATGCCTTATCGCCTATTTCTCGATTCCTTAGAGATGTACATTTACTGGCAACCAAATATTAAGCGAAATTACTGATTTGGTAAGTGAAATCTTGAATTTACTTATCAGGGAATCCTCCGTGAAATATGAAAACATGGCATTATTCACATTTCTTATATACATTTAACTGATTAAAGGGATTCACCTCATTTTGGGTAATAATTATAAGACATCATTTCTGTTATTTGACGACAAATATTACCAATAACATAGTTCTATTCTCTATGAAGAGCAATTTTATTAAAACTTTAACTTGAGTGGATATTTAATGTTCCTTTTTTTTATATTTGTGAATAATATGTTACACAACATCAAACGCATATAGCTGAGCAAGTTTTCTGAAACCGCAAATAAATTTACGTGTAGTTTTTTTTAAAGTAAAAACCTGCCGTCTCACTAAATTTGTCTGTCTGTCTGTCTGCGGGTACTCACCGTCGGGAAATACCGTCCTCATTTTGAGGTAACTGGTACATAGCCGTATAATGGACGCCTTGTCCAATTGGCTCGTTATGGCGGACGGCAGGGGGAGTAACTTTGCCAGTTCATAGAACTCGGCATTTTCTTTCTCGCGTCTTGTTCGGGCGGCCGTCTTGGATTTGCACTTCATATCACGCCAACTGCAAATATAAGATGTAAACATACACTTTATTACACGCCAACTGTAAGTGTAAGATGTAAACATACATTTATCATTCCAACTGTAAATGTAAAACGATAACATACACTTTATTACACGACAACTGTAAATATTAGATGTAAACATATATATACTTTATTAAACACCAACTGTAAATTTAAGATATAAACATACAATTAAATTCACGCCAACTGTAAATGAAAAATGTAAACACACACTTCATTTAATTGCTAGTTGCGTTGTGCATGCTTATAAATGTAAAATTTATATCATTTCATCCAGAAATGTACTGTGTAAAATTGTACAATCATGTACATGTATATTTTTACATTTTACATGTAGATATACACTACATACTGTGTCAGCGTTACAAATGATCAGTTGTTATTAAGAATGAAATATTTGGTGGTGCATATATAATACATATGTATATATATTTCAGTTCAACAATCAAACACCTGCATATTTGTCAGCGTCTTTAGATGACAATTCCATAGGGTACCACCTTAACAGCCCTTTGAAATACGCATTTAGTATACGCCCACAAAGACCGATTGTTGATTATAGGTGATGAATTTTTATTTATTTTTTTAGGGGGGGGTGGGGTAGGGGGAGAGGAAGCTTTACAAAACCCGTTCTTCCAACCCCAACCCTACACATGTATAGCGAAAAAAAAAACCAACTAAAAGAAGTTTCACATCGCGGTCAGATCGCTGACTGAGTGGCGATGGGGAGTGTTATTATAATTCCAGGGAACTCTATATTTCTACCGTTCGACTATAGACAGAACACTTATCTCAATAAGGGACCTATCGGGTGCATCAATTTTCACTTTCAAGTGGTCGGACCCTTTGAAGTCGCTTACCAAGCTATTAGCTCTGTGTCCACAGGATTTGATTATTTTTCTACCCTAGTTCCTCAGTATTGTTGTTTAATCGCCGGATTTTCTTGATCAGGGCATCAGAGTTTACACTTTCGGCTGAGATTCTATTGTATTTCTGAAGATTCAGTAAGAGTCATCGTCGGGATAACAAGATGATATAGTTAACGATATCAGTATTATATAATCTAACGAAGTCTCTTTTTTTTTTAAATTATCTCCTTAGCTATTTATCAATATCTATGAATTTCTTTTAAAGTATTTGTTTCATTCTGAGATAACATTGATTTATCTATGAAGAAAACCTTTGAAAATAAAAAAAAAAACTATAAAAAAATGTATCAAATTTGAAATTCCTTATACTATTTAATCTTCGTAGAGATTTTTTAATGTCAGTATAAAATTTCCTTTGAAACTTTTCGATAAATGGGGCGGTCACGGCGTATTAATATTACCCCCTATTATATATGTAAATATACATATTTACATGTATAAATCATACATGTATATTTAATTGACCGTAAACCGGAAATTAGATCTTCATTTAGACCAAGCTTCCACAATTACATATCATGTGTCTTTATTATTATATATCATAAACATTAACTTAAATGATTAACATATAAAATGTTCACCAATATCATATTAATCATTGATAAATGGAAGGAAAAAAAATGATCAAAAAATGCATTGCGCTACACAAGAGGTGTCGGAATTTCGAAAATAAAACCGTTGTGGTTATTAATTCTAGTTTCATTTCTAATAAAGATCACATCTCGTACTTTAAGCGGTCTTTGTATGGGCAGTCGTCCTACAGGCCGTACAGTCCAAGAGCGCCTCTTTAAACGGATCAGAATTTCAAGTGATTGTGAAGAGGCCCTCCAAACATCTTGTATCAGTCATTCACAAACTCATTCGTGCCCTCAGATAACCTCTGTACGACTTGTATCAGATATTATTTGAATTTTATTTCATAACTTTTTTTCCGTGTCATATTCGCGGGACGTTCCGGCTTCTGTCGGAAAAGATCCCGTGTACTTTTTGAAGAACCAACATGGTATTACGGTTTTGGTCAGATCTAAATATTCGAGTTTGTTTCATATAAATATTCTCTTTCATATTCTCATTTTTTTTTTAAATTTGATTTAATCATTTGTTGTTGTTTCTTTTCTATTGTACGAAGCTGTAGAATTATTTGTAAAGCATTTCTTTTTTTATTGTTTAATACCCGTGTAATGTGCAAGTAGAGAATATATAACATGTTTTACAACTTAAAAAATGTTCTCTGTAAAACGTAAAATAAGAAAGGAAATAGATAAAAAAAAAGAATTTTCTTATTAAACTTACTTTGCTTTCAAATGAGCAGTCGGCCCGTTTGTGCATTTCAGTAATAAAATGTACAAAAATTATAATTAAAAGAAGAAGAAAAAAATCCCTCGATCGCATTTGACTCTTTTTCTCCTTTTAAAATTTCTGATAAAAACTAAAAAGGAGTATTTTATTTATTGTTTTTTAATTCTTAAATTTTATCAGTGAATGAGAGCCTTAAAATTTAAAGTATACATTTCATACACTATATATTTCTGGAGAAAAATATTCGAAAATTCTTATAAACATGTATGTGTCAAAGAAATTCGTCTTTAATGATAGCTTTGCAAAAGTCATCAACAAGAAATTAATTAATGCTGGAATTATGTTAATGAGTGATTGACACGCTTTGTTGCTGACCCATACATCGAATATACGGACAGCGTTATCAGTTGAATTCCCAATGCACGTGCATCGCTACATGCATAAATAAACACTAATTCGCTTCAATAATGCACGTGAAATATTGGACTAGAAGTACAGAATGCCATTAAATGAGAAAAAGACCTGAAAACTCCATCCTTCCATTGGTAATTAATTTTTCATCCTTTCTGGCGAGATCTGAAAGAGGTGCGACTAATTTCAGGACCTCGAGCTTTGTGATTTCTGGACATTAGCGGATCAGAGCAAGCTAGTTTTTAATAAGACGAATCCAAGTGCCTTGTTTATGTGGGGTTATCTTCTATTGAGAAGACCCTATACACAGGGGTTAATAAATCTACAATAAGTTTCACTCCGCTTATCTAAGTGCCTAAAATTAACACACGATAACAATTGTTGTAGCAGTTTTCGAGCACAAGTGCTTGTTGATAAGAAAACCCCGTGAAGCTTTGAGGGGTCGCTGGTAAAATTTCTTCAGTTTTTTTTTTGTAGATTATTTATGAGAAATAAAGTTTATGCGACGGGGACTCGATTATTGTTATTTATATTTCCGTATTGAGAACTAATTTTGAGTATGGTCAGTAAACTTTGAGAATAACAATTAAAATAAAAATGACATACATGTAAACACAATTGGATTTCATTTATTTTATATATGATACAAAGTTCTATAAAAGTAAAGAATTAATCGAATTGCTTAAAGAAATTGTATTTAATGATCTATTTGCATATTTATTTTTTATAACTATTCATTCATTGAGTTATTTATTTAAAAATATTTTCAACCATTTTAGTTTTAAATTCTAAACAACGTTTAACATTTCAATTTTTTTATGATGTGACATTTAAAAAATATTAAAGACGATTTGATCTTATAAAAGTATACTTTCTGGATATTTATACATGTATGTGTGAGACATTTGTTTGAATTATCCTGACCTCAATTGCTCATGGTTTCATGATTTAAAATATTATTTTTATCATTTTCTCGGAGAGATATGTTGTGTGTTTATGTTTCAGGGAGTTATACACTTAGACATACAAGTGAAAAATTTCCAACAATGTGATAATTTGGATAATACCATACTAAGCCTTAACTTTTTTGTACCTGACACACTTTATCATGCTTTGATATTTACTCAATGAAAATGTCCTTATAATATTGTTCGAATGTTAATTAACGTTCAATTGATCACAATGCGAAATGAGGTTTTACAAAATTTTCAAACAAACAGTGCACTTGTAAAAACAAGAAATTGCAGGACATTGCGTGTACAGATGGATTAAACTATGAATGAAAGTCTGCCAAAATAATTAAATGCTTTGTAAGTAAAATGTTTCCCCTGTCCATAAAATACAACCATCCACGTGTGTCGGGCTCCAGATGTCACAGGTGTTGGAGTTCAGGTCTCAACGCATAGATGTGAATAAGTGGATTTTTTAAAATGAAATTGAAAGTTTTCAGAAAGATGAAACTAGATTTATGTATTCATTAGTGGGAAAGAGTGATGTGCGTGAGAGAGAGAGAGAGAGAGAGAGAGAGAGAGAGAGAGAGAGAGAGAGAGAGAGAGAGAGAGAGAGAGAGAGAGAGAGAAGAGAGAGAGAGAGAGAGAGAGAGAGAGAGAGAGAGAGATTATTTTGTATAAGATACAGATACAGTATAATATAAAAACTGAAATTCATTTTTAAGGATCTCATTAATGTATCGTGTACATATGCCTCTGCCAGATCCAAGTCAAGAAAACTTGATTTAAAAGTACAAGATTATAAGGTGCCATAGAATGAAGACATTTTTTTCATTCAAACTCAGAACCCCAATCCTTAGCACCCACCCCCCCCCCCGCCTTCTGTTAAAAATCAAAATGAAATTGGAGAAAAGTTTTCACGTGTTTGAATTCCAATAATTGGACTGTATTTTAGAACATCACTAAAAAGTTCTAGAGATGTTCAACTCTTTCTGATATTTGATTAGAGGGTCTGATTAAATATTTGCTGTGTAAAAGGGAAATGATTTCCAAATAATTCAATACCCTGTCTCCAAGAATAGAAGATTTAAAGACGAAAAAAAAAATCAAAGCCCACGTTTTAATTAAGTTATGAATTTCCAAATCTTACCGAAAAAGGGATTCATCTCTGCAGCAAAATCACGTGACCTGGAAAATCCTTTAAATTAATTTTACGTCATGATTTCCGTATCTGTGATTGCAAGGAAACAAGTCAAAAAGTTAGGGCAAGGAATCAACGGCTTGCGGATTAAAACGGAAAAATATCACGCACGGTTAAGATTCGGCAGTAATAGTAGAAGTATGGAGTTATTGTTCAAAACCTGAAGAATACACACAGGTTCGTGCTTTTCGGCTCCTGCAGATGTGTAAATGAAACTCCAGCAGAAACGTGTCACAGACTCGCGATTAGGCACGAAGAAGAGTTTATATTTCGTCTCACGGTCCTTCCAATCGCTTTTAGTTAGCTCCGGACTTTCAAACAGTCCCCATATAACATGCGGATAAACTTTGTTCTCGGAATTTGTGTTGCCTTTCTTTTCCCAGCCAAGGATGATTTCTTATAGAAAAGTTTTGGATTATGTTTATTGTGCCTTTCTCTCCGTGTGAGTGAATCTTAGGCGAGAGTTTTTTAAAAGTCTTGTGAATAAGAGATAAAATTTACTTTATAACGTATGCAAATATCGGGGAGAAAATTGGATATCTACGTGAAGATTTAAATAATTAGCTCCGCCTCCCTCGCCGAGTGATAACACCGTGAACTGTCAATCACCGTGAATCTGTTATTTGATTGGTGACCTGTGGATTGGTTTTTAACACGGGGATTCATCTCACACTGGAGTATAATTCCATTATTAACAAAATATAAGATTGAGCTTGTCTACTGAAAAAAGACGACGTCCCGTAAATAACTTCAGATATTCAAAATTGCTATCTTGCTACACATATCAGCAAAAATTTCCTTTATGGCTGGTGCCAGTATATTTCAACTTAATTTTTTTTTTCGAAAATTGAAATTAGATTTGAGAAAGGGGGTATTAAAACGATTAAGAGATGTGGTTCTGCATTCTGTATTCCTTATAAAATTATCACTTTCTTTTAGTTCGTTTGAAGGACTATTCATGACAATTCTGTTGCTGAAAATTTAGAATATTTAATCCATATATTTATATAAAAATAGCTATTAAAGAAAGAAAGATACTCATCGTTTTAAATATCATAAAATAAGACGAAAGAAGGTTATATTTATTTCAGATCTTTTTGTATTTTTTTTTTTAACTAGGATCCATTTTTTAACAAGACGAAATCAAATTTCAATTGTTTCATTGGTTTTAATTTTACATGTTCATATTGACAGCTTTACTTTATATTCAATAATATTTTTTTTAAAAAGGTACCGCCACAAAATCATACTGAAAAGATTCTTGTATTCCTAAGAAAATTTGCTCAAGTTCTGTTAATCTATCATCAAATAATTTTTTAGTTGCACGTGCAAGTAGTATGTAATTAAAATATCCGCTGTCTGTGAATGAGATTTAGGAAAACATCCGCTCAAAATATTAACACGTTGAATATAAATTATCACTGTTTTGTATTTAATTTTAAGATTTGAAATGACAGGACCGTCAACATACATGTATATATTTAGATCTCATTAAAAGCAACAACATGCTGGCAATTTGAAAACAAAAAATACTTCGGGTGAACCTTATTCTTTATAAAAGAATGAAATGATTTTTTATACTAAATTTTTTTTTCTTGCCGAAAATTATGGAAGATAGGGTTAGGGACTATACTTTCTTTGCTATTTCGTTGATGTATTCGTTGATTGTACTTGAACATGCATTTATAACGAAAATTCAAGATAAGTTGCTTTGAATGATGAAAGAGTGTATATTCTCAATCTAAATCCTTTCATCAGGTAAAAACTAAAATGTTTAATATCTGCATTTAAAGCTTTCAGATGTTTAGAAAGACGCTTAATTAATTATCAATATACATGCTGACAACGATAAGTTATATGTACAAAAAAAGAGTTTTATGACAGTATTCAAGATTTGCAAGTTAATTTGAAATTTAATTTACAAATGATGAGCTTTTAATATCGTATTTTATATATCGCGGGTGAGAAAATGTTAATAAACTCATATGTAGCTGTACATGCATGCATTTTTCGCCAGTTACAAAGGTATCTTCAACCTGTATCAAATTTTCAAATTATTTCTAATAGCAGCCGCAGAATGGACAAAGTAGCAGGTGATAAGATGACCAGGGTAGCTTCCATTGTTATTATTCATTTATTTATTTTTTTTTTTTTGTCAAAGAAAATTCCATAAAGAAATGCTGGATTTTCAACGGAAAACAAACATGACGATTGAATAACAAGTCGAGTCTCTTAAACATAATGATTCCAAAACGAGATTTATGGTTCAATGAATAATCGAAATGTTCCCTCAAATTGAGCAATTATACGCCTGATTAGGGAAACATTGCAGTCCCGGCACCCCTCGGCATTCATCTCTATTCATTGTCCACTCTTCAATGTGCTTTTTCCCGAGCTTCATTAGTCAGATAGAATTCATCCGGGTGTTTAATCTTCGTCGGTTAAGCGCTTGACGACAAGAGGTGGATGGCAGCTAAATCTGCTCCGTCCAGTAGTCAATCACTCATTGATCGTCGTTTAGTCATTCTAACTCTTGTCATTCTGATCCCCCTTTTGTTCACTCTCCTCTCATCAAGAGGTCATTTATGTTATGGTCACCTCTGCGTTTTAAGACAGGTGGCCAGACTCTTGGAGCTAGGGGACAATGACGTAAAATTATTCGCAACCGATAAAAACTTATGAAGCAACATGTAATTTCTTTTTCGAAATTGTGCAGTTAAACCAATGCAATTCATTTCCCTGTGTCTCGAATGAATACATTAATGTTAAGTTATACATGTTATTATATAATGCTCAATTTGACTTGATACATGTACCTGCATCTAAGACATTCCAATTTCTCACAGTGTACAGTGAGCAATATTATCTATAAAATTGTTAATTACTGAGGCAAATATAAAGATTTTTCCCTCTCTCAATTTTATAATTGACAAATCTGGTTTTTTTTAATGAAATATAACGATTTGTTTTAATTGAATTTATCATGAAGGATTAAGTTGCATGTACTGTCTTATTTTTATACAAAGATTATATTTTCACAGTGAAAATACATGTACAGCACATACGATGCTTTGAAATGATGACATAAAAACGTTCGAATCATCCTTGATGAAATCAAAAGTTACAGTGAAATGTAGATAGGACCTTTTATCGCTGCAGTCATATTAATAATATGGATAAATATTAGCCATAAAAATAAACCGATTTTTTTTATTTTCAGGGGGTTGGAAATAATTGCATTTTACTTCATATAATTATATTAAACATATAATTTACGAGGCTATGATATTTAATCATATTTAATTTAAAAAAACCCAGTAAACATTTAAAACAACCATTTTTTAAAGTTCTGGATCTAAATAACGCATGCCTTAGGAACAATTTTCTCACAAGTTACTGATTTAGCTGTATATATCTATGCATTGATGCTTGAACAAAGAAAAGCGAAAAAAAAATTGTAATAAATTGATACCGGTATTACACATGTATAAGGTGGAATTCTTTGTTTAATTTCATTTTGAATCATGTTTTAATACATGTATAAAAGGAAAATATTTTTTAAAATGTTGAAACACTCACACGTGTACATACTCTCTCTCTCTCTCTCTCTCTCTCTCTCTCTCTCTCTCTCTCTCTCTCTCTCTCTCTCTCTCTCTCTCTCTCTCTCTCTCTGCAGATAGAATGATGATCCTTTGTTAATATGGACTTTCCCAGAAACTTTACTTAAGGCTAAATCTCTTGGTGACTATGACTACAACTGTTCGACAGCCCTTCACTTCTATTTGTTGGTGTTGATGGTGGTAATCAATGAACAGATATATCCAATGAAGATTGCGTTGCGTGTGGCCATTATAGTATAATTATTATAATAATTATTATAATAATAGTATAGTATAATTGTTGTTAATTTTGTCATGGTAACATCAAAAATCTTTTTTTTTTCTTTCTTTTTTTTTAAATATTATTTTTGTATTTTGATTTTTAAAGACCCCGATTTTTTAAATGTTAATGATTGCAATCTTTATTTTAATTATTAATTGATATATTTTCTTGCAAATTTACATTTTAATGGAAGTTAAGAACAGACGGGACCTATCTTTCATTATTTTGTAAAAACAATTTATCTGCGCAAAGTGAAGATTTCCACCACGTAATTCCTAAAACTGTGTTTCATGTTATATGACATTTTTCTATGATTGAGTTCGAGGGAGCAGCAGACATTTATACGCGTACAAATACTTTTATATACACCAACTCTTTGTTTCTATTCGTGCATTAATCGAAACTCAAAGATGCTTGCAACGATGGTATTAGAATGGAACAAAGAAATGTTAGTAATTTATTAAGAGTTATTAGGTTGTGGGAGAAATACGGGGACAGTAATTTAAAAAGGCTCAATGGTTGTGGCCATATTTAGACTGTATTTATCTCCTTTAGAAGAAGAGCTCTATATAAAAATTTCGGAAAATACCCACATTAAAAAGGGAAAAGATGTTTTCTTTACTAATTAATAGCATACATTTCAAATTCTAGGTAGATATGGCCCCAGGATCATGAAACAGTCTTGCACTTAAGTCAACATTTGTATACTGTCTTATTGTCTTGTGACTGAAAGCATAGAAAAAAAATGAAATCCAAATTGTGTCTCTATATTACCTCAAATGCATTCTTTAAATGATTATTAAAATTTTATGAATGATTGAAATTTTGACTTAAGTCTAAAAATGAGTCATGATCCTGAGGCCTGATCATGGAGCATTTTTAGACTTAAGTCTAAATTTTAATCATTCATAAATTTATAATGTGTCTTAAAATTACGCTAAAAATTTGTAATAATCAATGTAATATAGTGAAACATTTTAATAGCATTCCATTTTTCGATGTTTTCGATGTTTTCAATCACAACACAATAAGACAGAGTACAAGTTTTGACTTAAAGTCTAAGACTGCTTCCTGATCCTGGGGCCTGATGGGTAATTTGTTGATCATACAGCCTCCTTAAAAAAATATGTTACTATTATCAATGTGGACGTAATTGTTCAACATTCTATTTTTATTTTTTAATTTTTGTTACAGACAAAATCAGTACGAAAAAACATGTTCACTTAATATCTAGTTTTTTATGAGATCTAAAGAATATTTGCTTGGAGATGTTTTATTGTGTACAGTAATTTTTAAATATGTATTTGACCAGCATGAACTGTTGCTATCATTTTTTACAATACTGAAATAAAACTCCGTTGGACTCAAATCCATTTGACATGTCGCAGACGATCGAAATGCAATTATTGCAATGCAGTTTAATAAATGGAGGTGATAATCCGGAACTGTCGGATTGTGTGCAATCGGTCTGTTCAAACCAACATAAAACGTATGAAATCTCTCACCAAGTCCTGCTCTGCAGTACACAACAAAAGATTAAACCGTTTTTTGAAGATTTTTTTCACAACTTAATATATGAAATATGTGTCTTTCTTCTAACATTTTTTTTCAAATATTTGCTTTGAGATTTTCCGCTGTATTTTCTATTTCTCCAGCAGACGATGTAAATTAAATGGAGACTGGTTTCTTTTCCTTAAACGCCGTCCGCTATGATATTGGCGCTTAATCTACTAAAAGATAAAAGAAAAATAATCCTTTGCAAACACGATTCGAGTACCCTCTGCAGTTAACGATGATATTGCTAGTTAATTTACTCCTTTGCTGGACTGTAAAGCATACAACCTTTGACCCCAATGTACATATCAATAAGAGGCCCGGATTCTTTCACAAGTGGTCTGTACCCTACGTGGAACGTCGGCATTTGAAAAATTTCTGCATGTAATTTTGTTTTTTTTTTGTTTTAGATAATCAAATCATTTTCTGTATTTTTATATCACTTGTAGAGTTTGGACAATCTTGCTCTCTTTTTTAATAGTTTTTTTTTTGGGGGGGGGGGGGGGGGGGTTGGGGTAAAGAGAGGATACGCGTATGAGTTTTCGCAGCTTCCCAGTCGCTAACATGGAGAATACATATAGTACTACTTTATTATGAAGCAATATGAGAATTTATTTTGCTGCAAAAACCTGCTTTTATGAAAATTCCGCATCTAGTTGAAACATTTATGAAATATAGATAAGATTAAAATGAGTTACAATTTTTTATGCCTTTAAGTAGAAAGATTTCTCTTCTAAGGAATACTAAGCAATTAAACCAATTGTTGTACAGGATGACAATAATGTAATTTTGATTCAACCAAGGCCTCTAAACAGTTTTTTCCACAAAAATATGACTTCTATTTTCTAGAAAGTAAAGGGTACATAAATGTATTTAATTTGTCAGCTAGAAATTTGAAGTGAAGAGTACATTAGTAAATACACTAAACTTTATCAGCTTAAAAGCGAAGAGCATTAATGTGTCTATGTCAGCTAAGTTTTTATTGACACAATTATGCAAATAACTTTGAAAAATATAGATCTTTCAACAGATGTTTTGAGAGGATGATACACATGTGTACGGACAATGCAAGTTGAGAAAGAAGAACGATTGAATCAGCTATAGCTCTATATTGATGAAATGTCAAATACATGTACAGTTCTCGCTGGGGGGGGGGGGGCGTTTAGTCTTCCGTGTACTTTCCATCATGTAAAGATTAGATATATCTAGCTGAGAACAGATAAAATCGATAGATGAAATGGAAAGAAAAAGAAAGCATCACCTTTTCAATATTCATAATCGAAGTTCTAGAGATTCTACTTTCTTTACAAACATACAGTTTATAATCATCATTCAATACTGTTGTTCTTTTTCTCACATTAAGTTTACGCATAATGAGTAAGTGGTAGACTAAAATAAATGGAAGATAAATTCTCATGAAATCAATTATTAGTTTAAGTTAACAATTATTAAAGAAACAAAGTTCTTCGTAAAATGTCGTTATGTATCTACACCCTTTTCATCATTTAAAAAACACTTGTCTGGTAACTCTCATAGAACTTCTAGAATACTCGCCAACGGTTTAAAAGTGTTGAGTTTTCGTCCCTATACATCAATGGACGGATTACAAAACATCAATTAAGCGAGAGTCAATACATTCGATGGTACTACATTAGTGATTAGTCCGGATTTATGTACAGATCTACAAGAAATCTGATGACCACCAGAAGGACTGTGTTTTGAGAGCAAACACGGACACAATGTCTCACTAAAAGGATCAACGGTATTTAAAACAACCCGGATCAACAGGGGCCCGGCGTGAAGTAGAAATTCTACTCCTCGACATACGCCGTGCTTCAATATTTGTGGAAAGTATTAAAGCGCCTGTCTGACTTTGATCTGACGGAGATTTGTTGATGATGTTTGTACGTCAACAGTTTCGCCGCCCGAAGCGTGTCTTCTCTTGAAATTCTGCACATGCGCTGATGGATATCCGGTATGAACGTGAGGCGTCCGAACCAAAATTCTTTAGATTGAAATTGATAAATGATATAAGAATCTAGATTTTCATGGATCCAAATGCTAAAAGATGTGATATATAAAGTTCATCAAGTCATACGTTCGTAACGTCAATTATTAGTATTTAGAGTTCTCATTCACAACAACTCACTTATTACAGGTTTAATACATGTAACTTTTTTTATCCCAGCTCCAATCAACTTATAAATAAATCAAATTAAGAAATGAATTTGATAATTTTTCTTTTGATCGACGTATCAAAGAACAAATTGACCGTAGCGCATTGATGAAAAACTTTTCCGGTTAATTTTTTCTTTGGTACGTCGATCATAAGAAATATATTAATTTTATTCATTTCTTTTTTATTTAAAAAACATTTTCAAATCATAAAACGTACAATCTTATTCATCAAAACACGTAAATAATGTAATTGAAACGGCGCGTAGGAATACACAACAATAAAAGCAACAACATTCAAAATGGATGGGCCTTCAGCTGAGTTACTGAGCTGAATTTAATGGATTAACCATAAAATGACGGTTGAATTGAAAAAGAAAGGATAATACGTGCGATGGTTTGTAATGTACTACACTGTGCAGCAAGATTCATTATTAACTAGGCATAGTGAGTTGGACCAGTTGAATATGCAACTGGGCATAAATGTGATGCAAGGAGACCGGGGACGCGATCGTGAACCAAAATTATAGTTGATATGTCGACAAAAAATAGTACGTAATCTATGTTGAACTTCGACTTTTGCAGATGCCTTGGTAATTTGATAGCCAGTGTGGCCTTAAAGCAATATGAGCTGTATCTTTTAGAATTTTATTTTGCTGCAGAAACCTGCTAGTATAATAAGTCTGCATGTAACTTAAACTTTTATGATGAAAAAGATATGAAAAAATCATTAATTTTTGTCAGAGAAAAGATTTTTCTTCTAAGGAATATATAGCAGATCAATTTTTGTACAGGATGACAATAATTCAATTTTGCTCCAATTAAGGCTTTTCCAAAAAAAAAAAAAAAAAAATGGCAAACAGAAATTTAAAAACCATGATAATTTTTGTCATTTGAGTAGAAATTACATTTTCGTAAAAAAAAAATTCAAAATGAAAATTGCAGCTCATATTGCGTTAAATTTGTATCTGCCGTTGGAAGGGTGCACAAGCTGTAACGAGGCTTCAAGTATTCTGAATTCTGATCGATGGCCGATAATCTAAATCTCCTTATTGTTAAGAATTTGAACAGCAGTGTTACCGTGACAGTGTAAACACTGTATATTATGATTCCTGGAACAGCCAGCCTCGCCGTACATGTAAATGTTGATCGTAGCATCAAACAGACGAAATCGTGTGAATACATTTAATTTTCTGTTTCGTGAATTAACTTACTGTGTATTGTTTATCTTTCAAGGTTAAACTTTTAATATTCTTATATTTATATAGTTGAATTTAAAGTTTGCTTACAAGTAATGAGTACTAACTTTACATTTTGTTGACAGTATACTATGTTTATTTTAGAAATTCCCGTTCCATAATTAGTGCTACATCAGAACAGTACAACATTCAAAATGGATGCGCGTAGGAATACACAACAATAAAAGCAACAACATTCAAAATGGATGCGCCTTCAGCTGAGTTACTGAACTGGATTTAATGGATTAACCATGAAATGAAAGTTGTAATCTGAAACAGTGGAATTGAAAAAGAAAGGATATTACATGCGATGGCTTGTAATATACTTCACTGTGCATCAAGATTCACCTCGAATGTATTACATGAGCGTCCATGACAACCCCCCTTTCTATAAAACTTGATATAAATACAACACATATTACGATCTGTTGATGTGTGAGCTAGACTTCATTGAATTCAATGATATACCCTAAAATATACCATATAAGACTCAGAAGAGACATACAAGGCTCTCTAGCCTAAACTTAAATTGATGGGAAGCGACTCCATTTTTGTATAAAATTCTAACATCCGGTAATGTTAAGGAAGGAGTCTTTTCGTTATCAGACATCCTTCTTATATTATGAAATTCATAACATTTTGATTAAGTCAAACAGATCATATAACCAAATAATTCTATCAGTTTAATCAAATTTGACCTTCTTGTTTTCGCATCAAGGTCAGGTCAAGATCACTACCTTTTTCCTCAACTTAAAGGATGATAACTAAAGAATAAATGTAGTTATCTGCAGTTATGTAGACATCTGTTTAAGATATGAAGATTCTATTCTTCAATGAAATGGTAGAATATCAGAATGTTTATCAGCTTATATTACTAAATTGGAATTAATATATAAACTAAAATTGATATTGCTTAGCCCGCATTTCCTCTAATTTTCCTAAATTTTGAAGATATTTTGCTTATTTTTTTATGCTTCCAATATTAAAATATTTCTGATTTTGACATATTATGAAGACCTTATATAAAGATATAAATTGACAGAAAAGCTAATATATTGACCATTCAATAAGAGAGAAAATCTGATTTTAGTGATTTTTTCAGATAAATCTATTTATAGAATGAGCGCTTAAAGAAGCTAATAAAAATGTAAATTGATAGGCAAACAATATTTTAAAAACATATTCTGAAATCCAAGTACCTTATCATTAGTTGAATAAATCTGACATTAATGTTATTGTTTAAAAAATGTTAAATAAACTCATGAATCTACAGCAATTCTGAATTGCAAAAACATGTGATATTTTCCTTTGCCGATTTTCCGCCCAAAAGTCCTTGTTATATTCTTAACTTTGATTACTGTTTCTATGCCAGGTTTTATGATTGTAAAAAAGAAATAAATGTATGATAATTTAATTTCCTTTCATCTTGATTTAATGACCATTTAATCATATTTAAATTTGACAAAAGACTCCTTCCTTAATAAATTCGAGGTGTTTTGTTGAGCTCTGCCACATTGCGATGTGAATAATGTTTTATTTACCGGCATTTTGTATAAGATGTGATAATCATATTTGTACCTTCTACGGATACAATTATATGAATATGGCAGTAAATAGATGAATCATCTAGTCAGAGGCGTTTCTAAACCATTTTATATGACGTAAAGCATTTAGCAATATTATTTGAACTAAGATGTGTATAAGGCGTATTTTCCATGTGAATCACCAACCACGTTGTCGAAATATTTATTAAGATAATGTTTACATGTGAAAGTATTGAGAAACTTTTAAAAATTGTATAGAAAATAATTATATACATGTACTAGTATAGCAAGATCTGTATCACCTTACTTATTTCAAAAGCAATATAAGCTGCAATGGCCATATCGGGAATTTTTAATTTGTTGTAGAACTTTGATTAACTAATTAAACGAGTGAAAAATTATGGTTACAAACTTCTTTTAGTAATATTTTTTTATGGATAGAGCTTTTTTGAGGCTCTGATTGGAGCAGATTTATATTATCGTCGTCTTGTTCAACAATAATTGGCGTGCTGTATATACTCTCTTAATGATACTGCATTCGTCAAAATTAGATTATCTCGGGTAAATAAAAAAAATCAATCATTATTAATTATAAAATTCTCGTATACGGGGTTATTTTCGCTCCGTGTAATTTTTGCCCTTCTACACTATGCAAACAGTTCTGCCCCGTGTTGAATTCGCCAAGACACATTTGCGTTTAGAGACAATATAAGACACTGGAATTTGCCCAGTCTTAAATTCGCTGGCTGACAACAAGGACGAATATTTCCCTGTATACAGTAACGAACTTTATAGACAATCTGTATAATATAATTACAGTACGGACATTTTATCAATTTTTCTTCTTACCTTTTCCCTTTCCTAAAATCACCACACTAGGAATGGACCATTCAAAATGAACCTCAAGTCATTTGTTGTTCCATATATACATCATTCATGATTATTTTTTCTTTCCTCGACTGAAAGAACAAGGGCATACAAGGCGTTGTATATCCCCCATTCGGGGCAATAAAGTCGAAAGAATTTCAATTTAAGTTAGAATATTAATTTTGCGCTTGTGTGTATTATTTTTAGTATAAATTTCACAATGGAAGTCAATTTTGTGCTTTCATTCTATAAACACGACAGGTATAGGTTTTCAAATTAAGCTGCACAGCGTTTTATGCCAAACTCTTGGATCATTCACTGTTCAAAATTGCAAAATTTAGGTATGAATGGGTCTTGACTCCATCCTAAAAGTACTTTTATTTAAAGAACAAGTTTTCATTTATTTTTATTATTGATTTATTAAAATGGAGTCTAGACCCATAATCGGTCAAATTCGTGATTTTCACCAAAAACGTTTTACTTTACTAATTATTGCCAAACAGTTAAATTTATTCTCCTTTTCTCTAATGTGTCAATTCAACGTAGCTCACTGTAATAGGCGGAGACTCGTAGTCCATCTTTCTCGATTCAGAGGGTGTTCGAATCGTATAGACGGCGTTTTATCTTTAATTCATTTGCTTTTAAGTAAAACATTTTTTGCTTTTTTATTGGATTATTATGAAAAAATATCCAATACCATTTATATGATGACAAGAATTACGTAATGTTCATGTTCTGTACACAATGTCGGATAAAAATAGCGCTAGCACAGATATGAGATCATGTTGTAATGTTTAGAAAGCAAACAAATAAAACAAAGAAGATAAGTACCAAGTACATGTATTAATGTATATTATTTATTTGTCAGAGAATGCAGTTCTATATAAGACATGTACATGTACTGATGCACACTTTCAAAAGTAAATTTTTTTTTAATGTTCATATCTAGATCCTGGGTACGGGGGATTTGTCAGACCTTGTACGGTCTTGTCCTTTTACATTTTTCATTATTCAGTTTTAAAAAATTGTACCACTGATAAAGATATAATTAATATGAAATACTGATATATATTTTGTTAGATGATGACAGTTTGTCATAGGGAGTACTTCTTCCAAGGCACATACACAGCCTCCCCAAAGAGTGTGCTTGTTGTTTACCTACTTGTAAATAGGCAGCACGTGAGTTTGTGGGTGGACCTGACTGGAGCTAGTTGTTTTCAGTAAATGACGTGGTAGGTGACCTTATTGGTTTTAGCTGACGGTAACAAATAAGATTTCCTCAGAATATTTTGTCCAAAAAACAAACTGATTTTTTTTTTTCATCATATATTTTAATCCTCTATAGTTTTATATAATGAAAATAATAGCCAGTGTTATCCCTATAACAATACTGATGCTGTCTGTATCCAAGCTGAAAAGGTATGAGATAATCCATATGAACAATACAATTATAGTGTTCCTGAAAATGTAACCAAAAAAAAGGGGGATGTTATGAAGGGCACAAGCGTATTTATCAAAGATGCTAAAATTCTGTATTATATACCAAACATGTTTTGTGCATGATTTTCAAATGGAATACAACCATAAGATAACTCCTTAACTCTAATACTCCACTCCTGCCTTGTATGCGAGGTGTACAGATGTACGACTTTCTACAGGCGCGCACGCGCACATATATATACACTGTATGATATATGCATTTTTGCATCTGTATTCTTTTTTGTAAAAGTTGTAATGCCTTTTAATTAACATGCAATATTTTTTTTCTGATATTCCGTAATATTCGCGTTCATATTTTTTTTATAATCCACTGACAGAGAAAATAAAGTATGAATGAGTGCTAGATTTTATTTATTTCGAGTGTAGCATAGTTTGATACATTTTGAATATTATAATTCACCACGTGATTTCTCACTTCAGGTAGTTTTGTGAACACAAAATTCTATCACGTGACGTGTAAGGCAGCATGTTATGTGCTAAATAGGACAATGTTTTCTAACACTTTTTAAAAGTTGTCAAGCATTGATTTAAAGTCTTATGTACTGTGTATCGAATAACCGAAATCCGCGGTAATCACCGAAATCCTCCAAAAATCTAGCAAAATCTAACAAATGTGGGCATTTACTTTAAATTATTTTTCATATTTAGAAAGAATACAATATTATTTATAATTTGTAGTGATCTGAATACTTTTTATGCAGTCTGTCCTACAAAAATTCATGATTTCTGATCTAAGCGGAGAAAATAGGCAGCCATTACTAGGATTGACAATATAGCGACTACCGCGCCCGATCGTTTCTCCAATGTATCGGCGGTTTTATGAAAAAGTTGTTAAATTCCAAAAGTAAATAATAAAATATTTGTTTAAAATAATGTTAACCTTTTACAATTTAATTTTTATCAACTTTACATATTCTATAAGCTATATAATGCTATAACATGTATATCAACTCTAATTCAAAGTGTCATTTTCAGTTACAGTGTATATATCATCTTCGCTAGCAAGTGTCCGATTTGTTTTTCTCATTTCCCCTCTGGGAGATGAGAAAAACGAATCGGACACTTGGCTAGCGAAGCAGATACATGTATATAATCTTGACAAATAATAAATGTAGTCTTCAGTTGCTTCAATCCGGGCATCTAAATATCTTTTTCTACAAAAATTTGACAGACAGAAGTGTATGAATCATTTATAATTTATATTTTTGTGTCATTTAAGTAGAAAATTCCAATTTCAATATAATAAACCGCTACATGAAAATTGCAGCATATGTTGCTTAAAGACAATTATAAGATTTGAGAAATTCTAAGATTTGTAACATTTTATTTAAAGTCTGAATTGAAATGGTTTATATATAATTAATTCAAAGTTTATTTGGGGTTTTTGGTAACTAAAACTACAGTGTATTTGAAGGATGTGGATCTTGCTATAGTAAGTGAATTTTGATCTGTGTGATGAACTCGATATTCATGTTCACAACATCATAAATTCCGTGTTCTACAAACTTCATCGAACACAAGCGACGATTGATCTCCGATGTTTTTTGATGCCAGTGGAAATTCATAGCAATCTAATTACATTTTTTATTTTTTTTTTAAATTACATGAAATACATGTAGAGAACCAGTCAATTTTAAAACTTTCCAGATTACGTTACACTTATTTTGTGGTGACTTTAAATAAGAGAAAAATAGCTATAAATTATTTTACTTATCATAAAATGTCATAGCTTATATGATTTCATTTTTACATGCAGAAACAGCTCACAAAACACATGATTCATGCAGACACTTACAGTATTTCTCAAACACTATTTGTGATAATAACTTAATTAACTGATTAAGGTCTATAGCTTCGTAGCATTTTCATTTTAGAGAGTTTTCTCGGTAGCTAAATTGCTGGCATATTCATTTTTTCAAAATCATTTTATTGCCTAAGTTTACATGTATATACATGTATCAGTATGGCATAAACAAAAAAGATGGGGTCTTGATTATCTCTACTTAGTATGATTTGGGGTTTTTTTTTAGTGAAAAATCGACAATAAAAAACCGGAGGAAATTGACAATATATTTAGACAAAATCTGTTTACACCAGGGAAGTATATACGTCCTTTTGATCTGCACACACCCCAGACACCCACATCCCTCTTGTGTATATACACAAGATTTGGCGTTAGACATGATCGTTAATTACAGCCTATTGTCTACATGACTGTTTCATTCACACCTTTTGTATATCGTGTATCCACTGTTAATTGGCCTACACTTTGAGTACACGCACACTTGATGAAAGCCATATAGAAAATATGAAACTTTTAGAAATCTATCATATGTTAAATATATAAATTCAAAATATATCCATAATCAAATCAATTAGAACTGGTTTGAATATTATGATATAACTTTAGCTGTGTAAACTATATAAAATGCAGTACATACAAATAAAATTGCCACACTGTGTTTTGTGTTTTACGCTATAATTAAAATAATTCAAAATGGAAACTTCTGACTATTCACTTATTTATATTCTTCAAAGTGAATTTGGTTGTAAGGGCTGACTCCCATCAAAATTATCAAATGTATTCTCTCATGATCAGTGTTTATATTTACGTGCATATGTAGAAAAGAATACAATCATGTACTTCCTATAGGCAGTAAATTAAACAAAAGCACTACATGTACAAAATTTTTACAATAATCTTCATTATTTAAAAAAAAAATGAAAATTTTCATGACAAATATGATGTTTGAAACTAAATCCAAGTACCTTACCATTAGTTGAATAAATCTGACATTAATGTTATTGTTTAAAAAATGTTAAATAAACTCATGAACCTACAGCAATTCTGAATTGCAAAAACATGTGATATTTTCCTATGCCGATTTTCCGCCCAAAAGTCCTTGTTATATTCTTAACTTTGATTACTGTTTCTATGCCAGGTTTTATGATTGTAAAAAAGAAATAAATGTATGATAATTTAATTTCCTTTCATCTTGATTTAATGACCATTTAATCATATTTAATTTGACAAAAGACTCCTTCCTTAATAAATTCGAGGTGTTTTGTTGAGCTCTGCCACATTGCGATGTGAATAATGTTTTATTTACCGGCATTTTGTATAAGATGTGATAATCATATTTGTACCTTCTACGGATACAATTATATGAATATGGCAGTAAATAGATGAATCATCTAGTCAGAGGCGTTTCTAAACCATTTTATATGACGTAAAGCATTTAGCAATATTATTTGAACTAAGATGTGTATAAGGCGTATTTTCCATGTGAATCACCAACCACGTTGTCGAAATATTTATTAAGATAATGTTTACATGTGAAAGTATTGAGAAACTTTTAAAAATTGTATAGAAAATAATTATATACATGTACTAGTATAGCAAGATCTGTATCACCTTACTTATTTCAAAAGCAATATAAGCTGCAATGGCCATATCGGGAATTTTTAATTTGTTGTAGAACTTTGATTAACTAATTAAACGAGTGAAAAATTATGGTTACAAACTTCTTTTAGTAATATTTTTTTATGGATAGAGCTTTTTTGAGGCTCTGATTGGAGCAGATTTATATTATCGTCGTCTTGTTCAACAATAATTGGCGTGCTGTATATACTCTCTTAATGATACTGCATTCGTCAAAATTAGATTATCTCGGGTAAATAAAAAAAATCAATCATTATTAATTATAAAATTCTCGTATACGGGGTTATTTTCGCTCCGTGTAATTTTTGCCCTTCTACACTATGCAAACAGTTCTGCCCCGTGTTGAATTCGCCAAGACACATTTGCGTTTAGAGACAATATAAGACACTGGAATTTGCCCAGTCTTAAATTCGCTGGCTGACAACAAGGACGAATATTTCCCTGTATACAGTAACGAACTTTATAGACAATCTGTATAATATAATTACAGTACGGACATTTTATCAATTTTTCTTCTTACCTTTTCCCTTTCCTAAAATCACCACACTAGGAATGGACCATTCAAAATGAACCTCAAGTCATTTGTTGTTCCATATATACATCATTCATGATTATTTTTTCTTTCCTCGACTGAAAGAACAAGGGCATACAAGGCGTTGTATATCCCCCATTCGGGGCAATAAAGTCGAAAGAATTTCAATTTAAGTTAGAATATTAATTTTGCGCTTGTGTGTATTATTTTTAGTATAAATTTCACAATGGAAGTCAATTTTGTGCTTTCATTCTATAAACACGACAGGTATAGGTTTTCAAATTAAGCTGCACAGCGTTTTATGCCAAACTCTTGGATCATTCACTGTTCAAAATTGCAAAATTTAGGTATGAATGGGTCTTGACTCCATCCTAAAAGTACTTTTATTTAAAGAACAAGTTTTCATTTATTTTTATTATTGATTTATTAAAATGGAGTCTAGACCCATAATCGGTCAAATTCGTGATTTTCACCAAAAACGTTTTACTTTACTAATTATTGCCAAACAGTTAAATTTATTCTCCTTTTCTCTAATGTGTCAATTCAACGTAGCTCACTGTAATAGGCGGAGACTCGTAGTCCATCTTTCTCGATTCAGAGGGTGTTCGAATCGTATAGACGGCGTTTTATCTTTAATTCATTTGCTTTTAAGTAAAACATTTTTTGCTTTTTTATTGGATTATTATGAAAAAATATCCAATACCATTTATATGATGACAAGAATTACGTAATGTTCATGTTCTGTACACAATGTCGGATAAAAATAGCGCTAGCACAGATATGAGATCATGTTGTAATGTTTAGAAAGCAAACAAATAAAACAAAGAAGATAAGTACCAAGTACATGTATTAATGTATATTATTTATTTGTCAGAGAATGCAGTTCTATATAAGACATGTACATGTACTGATGCACACTTTCAAAAGTAAATTTTTTTTTAATGTTCATATCTAGATCCTGGGTACGGGGGATTTGTCAGACCTTGTACGGTCTTGTCCTTTTACATTTTTCATTATTCAGTTTTAAAAAATTGTACCACTGATAAAGATATAATTAATATGAAATACTGATATATATTTTGTTAGATGATGACAGTTTGTCATAGGGAGTACTTCTTCCAAGGCACATACACAGCCTCCCCAAAGAGTGTGCTTGTTGTTTACCTACTTGTAAATAGGCAGCACGTGAGTTTGTGGGTGGACCTGACTGGAGCTAGTTGTTTTCAGTAAATGACGTGGTAGGTGACCTTATTGGTTTTAGCTGACGGTAACAAATAAGATTTCCTCAGAATATTTTGTCCAAAAAACAAACTGATTTTTTTTTTTCATCATATATTTTAATCCTCTATAGTTTTATATAATGAAAATAATAGCCAGTGTTATCCCTATAACAATACTGATGCTGTCTGTATCCAAGCTGAAAAGGTATGAGATAATCCATATGAACAATACAATTATAGTGTTCCTGAAAATGTAACCAAAAAAAAGGGGGATGTTATGAAGGGCACAAGCGTATTTATCAAAGATGCTAAAATTCTGTATTATATACCAAACATGTTTTGTGCATGATTTTCAAATGGAATACAACCATAAGATAACTCCTTAACTCTAATACTCCACTCCTGCCTTGTATGCGAGGTGTACAGATGTACGACTTTCTACAGGCGCGCACGCGCACATATATATACACTGTATGATATATGCATTTTTGCATCTGTATTCTTTTTTGTAAAAGTTGTAATGCCTTTTAATTAACATGCAATATTTTTTTTCTGATATTCCGTAATATTCGCGTTCATATTTTTTTTATAATCCACTGACAGAGAAAATAAAGTATGAATGAGTGCTAGATTTTATTTATTTCGAGTGTAGCATAGTTTGATACATTTTGAATATTATAATTCACCACGTGATTTCTCACTTCAGGTAGTTTTGTGAACACAAAATTCTATCACGTGACGTGTAAGGCAGCATGTTATGTGCTAAATAGGACAATGTTTTCTAACACTTTTTAAAAGTTGTCAAGCATTGATTTAAAGTCTTATGTACTGTGTATCGAATAACCGAAATCCGCGGTAATCACCGAAATCCTCCAAAAATCTAGCAAAATCTAACAAATGTGGGCATTTACTTTAAATTATTTTTCATATTTAGAAAGAATACAATATTATTTATAATTTGTAGTGATCTGAATACTTTTTATGCAGTCTGTCCTACAAAAATTCATGATTTCTGATCTAAGCGGAGAAAATAGGCAGCCATTACTAGGATTGACAATATAGCGACTACCGCGCCCGATCGTTTCTCCAATGTATCGGCGGTTTTATGAAAAAGTTGTTAAATTCCAAAAGTAAATAATAAAATATTTGTTTAAAATAATGTTAACCTTTTACAATTTAATTTTTATCAACTTTACATATTCTATAAGCTATATAATGCTATAACATGTATATCAACTCTAATTCAAAGTGTCATTTTCAGTTACAGTGTATATATCATCTTCGCTAGCAAGTGTCCGATTTGTTTTTCTCATTTCCCCTCTGGGAGATGAGAAAAACGAATCGGACACTTGGCTAGCGAAGCAGATACATGTATATAATCTTGACAAATAATAAATGTAGTCTTCAGTTGCTTCAATCCGGGCATCTAAATATCTTTTTCTACAAAAATTTGACAGACAGAAGTGTATGAATCATTTATAATTTATATTTTTGTGTCATTTAAGTAGAAAATTCCAATTTCAATATAATAAACCGCTACATGAAAATTGCAGCATATGTTGCTTAAAGACAATTATAAGATTTGAGAAATTCTAAGATTTGTAACATTTTATTTAAAGTCTGAATTGAAATGGTTTATATATAATTAATTCAAAGTTTATTTGGGGTTTTTGGTAACTAAAACTACAGTGTATTTGAAGGATGTGGATCTTGCTATAGTAAGTGAATTTTGATCTGTGTGATGAACTCGATATTCATGTTCACAACATCATAAATTCCGTGTTCTACAAACTTCATCGAACACAAGCGACGATTGATCTCCGATGTTTTTTGATGCCAGTGGAAATTCATAGCAATCTAATTACATTTTTTATTTTTTTTTTAAATTACATGAAATACATGTAGAGAACCAGTCAATTTTAAAACTTTCCAGATTACGTTACACTTATTTTGTGGTGACTTTAAATAAGAGAAAAATAGCTATAAATTATTTTACTTATCATAAAATGTCATAGCTTATATGATTTCATTTTTACATGCAGAAACAGCTCACAAAACACATGATTCATGCAGACACTTACAGTATTTCTCAAACACTATTTGTGATAATAACTTAATTAACTGATTAAGGTCTATAGCTTCGTAGCATTTTCATTTTAGAGAGTTTTCTCGGTAGCTAAATTGCTGGCATATTCATTTTTTCAAAATCATTTTATTGCCTAAGTTTACATGTATATACATGTATCAGTATGGCATAAACAAAAAAGATGGGGTCTTGATTATCTCTACTTAGTATGATTTGGGGTTTTTTTTTAGTGAAAAATCGACAATAAAAAACCGGAGGAAATTGACAATATATTTAGACAAAATCTGTTTACACCAGGGAAGTATATACGTCCTTTTGATCTGCACACACCCCAGACACCCACATCCCTCTTGTGTATATACACAAGATTTGGCGTTAGACATGATCGTTAATTACAGCCTATTGTCTACATGACTGTTTCATTCACACCTTTTGTATATCGTGTATCCACTGTTAATTGGCCTACACTTTGAGTACACGCACACTTGATGAAAGCCATATAGAAAATATGAAACTTTTAGAAATCTATCATATGTTAAATATATAAATTCAAAATATATCCATAATCAAATCAATTAGAACTGGTTTGAATATTATGATATAACTTTAGCTGTGTAAACTATATAAAATGCAGTACATACAAATAAAATTGCCACACTGTGTTTTGTGTTTTACGCTATAATTAAAATAATTCAAAATGGAAACTTCTGACTATTCACTTATTTATATTCTTCAAAGTGAATTTGGTTGTAAGGGCTGACTCCCATCAAAATTATCAAATGTATTCTCTCATGATCAGTGTTTATATTTACGTGCATATGTAGAAAAGAATACAATCATGTACTTCCTATAGGCAGTAAATTAAACAAAAGCACTACATGTACAAAATTTTTACAATAATCTTCATTATTTAAAAAAAAAATGAAAATTTTCATGACAAATATGATGTTTGAAACTAAATCCAAGTACCTTACCATTAGTTGAATAAATCTGACATTAATGTTATTGTTTAAAAAATGTTAAATAAACTCATGAACCTACAGCAATTCTGAATTGCAAAAACATGTGATATTTTCCTATGCCGATTTTCCGCCCAAAAGTCCTTGTTATATTCTTAACTTTGATTACTGTTTCTATGCCAGGTTTTATGATTGTAAAAAAGAAATAAATGTATGATAATTTAATTTCCTTTCATCTTGATTTAATGACCATTTAATCATATTTAATTTGACAAAAGACTCCTTCCTTAATAAATTCGAGGTGTTTTGTTGAGCTCTGCCACATTGCGATGTGAATAATGTTTTATTTACCGGCATTTTGTATAAGATGTGATAATCATATTTGTACCTTATTATGGAAGGGAATTACCGCCAAAATTCTATGTATGTTGCTTTTATTCTTATTATGCTTACTTCTTTATTCTTCATTACATTTACACTTGCATGTCACTTTATTGTTTTCATATTCATGCTTATCCAATTTCACGTTGATTCTCTTTGATCCTTCATTGTTTGCTTAATTCTATGTTGCAACATTCTCTTCTTATTCGTGTAAATTCTTTCTTCTATCTCTGTTACAAACGTGAATTCAAACACGCAAACCATAAAGCACTTTCAATAAAGACGAATACAAGTTGCATGAATTTAATGCTGCATTATGACGCCAGGCGGCAGTGTGCGCGCTACAATACCTTATACGGATACAATTATATGAATATGGCAGTAAATAGATGAATCATCTAGTCAGAGGCGTTTCTAAACCATTTTATATGACTTAAAGCATTTAGCAATATTATTTGAACTAAGATGAGTATAAGGCGTCTTTTCCATGTGAATCACCAACCACGTCGTCGGAATATTTATTAAGATAATGTTTAAATGTGAAAGTATTGAGAAACTTTTAAAAATTGTATAGAAAATAATTATATACATGTACTAGTATAGCAAGATCTGTATCACCTTACTTATTTCAAAAGCAATATAAGCTGCAATGGCCATATCGGGAATTTTTAATTTGTTGTAGAACTTTGATTGACTAACTAAACGAGTGAAAAATTATGGTTACAAACTTCTTTTAGTAATCTTTTTTTTATGGTTAGAGCTTTTTTGAGGCTCTGATTGGAGCAGATTTATATTATCGTCGTCTTGTTCAACAATAATTGGCGTGCTGTATATACTCTCTTAATGATACTGTATTCGTCAAAATTAGATTATCTCGGGTAAATAAAAAAAATCAATCATTATTAATTATAAAATTCTCGTATACGGGGTTATTTTCGCTCCGTGTAATTTTTGCCCTTCTACACTATGCAAACAGTTCTGCCCCGTGTTGAATTCGCCAAGACACATTTGCGTTTAGAGACAATATAAGACACTGGAATTTGCCCAGTCTTAAATTCGCTGGCTGACAACAAGGACGAATATTTCCCTGTATACAGTAACGAACTTTATAGACAATCTGTATAATATAATTACAGTACGGACATTTTATCAATTTTTCTTCTTACCTTTTCCCTTTCCTAAAATCACCACACTAGGAATGGACCATTCAAAATGAACCTCAAGTCATTTGTTGTTCCATATATACATCATTCATGATTATTTTTTCTTTCCTCGACTGAAAGAACAAGGGCATACAAGGCGTTGTATATCCCCCATTCGGGGCAATAAAGTCGAAAGAATTTCAATTTAAGTTAGAATATTAATTTTGCGCTTGTGTGTATTATTTTTAGTATAAATTTCACAATGGAAGTCAATTTTGTGCTTTCATTCTATAAACACGACAGGTATAGGTTTTCAAATTAAGCTGCACAGCGTTTTATGCCAAACTCTTGGATCATTCACTGTTCAAAATTGCAAAATTTAGGTATGAATGGGTCTTGACTCCATCCTAAAAGTACTTTTATTTAAAGAACAAGTTTTCATTTATTTTTATTATTGATTTATTAAAATGGAGTCTAGACCCATAATCGGTCAAATTCGTGATTTTCACCAAAAACGTTTTACTTTACTAATTATTGCCAAACAGTTAAATTTATTCTCCTTTTCTCTAATGTGTCAATTCAACGTAGCTCACTGTAATAGGCGGAGACTCGTAGTCCATCTTTCTCGATTCAGAGGGTGTTCGAATCGTATAGACGGCGTTTTATTTTTAATTCATTTGCTTTTAAGTAAAACATTTTTTGCTTTTTTATTGGATTATTATGAAAAAATATCCAATACCATTTATATGATGACAAGAATTACGTAATGTTCATGTTCTGTACACAATGTCGGATAAAAATAGCGCTAGCACAGATATGAGATCATGTTGTAATGTTTAGAAAGCAAACATATAAAACAAAGAAGATAAGTACCAAGTACATGTATTAATGTATATTATTTATTTGTCAGAGAATGCAGTTCTATATAAGACATGTACATGTACTGATGCACACTTTCAAAAGTAAATTTTTTTTTAATGTTCATATCTAGATCCTGGGTACGGGGGATTTGTCAGACCTTGTACGCTCTTGTCCTTTTACATATTTCATTATTCAGTTTAAAAAAATTGTACCACTGATAAAGATATAATTAATATGAAATACTGATATATATTTTGTTAGATGATGACAGTTTGTCATAGGGAGTACTTCTTCCAAGGCACATACACAGCCTCCCCAAAGAGTGTGCTTGTTGTTTACCTACTTGTAAATAGGCAGCACGTGAGTTTGTGGGTGGACCTGACTGGAGCTAGTTATTTTCAGTAAATGACGTGGTAGGTGACCTTATTGGTTTTAGCTGACGGTAACAAATAAGATTTCCTCAGAATATTTTGTCCAAAAAACAAACTGATTTTTTTTTCATCATATATTTTAATCCTCTATAGTTTTATATAATGAAAATAATAGCCAGTGTTATCCCTATAACAATACTGATGCTGTCTGTATCCAAGCTGAAAAGGTATGAGATAATCCATATGAACAATACAATTATAGTGTTCCTGAAAATGTAACCAAAAAAAAGGGGGATGTTATGAAGGGCACAAGCGTATTTATCAAAGATGCTAAAATTCTGTATTATATACCAAACATGTTTTGTGCATGATTTTCAAATGGAATACAACCATAAGATAACTCCTTAACTCTAATACTCCACTCCTGCCTTGTATGCGAGGTGTACAGATGTACGACTTTCTACAGGCGCGCACGCGCACATATATATACACTGTATGATATATGCATTTTTGCATCTGTATTCTTTTTTGTAAAATTTGTAATTCCTTTTAATTAACATGCAATATTTTTTTCTGATATTCCGTAATATTCGCGTTCATATTTTTTTTATAATCCACTGACAGAGAAAATAAAGTATGAATGAGTGCTAGATTTTATTTATTTCGAGTGTAGCATAGTTTGATCTATCATGATTTATGTTGACATTGTTTTGGTAAAGATAAATCCTTATAAGATCACCCGTAAAATATGTATGTTTTATAAAATTCGTATACACACAGAGTAATGCCTTGTTAAAAATTAGAGGATGACATGCGATATTTGCGAGAAACTAAACTTTTAAAATTTTTCTTTCATTTGCAGAAATGGTCAACATCTAAACTGTAATTTTACGTAATTGCGTTAATTAAAAGGACAGTTGTTACCAAGTTCGAATTTATTTTCAGGGGCCGGGGGTCATCACGATTTCTTGAATCTCCATACGATAATGAGGACGCCCACTTTTATACTGACTTCATACATAGTCAGCGCATGTTTGTCTGTTGTTCTCTGTTTAACAGTAGTTGTATATTTGCATTATCAAAGTTATGTCAAAGAGAGATTAATAGACAAACATGGTTTAAATGATAAAAACAGATTCTTCTTACTTTCGCTTTCCCTGTTGTAACCAAGGTTTGATACATTTTGAATATTATAATTCACCACGTGATTTCTCACTTCAGGTAGTTTTGTGAACACAAAATTCTATCACGTGACGCGTAAGGCAGCATGTTATGTGCTTAATAGGACAATGTTTTCGAACACTTTAAGTTGTCAAGCATTGATTTAAAGTCTTATGTACTTACATGGGCGTGGTCTTATTGTTTAAACCATATTAAATATTATACTTGTACCATATAGAATAGATAGGGCTATAGTGAAAGAGTGATCACATAAAGTTTTATACATGACATTGTTATTCCTGCTAGTCTAAAAATTTAGTACACTTCTGAAAATGTCAGTTCCACCTCTCATGCATATAAATATCAATCTTAATGTCGATCAAGAGCAGATAAGCGAAAATTCTCCTTTTTCGAAAGTTGTAGGGAGAAAAATATAGAATGAGCTTATTGTATCACAGTCTAAAATCTTAATTCATGTTGGAAATTTGTTACATTAAAAGTTTAAAATCAAAGATTTCTAAACTTATCTATAACAATCAGATTGTTATAGATAAGTTTAGAAATCTTTGATTTTAAACTTTTAATGTAACAAATTGACTAGATTCTTTTAAAAATAAAAACAAAATTGATATTAGGTTAAGAAATAAACGCAACAGAAGCAACTGAAAAAAACCCATAACCCGGCGGTAAGTGGAGTCATTCTTTAAAACTTTATAGCAATAACAATGGATTTCAGATGAATTGTAATGGCGGCCTAGAATGACAATTTTATTGGTTTGGTTTGAACTTTATTTATCGTAATATAATAACAATGGGATTGGGAACACGTTCTATAACTTAGCTTAACTACTTGAAGCCCACTCCCTTACAATAATTGACAAATTGTTTACATGCAAATAATATGTCATACGTGTATATAGAATTTTAAAGACCAAAATAATTAATATACAATAAGGTCAGCTTCTATTAGCACATTTTGATAAATATGTAAACACGCAATTAAAATCTTTTATATTTTTTAATAAAAATGTGAACAAAAGAAAACAATTGTCCATTTACAGTATTACTAAGTTTGTCAATCTCCCTAGAACAAAATATTTGTACTGGATACTAGCAAGAATGCTGCATGCAATTGTTTGAACACGATCTGAAAAAAATGCTGATTTAATCTCATTTGTTACAAAACATACGGTATGAAATCTCAAGGATTTCATAACATGATATTGCATTTAAAGCAAACAATTTAAAGATTTAAAAATACATTCACAGTAATGTGGTCTTTCAATAGCAACCATCATTTCATTATCTCAACAACAAAAAATAGTTAAATTTTATGTATTCTATTCATAAATCAAATGAGTGCTGAGTTTTAGACCACATTACATGTACATCTGGGGCCAAAACGGTATTGATGAATTAATTTAAGGAGTTCTAGGAAATTAACACTTAATATTTGTATATTTTAGAGATGAAATCATCTATTTCATGCTTTAACAAAATGCTGGTATTACAAGCGAGACAACTCTTACAATTACACACCAAATAACACTAACTCTTCTGTCTTTATCATTTGTTTTTCTTTCTCAAAAATTGAGACTGTGAATAAATTTCATGTGATAAAGTTAAAAAATACAATATGTTATATTTACAGTAATTGCATATTTCCCCTTATATTTGCATTTGGAAATTTGTGACGTTCATTTTTCTATTACACGCCAAACAGGAATTTCTTCTGAATTATGCCATTTCATAACTCCTCATGCATTCTGTAAGAGCAAACGAGAGTACGTTCGCGAATGTAATTAGCTTCAATTAAAAAAAAAATATGATACAAGATATCCTCAAATAGATTGGTCAAATAAACGCTGGTCAATCACTATGATATATTAAAAAGTGACCTACAATACTACAACAATTACCCGAGAATGACTGGTCCCCATACATTCTGATCCAATCCCTGTCCCCACGGATTAACTGCAGTACAATTAAGTTTGATGATGTTCTGTATGCATGGACTGACCTTCCATATACAAGGTTTAGCGTCTTAGCAGACCCATGCATTCAGAATAAATTTGAAACACATTTGAAACACATATCATTACTATTTAGCAACTTGGTTATCTTACAAAAAAAAGACGTAAACTTCGTCCACTGGTGCCGTGAATACACCATCTTGTTTGTTGTAACCACGGACAACGTTACAAAGGATGTGGGGAAACATGTTGAGATGTAAAAGACTGTGTAAATGTTGCTGAAAAAGCAATCTTTTTGCAAATCACTGGAAACTAAAAACATAGATATTAAGTTTAAATAAAATTCCTTTCATCATAATGTTATTAATTTAATTCCATCTACTAAATTACCTGTATTGTTTGCCAAATCAAGTAAATCTGCCGATATTTTGACTTGAACGTGTTGAATTCCGAGTAATAACTGTTGCACATCTCGAGTGCATGTCTGAAATCAATTATTCTGTTTAGTACAATATTAGGATACTAGTTAAAATCAGTATTGACTGTAAACATCATAATCATTTCATGCCACTATATAAATAGTGCCTGTTTGGGAGGGTAGCAGTTGAAATTGACACCCCGAGAAAACCATTGTCAACCGACGCGAAGCGGAGGTTGACAATGGTTTTCGAGGGTTGTCAATTTCAACTGCTACCCTCCCAAACAGGCACTATTTATTTTATTATACTGAATGTCCTAATTTTATGGCAAATTTTACTGCTTTTATATAGAAAAGACGTGAGTTCTACGGCGAACCCTACGCGCATAATTTACGCCCATGTAACATTTTGTTCTATCGGCCCGTTGCCAAGTGTGTTGCTAAAGCTGAGGGTATTAGAACGGATTGTCAACTTCGTCTAAACCAATCAGATTTCAGTATTTAACATGAAAGTATAATAAAAAAGTTTGTTACACTGACAATTCTATATGATAACATTTATGACTCAACGTTCATAAAATGTCTTACATTAGGGAGAAACTGTTCTATGTTTCTGACAGATGTAACAAAATATTGTCATTTGTGTCTCCTAAAGAGCCTTGAAGTCAAATTCAAAATTTCTTCATCGACTCTATCTATAATAAAGTAATTTAATACAAGGTATATTCAAACTATACTGGTTATTGTAATGAACGAACTTTAAGTTATTTAAATATGATATGTTGAAAAACATGTTTCAAGAAATTGAATGTATAAATAGTTTAATGATTTGAAAAAAAAGAACCGTTTTGTACTATCTATCATTTTATTAAGGAATGAATTTAATACTAGTAGCTACCTAATTTTTTAAGAGTATACACTGGATTGGGGCAGTTTACGCTTTATAAAACCGCGCTGTCTCTAGAAGTAAATAAAAAGTACATTTAGTTAAGCATTGAATGCTCATTTTTGGTTGTCGTCGGTCCTATAAAACACCAAGGATGTGCAGACAAATTGAATACTGCACGTTAGCGCGGTATGATAAGTTGTCTGCACTGCCTTGGTGTGTTATAGGTATCACACCGGTAATTGTTTTCGCTATATAATTCTATGTAAGAAAAAAATTCGTAAAAAATCGAAATAATTTTCTCGTGAGAAAAAAAATAGATAGCAGTGTTCTATGATACCTTACGCATTATCTAACATCAAAAAATGGGCATGCGATACGGCATTTTCTCAAGTTTTCTAGCTGCGAACATGCCTACCCCCAAAACCACGTGTTTTCCAGTTGTTTATAAACAGACTGCGCGCACCCCAGGAAGTCGGCCTATATGCCCTTTAAGAAATAGTTCCCGATAAGAATAGAATCAAATTTACAAAGTACAGAAATTTCCCTAATCATAGATATTAATTTTATTAAAATCAAATATGGGAAAATGCAAAATGCGGGCAAAAGAAAAAAATATTCCCTATAAATGTATGGAACTACAATTGATTACCGGTGTGATACATTTATAGGACCGACGACATCCAAAAATAAGCATTCAGTGCTTATATTTATATTCATATTGATGTTAATTTGTATGAAGTATTTGTGCATCGTCGCTTTAAAGCCTTTATATATACGCTCTTAGTCAGGGATATGAAACATACATGGAACAGACATATTAACATGTTATTTTGTTCGCTTCCGCGACTAAAATATTGTGATAGAAACTTTGTAGATAAAAATCTTTTTTATTAACGAGTAGATATGATTTAATGATTATTTTCCATAAGTACATATCAATTTGGTTATGGAAGTTTGAACGTTTCATTTAATCTTACAATAATAAATAGACTCAAAACGCGTGATGACGTTTATATTTGTGCTCATGGCGCATTAAAAGGCGAAGTGTATTCACAGGAAATGGAACGCAGGTTTCCAATGCAAACATAAAGGGAAATATACACTGAATGTCACTATATATCCGTATTTCTTGCCTTTGTCATTGAACTTTCTCTTTGAAGATCTAAAAAGGAAAGTGAAATGTATCTGACTTCTCTCTTAACGTTCTGGAGCTCTTTGGTCATATTCGATACATTACACTGACAATGAGATGATCCAAAACTAATGTTAATCACATGTCTTTTAAGAACTGATAGATCGTCTTTCAACATTTTATTCTCGGTTTTTAAAGAAGTGACGTTGTTCATTAGTTGTTCAATGATGTTGTCTTGTTCCGTATTGGATTCAGCTTGGTTTTTCTTCATCTGTTCAGATTCTTAAATCATCTCTCTAATATTGTCCTTTCTTGTTCCATACGCAGTGAAGTTTCCCGTGCGAGAATCTGGTACAACTGTGTAGCATCGGGGTATATATTTGCAGGACTCGTCATGGCAGTTTTAGAAGAACTCTTTGAAGTAAACCATGAAGTGATTGTCGAGTAAAAGTCGGATATCATCGTTGAAATTCTTGATTCACCAGTCTGGTAGAAGTCGTATTAGTGGCAATAGAACTAGAAGTACTTGTAGTTGTATCAAAAAACCAACCCGACACTCCCGTTATAAATAAAACGTAAAAATTAAAATCACCAACTTGCTTCACTGCGACATTTTTTGGTGGCTTTTTGAATGCACTCACTGCGTATCCAATAAATAGTGAAAGGATATCAACCTCTTGTACTTTGATATTTATTCTTATAATTTTAAAAACTAGCTATTGACGTTTATAAAATCTCAGTTTCAGGAACATGACAAGAGGCGAGCAATCTGATTAAAATACATATCTCTTCAATAGTGCAAAGCTATTATCGGTTATTTGAGTGGACTCGTTGATAAGAATGATTATAATTCGAGATTCATACAAAATGCAGCAGGATTTCCTGTACATCTATACAAATATTCATTCACAAAATTCATCATTCATCATGAATCCAGAAATGTACTGTCATTTTAGATGATCTTCATTGTTAGATTCCCTAATATTAGGGAAGTCATGATGCCAATAAAAGAAAAAAAGAAGATTAATATGTTTTTGTTCTAAAAATATAGGAATATTTATATATGAATAACTTTGCTTTGAACTATAATAATATTTTATAACCTTGGAGAAGTCTGGAATCTGGAATGTTTAGCTGTGCATAAAGACTTGAAAGTGCTGGTGAACTTGATGTACGAGGATGGTTTTGTTCTGGTTGAGTTTCAGATTTTACACACATATTCAAAATGTTACAAATATTTCCCTTGCTTTTTCTGCCCCAGACATTTGGTGTATGAAAGCTCACGAAATTGTGTCCACTGATATCTTTCATGTGTCTTGTCTCGATGCCATTTTTATCCAAATTTGTTATACAGGTTGCTCTTATATAATGATTCCACAGGCACCTGACGTTATAAATTTTTCTCATAATACAAATAAATACCCTAGATCTAATAATACACAAGGTACCCATCCCCGCCATCTTGGATTTATTTCAAACTGTCACATCAGCTGGAAGTTTTGCTTGAAACTCATCGGTAAAATTATTTTGCGATCCTGTCCGTCTCCCGATCGGTCATTCAACATCTAAGCTTACAACCAATTCAACCAAAACGGTGCATTACAACTGTCATTAATAAAAATCACCCCTCGATCTGCATCTACTGCCTAAAATATGCGACGTTAAAATACCAATCTTACACCATGTGATTAGCACTAGGCAGAGGAAAAGATGGCTTGCGTACTTATTTCGAAACCGAATGATTCAACAATATTCAAGGAGTACCAAAACTTTGGGCATATATTCTCTTAAATCCAGTCACACAATCGAAAAATACTATTCACTGTACCGAGTTTTTGCTTCCACCACTTTTCGCTTGATGTTTCTATAATCATAAATACCTTTATGCTCAAAGTACGTTCATCCACTAATATGAAAAATGTTCAGATTATCAGTTTTGAAACGCCCCCTCTACCGCTTAAGGTGTCAATACACAACCTAAAATAGAAAGTCAATGGGGATTTTGCATTGCATCAGCCATAAAATAGCCCGGATGATGACGTTGAAAAACTGTGCGAAGTGTTCCGAGAAATTTCGAATGGAGAAAAGATGTAAACATTTCCCATTATAAATCTCCGTAAGAAAGTTTTCGTTCATGTGAACTTTTATGAAAAATGATAATTTGTCAATGAAGATATCTTAGATATTTTTTTCACAGGTACGTGTATTTGTAATAAAACTCATCAAAAAGTGATGGAAGCAAAAATTTGGGACATACTAAGTACGTTAAACTAGATTTCCCAAATTCCACATCGGCAATGTTTAAATGTGATGTACGTCCCATAGGGATAGAAACAAATGGCTACAAAGGAGAAGCGATCGAGGACAGAATATGTAAAATATGTGACATGAGTGAAATTGAAACTAATGAGGGTTTTTACTACATTGTTCAATTTTTAGTCAATAAAAAAATCATTTATTTCACAAAATTGTATATATTTTAATATAATCTTAGGTCAAAATATTTAAATTATTGATTATAGAACTTTATTCATTGATCTAATATTTAACTACCCCCGCCAAATTTCTCATTATATTTATAAATCGTACAATTTGACAAAAACATTTGCAAAAGCCATCTAACTTCTAACACAAAGTCATGCAAAATTTATTGATTATGTTCATTATGTAATAGTTTTAAAGTGACTTACTGGTCCGTTGGGCCCGATTAATGATGTGATATTAGATTAAGGAACTTTTGATTATTAATCTGTAAAGCACATGTCACTTTATACTATTTACTTACTTACTTACTTACATACAAAATTCTTATATGCACAGATAAATGCCTAAGTATGGTTTTTATGTAAATCATATTTCGATGGGTCTCAGCAATGAAAAACTATGTGATGTTTTTTACACCATTTTCCAAATTTTTTTGTATAAATATCTAACAAACAAGTTGTGCATTCAATCTTACTTTTAGAAATCAACATCATCCAAGTATATTCAATTAATTACAAATATAGACTTAGTGCTCATTTATTAATGATTGAGAAGGGAAGATATACACAAATTACATAATTAAGAGATTTACATGTACATGTAATTGATATTAGAAAACTGCTTTTTTAAATGCAATGTCCCCAGAATTGCTGATTAAACCTCAATTGTTACAAATAATATAATTACATATCATATTATTCAGGACATGATATTACAGAACCAAAAAGAAGAAAGAATTTCATGTACATGAACAGTATTTCGGTCAATCAATCCTTTTATTCATAAATCAAATGAGATCAGATATTTAGACCACGTTAAATATTAATGCACATAGTATTAAATGTATATCTGAAGCAAACAATTGCATGGATGAGTTGAATTTAAATAAAGCATCTATACCCTATCCCAGAGTTCTGCTTTCACCACTTTCTACATACATTCCGATAATCATATACAGCTTTGTACCCAAACTATATTCATTCAGTAAAAAAAAAAAAGACTAGGTTGTCTGTTTTGAAACGCTCCCTCTATTGCCTCAGGTTTCAATAAACATCCAGAAATAAAAACTCTACAGGGATTTTGCTTTGCAAACGAATTAAACAGTGTTACCTAACGTACAGCGTAGCGCAATGATTTAAGAGCGTAAAGTACTATTTCGTTCATGTCTGTAAGTCATGAGTTCGAATCCCGCTGGGCATTTTCGCCCAACATTTTTAAAAACATATATTTGGTAAAATATTGTAAAAACCGGCGAAAATATTAATGTTTTGATTTTAATGTACTTTTAACCACTGTGATATCGACAAGTGTCCCATACTGTCTTAAGGAGGTTGGGTGGTCAACAAATCAACCATCCTATTTTCCTTAAATTTTTATATGATTTGTTTAGCTATAAACTATCATTTATTAAAGATATTTCTTAAATCTTATATCATTATGATTTTTTTAGCTATAAACTATCATTAAGCAAAGAAAAGTAAATTAATCTTAAGAATTTGAATATATTGCTATATCTTCTTTTTAAGGAGAGTTTGGTCATAACATCAAACCAAGCTGGTGCATCAAGCGGAACAACTTTTATAACATGCGGATTATTTGCTGGTATCCTAGATGTGTAATTTCTTAATTTAATTCAAAGATAATATAGTAAACATATATGTATGCTATGTGCAAACATTTTAAAACACATTCCATTGACTCAAAGATGTAAAAAAGTTTTTAAAAATCAATTATTTTGTACAAACAGTAATGTCTCTTGAATCATAAAACAACTCCTTAAAATGCAGAAGTTATACTGACCAGTGCAAAAGAGAGAAAGCTGACAAAAGTAATTACATGATTTTCAATTTGAAAAACAAATTAGTCCTAGAAATTTTAGATAGATGATTAGTCGATCAAAATATCCAGATCTGTTAACATAAAAAAGTACTACAACAAAAATCCCGAGAATGACTGGTCTCCACCACTATCATAACTAAAGTGCAGACCTCCGCGAGTCATTTTGATCCAAAACCTGTCTATGGAATGATTGCAGTACTATTCAATTTGAAGATGTTCTGTTTGTGTCGTCTGACCTTGAGTTCCGTATACAAGGTTTTGAGTCCTAGCAGACCCATTCAGAATAAATTGAAAACACATATCATGACTATTTAAATCCTGGGTTATCATACAGAAAAAGACGTACACTACGTCCACTGATGCCGTAAATACGCCATCTTGATTGTTGTAGCCACTACCAGCGTTAGAAATAATGTTGTTTAATACTACTTTTTGTTGGTGTTTTAGATGTAAAAGACCTTGACATTCTTGTTAAAAAAGCAACCTTTAAGCAACTCACTACACATAAAAAAACTAACATATTTTTCATAGGATATATAATTATAAAATACTGTGAATCATGTATTTACTACTGTAAATAAAGATACATTTTACATCGTAGAAAGAACGAACGAACGAACGAACGATAGATAGGTAGATAGATAGATAGTACCTCAGCCAATTGAAAGTCTTTAGTTTTTCATAAACGTGCTTTCAAAGACATTCCTACTTAAGTTTATCAAGAATTTGATTTGTCAATAATATCTAAAGAAACAAATTTATATTAAAGTGTGCTTCTTTCCAAATCCTTTCTTGATTATGAAACTATGGACTTTATTGTAGGTCGATATGTGGTTATTTGGACCCAAGTGATACCGACCAAAGATACAAAAGGTGATATCGACAGAGCTTGCAAACATTCCAAAATTCTACGATTGATTATTCTTATTCCTGTCGTCCAATGAAATATCATGTTTCTCGATGTATTCGGCTATGGATTCAAACTATTTAAGGTTTTCTTCTAATGATATCAATCAATATGATATGTCTGTGTTAATTCATCGCTGAATTATATGATAAAACAGTTATTTTTTTATTTTTTTTTTTTGGGGGGGGGGGTCCTGATCAAAAATTCAGCTACCTTCGAAGTACAATATTCATCAGCAATGATTGTATTATATAATTAATTAATACAGGTATTAGGTGTATAGCTAGAGAATATCTAATTAGAGGTAGATGCAATTAAACGAAGCTGTAAAATGATGTAATAATTTAACAATGAAAAGTAATTCGATGTAATACTATAATGACAAAGACAAGTGAAATAAATTCGTGCAGATTTGAATGTCAAATTAACGATATATAATAAATAAAATAAATAATATTTGTGACATATAGGTCTTATGGGACGGGTGTTTGCATTTTAAATTAGTTATGTAATATAGTTGTCGCTGTTTTAAAATCTACACCACGTGCATATATCAACATGAAACATAACATATTTTGTACTAACCTAGCGTTTTCGTTGATTTAGTCTTTCTGTTCACGATGTCGCAAACTGTGGATATGTATTCATGTATTACTTTTTTTTTTTAGCTCACATGAGCTGAAAGCTTAAGTGAGCTTTTCTGATCGTCCGTCTGTTTGTTCGTCTGTCTGTCTGTAAACTTTTTACATTTTCGACTTCTTCTCCAGAACCACTGAGCCGATTTCAACCAAAGTTGGCACAAAGCATCCTTAGGTAAAGGGAAATCAAGTTTCTTAAAATGAAGGGTCACGCCCTCTTTCAAGGGGAGATAATTAAAAAATCATTAATAATTTGTTGGTATTTTCAAAAATCATTTGGCCAGAAAAGCTAAAACTTGTGTGGGAGCAACCTCAGGTAGTGTACATTTACATTTGTTCAAATCATGATCCCTAGGGGTAGGTTGGGGTCACAATGGGGGATCAATTTTTTACATGGGAATATATAGAGTAAATCTTTAAAAATCTTCTTCTCTGAAACTGATCAGCCAGAAAAGCTGTAACTTATGTAGAAGCATCCTCAGGTAGTGTGGATTAAAATTTGTTCAAATCATGATCCCCAGGGGTAGGGTGGGGCCACAGTGGGGGTTGAATTTATACATAGGAATATATAGAGTAAATCTTTAAAAATCTTCTTCTGCGAAACGAATCAGCCAGAAAAGCTGTACTTTATATGGAAGCATTCTCAGGTAGTACAGATTCAAATTTATTCAAATCATGATCCCCGGAGGTAGGGTGGGGCCACAATGGGGGGTTGAATTTTTACATAGGAATATAAAGAGTAAATCTTTAAAATCTTCTTCTCTGAAATTGATTAGCCAGAAAAGCTGTAACTTATGTGGAAGCATCCTCATGTAGTGTAGATTCAAGTTTGTTGAAATCATGATCCCCAGGGGTAGGATTGGGCCACGATGGGGGGGGGGGGTGGTCGAATTTTTACATTGGAGGATATAGAGTAAATGTTTTAAAATCTTTCTCTCTAAAACTGATCAGCTTGAAAAGCTGTTACTTGTGTGGAAGCATCCTCAGGTAGTGTAGATTCAAGTTTGTTCAAATCATGATCTCCAGGGGTAGGGTTGGGCCACAATGGGAGATCGAATTTTTATATAGAGTAAATCTTTAAAATCTTCTTCTCTGAAACTGATCAGCCAGATAAGATGTAACTTATATTGAAGCATCCTCATGTAGTGTAGATTCAAGTTTGTTCAAATCATGACCCCTGGGGGTAGACGGGGCCACAATGGGGGGTTGAATTTTTACATAGGAATTTATAGAGAAAAATCTTTTAAAATCTTCTTTTCAGAAACTAATCGGCCAGAAAAACTGAAACTTGTATGAAAGCATCCTCGGTTAGGGTAGATTCAAGTTTGATAAAATAATGATCCCCAGGGGTAGGGTTGGGCCACAGTAGGTGTCAAATTTTCACATCGGAATATATAGAGAAAAATCTTTAAAAATATTCTTCTCCGAAACTGATCGTGCAGAAAAGCTGTAACTTGTGTGGAAGCTTCCTCAGGTATAGAAGATTCAAGTTTGTTCAAACCATGATACTGGGGGTGGGTAGGGCCACGATGGGGGGCGGGTTTCAAACTTTTACATAGAATATATAGGGAACTATCGTTAAAAATCATTTACCTAGGAAAGTCAGTTCAGATAGTGTAGATTTAAATTCATCAAAATCATAATTTTCAGGACTAGGGTTGGACCACATGGGGGGGGGGGGTCAAATTTTACAAAGGAAAAAATTGAAATTATCCACAAAAACTCAAATGTTATTATATATAATTTTACTCACATGCAAGCATTTTGAATTATTGTTGATTCTTAAAAATTCTTTAGACTCTGGCCCCTAGACAATTCTTTGGCCTCACAAGGGGTTCAAAGTTTGATGTAGGTTTATAATCCATATATAAACAGTTGTTAATAAGTCTGATCATTTTCTTGAGAACTGCAATGCTCAATATGTAATATGACTGTAAAATCATCCTTTAACAAAGGGGGTCAATGATAAACATAAGAATATGCAGGGAAATTGTTTATATACAGGATCTATTATACGACATTGTTCAGATATTTTGTATATGACTCCATAAAGCTTATTTTATTATGTCTATCATTGCTCAGGTGAGCGATGTGGCCCATGGGCCTCTTGTTTTTTCAAGTTGACATATGAACAAATGAAAACAATTAATAATGATCTTTGAACCATTTCAAACCGTTAAGGGTAGCTTAATTTATAAACCTTTTGGGCCAAACCAATTTTATTCTTTTAAAAACACACAAACACACAGAACGCTTGATATCATTAGACATACTGAATATTTTAATTAATCTTTGTACTTTGAAGTCACAAACATCGCAATAATAATTATGTTCATTAACACTCTAAAATTATCGACAACTCTTTTAAAAGTATAATTGTTTGTCAATAAATTTCTATTTTAATTATTTGGACACGCAATTCTCTAGAACATAAAAATATAAAATATAACTTGAAGGAGCTGCGTTCGCCCAATTAACAATGATAGGAAAACACAAATATTTAACGACAAGCCCCCCCCCCCCCCCAGCGCACGTTTTAGAATTTCTAAGATTGTTGAAGTGTTTTCATATTTTTCCTTTTCTTTTATAAATATGACTAATTTCCCCCAGTTAACAAAGCTAGGTGCCTGCTTATCTAAACAGTGTTAACTGTAATCAATAAGTCAGAAAAAAAAATGGCAAATGCTGCCTTAGAAATATATATCATGTTTGATGCAGAATGATTTGATAAAAAATATTGTTTTACTTTATTTTTTATTTACTATATTTAAATCATCAGTATCAGATCTCACCAGGGTTCAGATTTCTTTATATAATATGATTAAATATTTGATTAGTAAATATAATCAAAGTGACTATCCTTAACCCATGTATTTTAAATGCATGGTCGGCGTTTAAAACATGTAATAGGAAAACAACGGAGGTTGAACCAACATAGAAACAAACTGCGCCATTTTGCTATAGTTGCTCGAATGAATTAAACGCAATATAAGTGATTTTTTGATAAACTTATCACGTTCTACTTGGACTTCGGTTCAATTTTATCAGTAATCTAAAGTATCTTTCGAGATTTGTCACTTAAGTATTATGTGCATAACTACAACATCTAAATGTGTATGCAGGGCAAAATCAATATACTAGTATTGACAGTCAGGGTACCTTGAGAAAATTCTTTGCGCATGATTTTATGCTTATTATCTGCCTCTTCGTAAACTTTTCACATCTAAATTAGTTGATTGCATCAACTACTGGACTAACTTGAACAAACGTATACAACGTCGACATAACATCTTCAGTAAGGCATTCCTACTAGTCAATTAAAATTTGAGTGTCATTCGTCGTGTTATAAGCGAGATACAGTGCTCACAATTCTCTGTCATGTAAACAAAGCTATTGTTTACGTTTTGAATGTTGAAGTAAAAATTCTAGTTTTAGACCTAAAATGAATGTGATAAACGCTAAGCCTATTTATTTATTAATTAGCTTAAAACGAATTAAAAGTAAGAGAAATCAGATTGAAAAAGAATTTTTAATTTACATTGGTTTATTGAACCAATGTAAACAAAAACAGGGCACGAACCTTGTTTACATGAAAAATAAAATCGTGAGCCCTGTAGCTTGCTTTTTAGTCTACGACTGATACTCAAATTTTCGTTGATCATTAGAAATGCATCTCTAAAGCATTGTAAACTATAACTAGAAACGAGCTCGTTGCAAAGCAACGAAGAGGTCTTCCGTTGCAGCTTCCTGTCGGAAAAGGATTGTCAATCAGTCTGATTAAAAGCACCCTCTTCTCCTTACAGGGTCTGACAGGTATTGATAGGGGGCATCTTCACCCGACCTAAAATTCTGACCAATCAGGGCTTTAGAAAATGTATTGGAATTTTTAAAATGGAGACAGGCAAATTATTTTAATCCTGCTTTCTATGTAACCCCCAGACTGAGTATTGAAGAGTTGCACCTCTCATTAACAGATAAAGTCATGTATTTGGTAAATGAGATATATATTTAGGTTGTGTGCAAATATAGAGGTTAAGTGAAGATGAATTGTTATCGATACCTATCAGACCCTGATGGGTGTAGGCAGAAGGGTGGTGATTTTAATCAGACAGGATTGTCAATATGATAAAAGTAAGTTCAGAAAATCAAAAATAAATGACGACGGCTTCTCCAACCTGAGGGTGCGCTGTACGAGAGGTGCTCAGTGGGAGGGACAACTCTCCGTATAATGTTTGGCCATGCAAGCACTCAGCATCGTTTTTGCTTCGGGGAACAAATTCATCCGAAATGTATTAACAAGCCAATAAAAGAAAAAAATAATCTTCAAAATCTAATCCGTGGGTTGGGGGAGGGGGGAACAATGCCCCAAAATTCAATTTCCTTTAAGTTAATTTATGGTGAATTTTGGTTGCGAGAAAGGGGGAGAGTGCTCTCAGTGGACTAACTGGCGGTTCTGTGAGCAACCTCACAAAAATTCCCCCCCCCCCTCCCCACTAAGAAAAACAAAATCATAACTAAAGTATTTATCTACAGACACAACTTATGAAATTTCCTTCAATGACCTTGAACTTCACAAAATAACCTTGAAACAAAATCATAACACACACTTAGGTCATAGGCAATCTTTGTGTAAAGTAAGATCTTTCAATGTTTGGAGGGCGCCTTGTTTAGAAAGCTACATTACAGAAATAATTTGTTCACTTAAGGTCTACGCCGCGCCCTGCCGCCGGAAATCGGTGTCACTAGTGCTTAATTTGGCGCCGGAATCCTTAAGGGATTACCCGTCCCCCGAGAAATCCGGGCTCACCTAATGAGCACAAGTCAACACTTAGGTCATAAGCAATCATTGTGTGAAGTAAGAACTTTCAATATTTGGAGGACGTCTTGTTTAGAACGCTACATTTCAGAAATAATTTGTTCACTTAAGGTCTACTCTGCGCCATAGCGCCGGAAATCGGTGTCATTAGTGACTAATTTGACGCCGGAATCCTCAAGGGATTACCCGTCCCCCGAGGAATCCGGGTTCATCTAATGAGCACAAGTCCTAGTTTGGGCGCAGGGCGCCATGTTTAGAACGCTACATTACAGAAATAATTTGTTCACTTAAGGTCTACTCCGCGCCCTGGCGCCGGAAATCGGTGTCACTAGTGCCTAATTTGGCGCCGGAGTCCTCAAGGGATTACCCGTCCCCCGAGGAATCCGGGCTCACCTAATGAGCAGAAGTCCTTGTTTGGGGACAGGGCGCCTTGTTTAGAATGCTACATTACAGAAATAATTTGTTTTCTTAAGGTCTACTCCGCGCCCTGGCGCCGGAAATCGTTGTTACTAGTGCCTAATTTGGCGCCGGAATCCTCGAGGGTACACCCGTTCTCGAGGAATCCGGGCTCACCTTATGAGCACAAGTCCTAGTGTAGGTGCAAGGCGGCCTAATAATTTCAGTTGTTTAACATCGGGATCGGAAAACGCTTGAAAAATAGTGACCTGTTAATTCAAGAATGCACATTTTGTCTCACGCGTAAGAATTTCGATCGAAAGATTCATTCAGTAATGCAGTTGACCTCGATGAACTGACCTCAATCATAAGAAGATGCTCCATGAACTGACCTCGATCTATTGATGTTGCATAATAGTAGCTAGGAAGACGGCTTGATTTATAATAATGCGACCTCAATAGCAAGTTATGATGGCATTCAATGTTTTTCAGTCGCATTAAATTATTTTAATACAACTCTTTCTTTGTATACATATTAATGCTCTTTCAAGAGCCCTATTCAGTATTCTGAAGAAGAAGAAGAAGATACATTAACATTTAATAATTACGTTAAAAATATAAAATTAGACAAGGAGTTAACGAACGGCTTTTCCCAAATTTATTTAAAAATTAAATTTGTTGACGGTTTATAATAATGAAATTATGGTGTACAGATTCAAAATATTCTATATTTTGTAAAAATACAGTACTTATTTTATTATTTTACATCAAACTGATCATGTTGATTGCTTCTAGCTATCATTATTGCCGATCATTCCTTTAAAAGGAATACTTGTTTTTTGTTAGTGCGTTGGAGTTAGTGCTGGCTAGCTTTACTCTGGTAGTGAGCTATCATGGTACATGTATTTCAAAGAAACAAGAAATCTGTCGACACTTGCAGTACTTTGATGATTTCTATGGCGACCGACTGCGTTGCATAATGTAGTCGTATTTCATAACTTCTTAATCCGAGAACAATTTTCCTTTGACTTAAAACTTTTAAGTATAATATGTTAGTCCGTTCATATCTGTAGACGTTTAGCGTGTTCAACAGGTTGATTTATTAGCAACATTATCCGATTACGATTTCGCACCTACATGTATAATGTGAAGATGATTGACTTCGAATAATAGCCTTATTGTTTAACAATTGACCACTGTAGTGAAAGCACACTTCGATACTCAATAATATTCGATAACCTTCGATACATTGTTACTCAATTACATAACAATTGATGATCTGCAGCCATATAAACATAACCCGACTGGGGCTATAGATGTTCTCAGCTGTGTGCGCTGTTCAAAGCGACACAATATTTTCGGTCGCACGCTGCGATTGAATTAACACAGACTGACCGAATAAACAAACGGGTGGGAAAGTGAAAATGTTACACATAAGAAGAAGTCGCCAAAAAATGATTTTCGTCAAATCTGATTATCTTTTTGCCAATTAAAAAAAATCCGAATGCCTCAATTCAGGACACCTTTTATCGTGCCAGCACCTACCGCAAACATGAAACATGGAACTTTGATTATAATAAACTACCTTGTGCGCAATCGTATTAATCATTGCTAAATCAACTGTACATGTAAAATAAATTTATCTTTTCATCTTAAACCAATATCATAGTTGAAATCATAAAAGAAAATATTTGTGTTCGTACAAAAGTCTGAAACATGCACTCGCGCGGGATCTCCTCGGCCATGTGCGAGGGATGATCATCATTTAAAAGTTTTAATATTTGTGGGTTGTTTGTTGATTTAAAACAATATTTGTACAGATTTATAAACATTTTAGACCTACAAACCAACCATTAATTTAAGACTGACGAAGTTTCCGATTTGTAGTAATATCGCCTTTATAAATTTTCAGAACATCTTCTTACACTCTAATGTTTAATTAAATAAAAACAAGATGGACAAACTCTTATAACATGAAGAAATTAAAACAGATCTTGTATTTTATTTACGGGTATGTAAACCAAAACAATTCTAGAGTGCGCGGCTAAATAAACTCATATATGAGAGACGCATTTCTCGTGTATTAGATAACCGCTGACCGCTAGTTAGCCCCGTCGCGACCATGGTGACCGATTTTCTAGGCCGCGGGTGAGGGATAGCTTACGTAACGGTACACACACAGCTCTTATTCAAGTTAGATTTTAAATGCATGCAGTATGAAAACTCAATTGTAATACATAGATTTATTTTAAATCCGTAGTTTGTGTTTTACTACAAAGGAAGAAGAATGTTTTGTTTACCGATTCTCGTTTTAGGGATTGTGCACTATAAGAACTTAACAAAACTGACATAAACTCCAAAAAAAAATCTATTCTAAAAAAAAATTTCCTGTATAAACCAGCATACTTTCTATGGTAACTTTATGCCAGTTGCACGCACATAGACTTTCGTTAACTTGCCAAATTAAACGAGGTACATGTTAACATGTACAGCTTTTTACACTCATACAACACAAATCACCAACAAAATAACATTGTAACGACCTTTACGAGATCCCAACAAACAACTTTTCCAGCGACAGCCATATCGAAATCCTAACCGTTTTTGAGTTATTAAGCAAAAACTTTCAAGCGCTATTGGCCCTTAATTTTAGGGGCCAGCCCCTTTTTATTGGTGTCAAATGAAAGCCCTTAACATTCTGCACAACTTTTATTCTACATGTCTTAACAAAATATTTTTCGTTTAAAAGATACAAAGCAAAATATGTCTAAATTTTCGCACTTTTTGGAATCCTATTTTTTGACCCCCTACCTTTTTCTAAATAACAAACGTAATCGAAAAACAAAAATCGATGTGCACAACTTCAATGTCTCTGTTATTCAAATTCGCTGGATTCCCATTCCCTGCTATCATAGTCTCGGAGCCTTTGTCTGGAAACCAAAGGCCCTAAAAAATTTTAAAAGGGGAATAACTCGTTAACGGAAGAGGAATTTTAAAGTTTATGAAATGTTTTAGATAGTGTTTTGTAATGTCTATAAGCCCTGAAAATTTGAGCAAAAACCGTTCAGAAATGAGCAAGATATGAAGCCTCAAAGTTCGCGTCTAGGAAGAAAAAAAAAAAAAAAGAAAAATAAGAACTAGAGCAAAGCTCGTTGCAAAGCAACGAGTGGGTCTTCCGTTAATGTCAAAAGTAAAGCTTGAAGTTACTGTAAGAAGAAGATTTCTTAAACCAATAACAAGAGACACTTAAACAAAAAAAATAAAAAAAATCGAATCATTCTTGGTACGACTTAACAAAATCCGAATGATTTTAAGTACGAATTGACAAATACCTTTACAATTTCAAGAATGACTAAACAAAAAAAATCCGAATGTGTTTAAGTACGACTTAACAATTATCGAATTATTTTTGGTACGAGTTAATTTCACTTTGAACTTAACGCTATTTTTTAAACCAAGAACGCGGAATCAATATTTCCGGAAAAATCAATTTTTAAACCCAAATATCTCTGTAATGCATCGTCCGATTATAAAACGGGTTTCAGTGTTAGATTCAGCTTGAAAAGCTTTACAAAACACGTATACGTTTTTGATTTGATCAAAAAATTCAATTTTTCGAAAAATTTGATTCACTTCCGGTTTCGACCGGAAATAACGGATTTCCATTTCCACCCTTATTGCACAGGTAAATTGATAAATTCATAACAACAGAAAATTTCAAGACTCTATCTTAAAGCGTTTTTGAGAAATCCCCTGGACAAAATGACTTTTTTAAAATTTTAAAAACAACGTAACGTAAAAACGGAAGTGACGTTGTCATTGAATCTTTAAAATCTTCTAGGCATAATAGTTGCACATAATCTCTGAAAGTTTCATTTAAATCGGTTGAAAACTTTTTAAGTTATGAAGCCGAAAAGGAGTCAGAAAAAAAAGAAAAAGAAAAAAAATAATAATAAAAAGAAACCGAAGAATAACAAGAGGGTCTTCCGTTGGAAACGGAAGACCCTAATAATCTTACAAGCACAATAATAGTAAGGTCTTCCGTTGGAAACGGAAGACCTTAAAAATAGAAAAATAAGATTTGACCAAAATCGTGATCATGCCCTTTTAATAAATTTTCGTGGATTAAATGAAATTAAAATGATCCTTTTATTACAATACGTTGATAAATATAACATTTCATTGACATTTTGGATCACTTCGACAACAAAATTAACAAAAATAGTATTAAACAAATATTGATAACACATCAGTAGTTGTTACATGTAAAAAAAAAATTTGAAAGATAGTGTTTTATTCATCCAAATAGCAAGATATAGAAACATAAGTAAATTTAAAATCCTTTACCTTTGTCTCACTTCAATTGAAATGTAAATATTCATAAGAAAGCTTATTTGCTTCATATTCTGAGATCACATACCAGAACTGCTTAAAATTTCAGACAGCCTTACTGATACGAGTTCTGATGCATGTATCATTACGATAGCATCATAAAAATGTAGATTATACATGTAAGTTTTTCTGACTGAGATCCCAGTATAGAAAGGAGTGCAACATTCAATGCAGGAATACAAAGAGAAACCCCGTAAAATTCCCTTTAAGTGTAAATTAGAATTCAAGCATTGTGGTACAGATGTAAATGCGCTTAAGCAAGACTTTAAGACAAATATAAGGGGTAATAGCAAGATATGTGCAAAATTTATAGATGTACATAGAGTAGTTCACTGTTGATAATACCTTGTAGGCAAACTGATAATACCTTGTAGGCAAACTGATAATACCTTGTAGGCAAACTGATAATACCTTGAAGGCAAACTGATAATACCTTGTAGGCAAACTGATAATACCTTGTAGGCAAACTGATAATACCTTGTAGGCAAACTGATAATACCTTGTAGGCAAACTGATAATACCTTGAAGGCAAACTGATAATACCTTGTAGGCAAACTGATAATACCTTGTAGGCAAACTGATAATACCTTGTAGGCAAACTGATAAAAATTTTAATTCAAATTCTATAAAAAGTGTCTAAGAACAGATCAATATGTGATACAAAGGCGTATTCTCAAAAAATATAATGAACAAGCTACATTCCTTCAGTTAATAATATTATCGAATATTAACAGTATACAAGAGAATATTAGCCCCCTTCGCCCTCTTTTTTGCATTTATATACTTAAAATGAAAAAATAATTGAATGAAATTAAAATTATCATCGGATATTTTGAGATAAAAAATTATATTGTATTTTTTGGCACATTATCTTGATCCAAATGACGCAGTTTAGAATTGGGATGGAATACCACATCATATTATTTTTGTATATCAATTCCTCTTTTATTTATAAAGCCATATGCAATATTCCCGGAATGCATATCAAATTCATATTTTTAAAACAATATTTAAGTAATTCCTGATGAGAGGATATAGAATTTTTGAATATTTCAAGTTAATATATTAAAGAAATGCAAACCTTTTATTCATAAATATCACTGTTTAATAGAGTTTATTTAAAATACAACAAAATTATGTTTTTTATATCAGTAAATATGGTAATGACCACCCCTCCCTACCTGAAATCTTGCAACAAGGACTATGAAACCTATATAATATTGGTGAAAAACTTTAAGATAATAGAGTGCATGACCAAATATTGAAAAATTGCAAGACTATCATAAGAAATAATTTTCCCATATTTGTTAACTTTAAAGATAGCTTTAACGTGTATAAGTCTTATAAAAAAAACTAAAGATGGATAGTATGTACATGTTATATCTAAAACAAGCCAAAACCCCCATCTCTAGGGGTCAGACAGAACCCCCCCCCCCTCCCCGCCTCCCCCACTAGGGCATTTAAACGAAAAATTTTAAAATCGTTTGGTGATTTGCTTTCTTCCTCACTTCCTATGTTTCACCTGTTTACTTTATTCTCTCTATACCAAGACATCACCTGGCATTTATCAAAAAATTAATTGTACACATACAACACATCAGTATTTTTGGCTAACCAATTTTTACTTTACTATTAAGAAGTCTAATTGTTGTTTTAGAAACTTTAAAAACTGTTTTTTTATATATAATAAAAATACTATTATAATTCTTTCAATCATTCGAATTTTAATTACATTATTTACAATGATTAGTTATTAAATATGAACAAACAAGAAAAAATAACTTCATTAACTGTCTCCCCCCCCCCTCCCCCGACCTCTGGTCAACGTCGTTTATGATATTATTACTTTTCATAGACAACTTCATTCTCTTTTCTTAAGATTTACTAATTTCTTTCATTAAAATTCAAAAGCATAATAAAAAAAATCATTTTTTTAAATATGATATACAGTCCCCGTTATATGCAATAACAATATATGACCATTTTGGCCCTACTCTAGTGTCAAAACCACTTCCCAGGGGTACATGAGTTTATAATTTTGGTAGAGAGCTTTCTGGTCTACATAATTATGAATTCAATTTTCGTTACGTATGTGTTGGAGTTCAGAAGATTTTTGAACATTGTATGCAATAAAAATATATGACCATTTTGGCCCTACCCTAGTGTCAAAACCCCATCCCAGGGGTACATGAGTTTACAATTTTGGTAGAGAGCTTCCTAGTCTACGTAATTATGAAATAAGTTTCTCTTACAGATGTGTGAGAATAGAAAAGTAGATTTTTTAAACATTATATGCATGAACACTATTAGACCATTTTGGCTCCGCCTGCGAGGCAAAATCCCTACCCCACGGGAACATGAAATTTACAATTTTGGTAGATGGCTTTCTGGTCTATATAATTAGGAATTCAATTTTTCTTACAGATGTGTGGGAGTAGAGAAGAAGATTTTGAAAAATGGTCAAGTTTTGATCATTTTTGTCGTGTCTCTATGGCCTCTTTGGGGCAAGAGTCATAAAATTTATTATTTATGTTTCCCTTACCCCAAAGATGCACCATACTTAGTTTAAAAGAACTGGCCATGTACGTTTTAAGAAGAAGTTAAAAATGTTCATTTATTTACACACAATGCACAACGCGCGACGCATGACGACGGACGAATTAGCCGGGCTCCTTGCATAATCAATGACCAGGGTATAGCTACAGTGCACGGTTTATCGGATGGTGAATGACAAAAATGTAGTGCCAAATTTACAGAAAACGTATAAATTAATATCACGTCACTTGATCAGTGAGAGTTTACATCTGATTTTAAAAGATCATATGATAATTTTGTTCTTTGTAACATTCCAATTTCTTCAAGTAGTTGCTGAGCGGTGGAATACGTTATTAATACTTATAGCCTAAGGCTTTCTACAATTAGAGGTCCTGTTATTAAGCTGTGTGTACAAATTGCTGTGGGAATGGTTAAAAGGGGCATGGTCACGATTTTTGGCCAATTTTTTTTTCTAATTTTACCGGTTAAAGTTCTTTTTTAAGCTAATTTGTCTATAAGCCAATTCGCTTTGAACATAATAAGCATTTCCTAGCTTTTGTCACATTCATTTCAGGTGTTTACCTGGTCGGAATTTTCTTTTCAACATTTACATGTTAAATGAAAACAAAAACTTGTCCTGAGATTTGCATACATAACAAAGAATTGTGGGCTCTGAATCTCGTTTATAACTCAACGACTGACTCTCAAATTGTGGTTGACTATTATTATTGCTTACTGAAGCATTGTAAATATTAAAAACGAAAAATTAAGATTTGACCAAAATCGGGCCATGTCCCTTTAACAGCGTGTACAGTTAAACGTAGTTGGGGTGTTAAATAGTTGACCCTATCCACGATTTGATTTATTTTCACAACCTCTAAGAAATAAAAATGTCAACACTTGTTAAAAAAAAATAAATGTAGGTTGTAATTAGGTAAATATTTACTGATACTGTCAGTAACAAGTGCGCATACTCATTGCAACCTTTTGTAAGGCAACAATTAAGATTTTTTTTCACATAATCAATATCACAACAGAAATCCAGAAAATGATTGGTCTCCTCCAGCGCCATAGCTAAAGTGCGAACCACCCTGATTCATCCTGATCCAAACCCTGTCTCCAAGACTTAGCTGCAGTACTATTAAATTTGAAGCTGTTCTGTATTTAACGGACGACCTACTATAAACCAGGTTTCTAGTCTTCGCAGATCCATTCAACATAAATTCGAAGTACAAATCGCCAGGATTATTTGCACCAGTTATCTTACAGAAAAATACGTATGTTCCATCAATTGGTGCTGTGAATACGCCATCTTGATTGTTGTAACCGTCGCCAACATTGGAAATAATAGTCGGAAATATCAATGATAGCCCATGGCTAGATATAAAGCTGTTTGTAATTGTTGCTGTGAAACCAACCTTTTTAGAAATATCTACAAATAAAAAAACATAAATTGTATTCGGCATTTAGAAATAATTTACAAAAGTGAACGCATAATATGTAATATGTAGAATTGTATAATTAAACTAGATTCTTGTTGCTATAGCAACAAAAAGGTCTTCCGTTTCTCATGTATAAATCTGTAAAAAAAAAAATACATTTCTCTTATAAAAAGAAAATGATATAATCGATACTGTGATGGAATCTTTCAGTAACTTTTTCTATGTGAAACAAAACAAAAACGAGAAAAAGTCATTTTTGAAATTTGCTCTCACGACCGGAAGTTACGCCGGATCAACCGGAACATGGTAAACAAATCTTCATACATTGTTCAATTTTCCCTCAAAGTTTGGATGCTTAAGCATTTGTCAGTTATGAGATCTCGTTGAGAAAAGGTTTATTGTCTCGGGACAGGAAACGGACGAACAGAATAGCTTAATGAAAAAAATGTTAATATATCTTACACATTTTCCTCTCGTACACTACTGTTTATCAAGCTTACTGAAACAGTGTAAAAAAAGACAGTTAAACTTATCAACAATTTCATTTGTTTGAACCCTTCCGGTGAGGACCGGAAGTGACGGCTGACAAAATGTAACACGTTAAACACATCTTCTATCTAATGTCTATCATCTATGTAAGTTTTGTGTCTTGATCACTAACAGTTTCTGATTAACGGCAGGTACACAATTTAGTACAAAAAAGCTACTTGAGATATTTGAGATATCTCACCGGAAATAGATCTCTTTTTGTTTATTTAACATCGCATAAATGACTTATGAAAAGATCCATTCTAAAACAATTAGTCTATGTAAAATAACTACAAAAGGTAAAAAAAATTAATTTTTGAAGTGCTTCCGGTGACGACCGGAAGTTACGCCGAACAAAACAAAAATAGTTTAAACACATCTGCATATATAGGTCTAGCATCCTGCTAAGTTTGATTGTTCAAGTCATTACCATATTTAAGATCTCGAGGAGTCAAGTTCTTTGTTTTGGGATAGGAAACGGACAAACGGAGGTACTCAGTGAAAATTTAATGTTAGTAGTTTTTATGCATTTGACAACTGGGTTTTATTGCTTATCAATTTCTCAAAAATTGGAAAAGAAAAACAGTTAAACTTATAAACAGCTTGATTTGTTTAAACTCTTCCGGTGTAGAACGGAAGTGACGGCCGACAAAAAAAAGCAGTTAAACACATCTTCAGTCAAATGTATATCATCCATGAAATTTTCGTTTCTTTATCACATATACTTTTTGAGATCTCGCGGGTACAAAATTTATTTTTAGAAAGCTACCTGAGATATTTGAGGTATCTCACCGGAAGTGGAATTTTTCTGTTCATTGAACATCGCTTAGATGACATATATAAAGATTTATACTTATTTATTCATTCTATGTAAATTAAATTAAATACGTTAAGGAATTATTTTTTTAAGTGCTTCCGGTGACGACCTGAAATTACGACGAACAAAACAAAATAGTTTCGAGTCGAATCGAGTCGATTGATTACTCCAGAGCGATCGGCCACATTGGCAAAACCTTATCAACATTGATCACCAAAACTGTATAAAATGTAGTTATTATTTTTTATAGGTTCTTTAGTAGTGTTAGTTGTAGTGCTAGATTTTGTTTTCTTTGTTTTTACCTATGTAATTCTTTTTGTTTCTCTTATGTCCTGAAGAAGGGACTGGTTGTCCCGAAAATTTGACAATTTCAATTGTTCGTGTCGTTAGCCATTTTCAGTGCTTTATATATTCATTTTACTGGCTTAGTATCTATACATTAGATCCGACACTTTAAAGATCACTAGTGTTGTTGATTTTTTTTAGTGCTTTTTATATATATATATATATATATATATATATATATATATATATATATATATATATATATATATATATATATATATATATTGCAACTGAGTTTTGTATAATAGATTAATATTATAAATAGCATTGGAAGGAGGTACAGTGCAAAAATATAAACAAAACAAATAGCTTATGATAGGAAAATGAAAATCAAAAATTAGAAAAATAATGGTTAATTGCTAAGGTTGAAAATAAAAAAAAGTATATGTAGTGTAGAGAAAAAATGAGAAAGAACAGACAAAAACATGTAATAATAACAAAACAAGAATTGATAACAGAGTACAAAAAATGGAAAGTTTGGGGGGTGAGAAGGGAAGGGAGAAAACAAATAAGCAATAAAAAAAATGAAAAGAAGGGATTGTAAGGAAAGTCAGTGGTACCCATTTTGATACATTTTTTATACAATGTGTACATTTTTACCTAACTTACTTAAATCTGTTTGTACTTTTTATGTAAAAATGAATTTTATCAAATAATAATAAGTTATTTTGAAATGTTAGTTTATCACTTCCAAAAAGTACATTCTTAGTTGTGATTGGTATGGAATTGTCGTTCATATAATCAAATAGGGATTTTCTTTGGGAAGCATATATTGGACAGTGTAAGAAATAATGTTTAGAGTCTTCCACCTCAAGAAAGCACTTCTGACATAGTGGAGAAGCAATAAGGTGGTGTGAATAAAGGTCACCATTTAAGTTACTACTGTTATTTCTCAACTGACAATGCCAAATATTATCTAATCTTTTGCCATGGTTAAATAATTTATGCATATTCAGTTTTTTGCTATTAATATTTTTGAGGCTGTTCTTAAATGCTGAAACTGTAGTTATATTTTTTGCATTTTGAGGTAGATTGTTCCACAATATAATTGTAGATGGTATAATACTATTGAAGTAAGATGTTGTTCTTGCAACAGGGGTGCGATAGAGGAAATTGTTACGAAGATTGTAGGTATTGTGTGGGGGGAAACATTCACCAACAATATTAGATAAGTATTCAGGGGTATAATTGTTTAATAATTTAATTCTGGTTGTAACGCGGCATTTGATTGGATAGAAAAATTTAGTAAAATTTGTATAACCTGGTTAGCACATCACAAGACACGTCACAATGCACCAACGTAAAAACGTATTGATCCGCTTGACGTTACGTTTGAATTTTGAACAGATTAATATCATTTTTAAAAGTAAAACGCACTCAATTTGTACAGTAAATCACAAAAAATTAAATTAAATAAGTAATGAACTCAATATTTACCCAAGTTATACTCGTATAACTGGGTTGGAGCAGTTTACGCTTTTTTATAATCCACTTCGCGGATTATAAAGCGTAAACTGCCCAAACCCATGTTATACTCGTATAACTTGGGTAGACATTGAGTTCATTTCTTAAATATTTTGAACAATAATATTAATTTATGGTTATTTCTACGTTTCTTAAGTGTTTCCCAGCCTAATTCATGATATAGGTATTGTTTACATGAACATTAAATGTTGTTATGTGTACAGGTATTTTATTTCATCCCAGCCAAGAAAGTGCATATATACTTTGAAATTGATTGCGTAATTTGTTTGTATGACAATAAATGACATAATCAAATGAGTTTGTTATCTTAATTTCACAGGCAAAAACGAGCTGCGAATTGCCAAAATTTTTGTATTTAAATATCATTGTAAGAATCAATAAATGTTGTTGGTATTTTCAAGCTAAATGATTGTATGAATTATATATCTTCTTCAAATAAGTGAATTCCTCTAGAAGTAAAGATAGTTTTTAGTTATATTCTCCAAGGCGAATGGAAATCTCATTTTCATACAATATATTCATAAATTAAATATTATTTTCAAAATATTCATAATTACACATTATATTGTTGTCATTCAAAGTAATAACACGTTTTCTTCCTGTTCATTCGCTACGTCTTCGAGCATTTCGTTATTATTGATTAATCACTCTATAATATATTTTTTTTAATGTTAATTGTAGATTCTGTTCATTTTGATTAAGCAATGTCCACACTTTCAAATATTAAAGCAAAAACCCTGTAAATATTTGCTCTCCGTGCATAGTTTGTAGATGGAAATAAGAAGTTATGACAATTTTCACCCAAACCCTATCTCCAGGACTAAGCTCTAACACAATCGAACTGGATGAGGACCTGAACGAGTTTGTAGGCCCTTCGTTGCCTATGTTAAAACACTGACTTGCTCCATTCTTTACAAAATAAATGGTAGGCCCAACACTGTTTTGTATATCTGTTATTTTGCAGATGAATACGTAAACCCCGCCGAGTGGAGCCGTGAATATACCTGTTTCAGTGTTGTAACCACCGCCAATGTTGGTAAGAGCATTGGAAAACACCAGTGCTACCCCAGTAGTAAACGATAGGATTTGTGAACGCGTAGCAGTGAAAGCAACTTTGAATGACATATCTACAAAACAATTTTATATTGAATTCAGACCTGTGCATATTTTTTTTCAAATCATAATTAAGGTGTACTTGCAGTTTGAAACATAAAATAAGAAGAATCAAATCTATTTTGTTTCTACAATTAAAATCATATGTAGAAGTTAAAACTATAAAGTTTCACATAGATAATACACAATCGTACAAGTTATTTTTAGGAATCATTCTATTTTTTTTATTTTATTACTAAATAGTTGTCAAAAGGATGACAAATAATAAAAGATCGAAGGTTAGCGTTTTGGTAGTAATGTACATCATATGTTTCGTAGTGGTATATATATATATATATATATATATATATATATATATATATATATATATATATATATATATATATATATATATATACACCACTGCAATGTTTGTGCTTATTATATATATATATATATATATATATCTATGCAAAGTGTATCGCTTCGATCATCTCAAATTGTCGTTTAACTGTATTCCACCTAGATCTCAAACGACCGTGTAGTGAGCGACCAGCGCGCTAGGTTCCGTTCGTCATCAAAAGCAAGATTATTGTCTTGCCTAGATGGCCGAGTGGTTAGCGGTGGCCACTCACTGCTAGGAGAGTGGGTTCCGGAGGTCGTGAGTTCAAGCCCCGGCCGGGGCGGAGGTGGAGCTTCCCTGTGCTTTATATATATATATATATATATATATATATATATATATATATATATATATATATATATTTGTGTGTGTGTATCTGTGTGTGTGTGGGTGTGTGTGTGTCACTAATTATATATTTCTTAGCTTTATATATTTTTTGTAGTGAGAAATATTTTCTACTTTTTTGCAGTGAGATACATGTATTGTTACTATTGTTAAACGAGTCTAACCTGTCTGATTTGTCTTCAAATTTTCAACCTCCGTAGAAAATTCAAACTGTTTGTGCTGAATTCTGACTAAAATATCTTTTATATCTTGGATATCTGAAATAAATTGAATTCAAATACAAGCATATACAGTATATCAAAATTTTAAAACTTCGTTTTGTTCTGCGGAGAGTCAAACTTTAAATGTTAGGATGTAACAATTATGACTGCATTTTTAAAAAATAGGTCTGGGCAATAAACAATGTGGCCGTATCAAAAGCATGAAATCCGACCTCAGTATCATATTGCTCGAAAAGGTATTCCTGCTAGAATGCAGATATATACCGGCAGATTGTTGATATCGTTCACACAAGATTTATGACAATGCATAGTTTAACAGTACAAATAATATTTCATTTTTATATCTGTTACAAGTATCTAAGTTAAGTACAATATCACGGACAATGGCAAATATAACTAAAGAACACAGAAACATATTAGATAGATGAACAGATTGTCAGATATGACAACAATTGTATATGCATTTCATCAATCTGAAGGATTTGACTTGAAACTTTAGGGTCCTGACAAACGCAAGGTTCTCCAATATTATATACATGTAGTCGCAGCTACTTAATTCTATTAACAATTACATATACTATGCATAATGAACTCCTTACTGTTTTAGCTATCTTTATTAAGTGTAAGTTTTTGATGATGTATTTTTTCTAATTTAAGTGGCATTTTCATAACGTTATAACATTTTAGTTAGTTGAAAATCATTGCAATAATATCCTAGCCTCCTTAATTTTTGCGTGTCATAAAATGTGCACAAATGGGTAAATATGTAACCATTTTCATTTGTTGTTATTTATTTTTCAAAACGCTTCTAAAAGCAAAACTATCGCATATATAATTGTAATTCTGCGATGAAAAAGTGAACACAAAATATACTAAAGTTCGATCATTGCAAAAATTATATGGTATCGTCGCGAATTTAAAAAAAAGAGATATTCTAAAATAGATATTAATATATTTAAATTTTATTACCTTTCATGGCGGTTGTAACATTTTCTTGATGAGTATTTATGCGATCAATGTCCTGCTGGATATCAAGAAAGCCTAATGAAAAATATCTAAACTCCCTTTTAAAGCTCTGAAGTTCTTTTGAAACATTGGTAAAGTCGTTGTAAGAGTGCAGTCCAGTATTTGAACTTTTATTTTGCTGTTGAAGAACCGATAGTTCGTCTTTCAGTTTTTTATTCTCGCTGCGTAACGATGTGATGTTGTTAATCAATTGTTGATTGACGATGCCTTGTTCTGACTTTTCTTCAATTTGACGTTTCTTCATTTGTTCGAATTCCTTCATCAGATCCCAAACTGTTTTTGTAGTTCAATTCTGAGCGAGGTTTCCTGAATAAGAATTTGGTGCAACAATGTGGCATCGTTAGGCAAAAGATTTTCAGGAGAAGTTGTCGAATATTGAGGACCACTAGATGCCGTAGGACTGACACTTAGTTCACCAAACCATTGAGATTTAGAGTAGCTGTATGGTATAGTTTTATGTGGATGAGTAGTTCTAGTTGAAGTTAACCATTGGTTTTTAAAGTAGTTGTACATATAATGTGAAGTTGCCGGAAAAGGATGACCTGAACGTTCTGATGTTGTAGTTGTCCATCGTTTAGTAAAGTAGTTGTAAGGCGATGTCGGCGGATAAGGATGAGAAGGACCTTTTGTGGTTGTAGTTATCCATCGGTTAGTAAAGTAGTTGTAAGATGTAGCCGGTGGAGTACTAGTTGAGGTTGTAGAAGTACTAGTAGGTGTAGGCAATCGAGAAGCAAATTGGCGACTTGATACTCCCGATACAAAGACAGCGAAAAAATATAAAATCGCCAAATGGCATAACTGCGACATTTTTGAACGCTTTTCAAATGCACAGATATGACGTATCTAATAATATATGATAAACGACTATCAGTTTTATCTCTTGTACTTTGATATTTATTCTTATAATCTAACGTATCTATAGATGTTTGTAAAATCTTAGTTTCTGGAGCATGTAATTCATATCGTAAATGATTGAAGAATATTTTGTTATCTTGTGATAAATTAGGTAAAAAAAAAAGACCCTCAGGTCCATGACTTTTATATTTTTCATTTCGTAACTATATATTGTAGCATATGGAATAAATCAAAAACAACCTGCTGAAAACGAAATTGGTTTAATTTTTCAATATGCTGCCGTACAGCTAGGGTAAAAGTACAACCCATTGCCGTTCGTCTGACATTCCTTTCTAGCATACATTTAAAGTGCTGAAAGAACACGTGAAATCAAAAGACTGTTATTACAAAACAATTTTATCATTTCTTTTAAGGCTGTAGTACAGTTTTTAGTACAATAATACTATTTTTAATAATGTGACATCATTTTATGAACATATTTTTGGTATATTTTATTAAACAAAGTATGTAGATCTTTAATGCAGAGTCATTAACAATTATCGGAATGCAGGTCAGAAATTTTGGGTTTTTTTTGTTTTTTTAATTTAGCGCAACGTATTGAGGAGAAACGAGCATCGCAAGCATGACTAGAATTTGTTTGTATTCAACAAAAAAGAAGGTATTTTCAATATTCTCATGTCTAGAAAAAAGATCACTCATTCTTTTTAAAATATTGTTCAACGGATCAGTATAAGAAAAATTTAAAGAATTTTACTCAAAGAAAGATAACTCGGTATACAATTTTGAAAACAGTTTAAGAATACTTACTTATTTTTATACAACTTGACTTGATTCTTTTATCATTTACTAATGATAAGTTTAATGAGATACCTTCGTTTCTGATTAGTCGAAAAGTTTCTGTGATACCTGCATTAAAGAAATTTTAGCCGGATCTACTTTTCTCTATGTCTCTACTGCTTTACATTGATCTGTTTATGAGTCAATTCGTTTCTTTAGTTTTGATATTCATTCGCTTGCGAAGCACGACCTCTGGTGAGAGAATGGGATAGAACTTTCCAGAACGGGGTAACCAAGAACGCGAATTGACTAATTAACGAAAAGTGTAGGACGAGTTTATCATGCATCACGAGCAAATACCTTGGTTTAGACTTCGATTGATACAAAAAGTTGATAAACTAGATACGATATCGTTACGAGTAACGAGTAGGTCTTCCGTTCAATTTCTTAAACGATACGATTAAAATATTAATGAAATTTCAGAATTCCCCCTCAACCCCTTCCTTTCAGATAATGTATACGATTGTCAATATCCTTTACAATGCTTAACAACGTGTTTGGCTTTTTCACATTCAGCTCATTTAAGATTTAAGATTTTATTTCCTTAAAATCCCTAATTATGTCATCAATGGGTGTGGCAAGGAGTTTTACAAACTGATATTATTACGATCAACAACTTTGCATCTATAATGCATTACAAAATCTTGATCGTTTTAAAGTTATGTGTAAAAGACCCCTAAGAGTGTCTTGGCCCCTTATTTAAGGGGCCAGCCCCTTTTTGTTAATTTCATACGAAAGGTCTCAAGCATACTAACATTTTTTGTTCTTACACCCATCTTAAATTGTTGTTCATTTTTTAGATACAAATGATTGAATATTTTAGGGGCCAGCCTTGTAGATCCTTAATGGGGACATACATTGGTGTTTTGATTAGTGGAATCGATTTAAATTATCAATACAAGCATTTTCTCTTCCAAAATGCTTAACAAAATATGTCTCGTTCTCTAGATATATTGTGTCAAAGTTTGAGAACTTTGGCCCCTAAAAATCCCTAATTACGTCATAAATGGGCGTGGCAATGATTTTTTCTGATCAACAACTTTGCTTCTATAATGCATTACAAAATCTTTATCGTTTTAAAGTTATTTGTAATAGAGTTTACGAGTCTATTGGCCCCTTATTAAAGAGGCCAGCCCCTTTTTCTTGATTTTGTTGGAAAGAACTTTTAATACTCTACCATTTTTGTTATAAATGTCTTAACAAAATATCAACTGAAAAAAAGATATAGATCAAAACGTGCGAAAATTTTGATTTGAAATTCGTACCCAATTTTCGTGCCTAGGTGAGCTCCAAGAAATGGCGCCATTTGCGTAAAACGATAACAATAGGCACAACTTCAAACTATGGACTACATATCCTGAAAGTTTCATATTAATATCTCTGATAGTCTCCGAGATCAACTGTTCACAAAATGGGTCGTAAAAGTTTACAAAATTAGCAATAAATCGGTACCGGAAGTGAAGACGGCAAAAATTTTAAAAACAAAATAAATTCAGACCACTTGCAATCATCTGTGAAAAAATGGTCGAAATCGGTCAAATAGTTTTCGAGAAAACGCTTGCACAAAATTTTTGGAAAAAAATAAGAAGAAGAAACTGTACGAAAACTATAAGGTCTTCCGTTGGAAACGGAAGACCTTAATAAAATGGAACAATTAATGCGATATTTTAGTATTAACGGAAAGAACTTTCCAGAACGGTGTGCCTAGAAATGGGTTGACTAATTGACATTATGGTGGAAAGTGTAAGGTGAGTTAACAATCGGCGAGATACTTTGAATCTGACAACTTTGGTGAAAAATATGCATGCAAATGGATAAAAATCCATAACCTAGCGTGTTTTAATTTCATACATATACATACCACGACAGATTGCATTGGTTGTAAACGTTATTCATTAATTTGTAAACATAAATGAACAGATTGTATTCTACGTCTATATTGATAAATGATGTATGCATCAAAGGGGAAGTTTTATTGGAATGCCCCCCCACCCCCACCCTCTCCAGATTGTTTTTCAAAGGGATTTTTATTTGAAATTCTTGTTTGGGACAGTAATAGAAATTATATTGGAAATTGACCTAAAGAACCAAAGTTAGAGAGAGATACATGTACACTAAATACTTATGCACTGGTTTGAAATAAATACAACAGAAAAAGTTTATTTGTTCACTCAGCTGCAACAAACAGGATTAAGGCCACGTACATGTATATATTATCCATTTCAGTTTAAATTTTTCATCCCTGTCCGCTCCTCTATAAATATATAACACTGCAGTTTGTTTTTTATTTCAATTTTAAATAATAAGATAAGGAAAAATCGGACAAAGTATATACAAAAATGCACAAAATATATGGTTCAACGTATGAAGCATTATATCATAATAATGTGTAAAGTATTAATTCCCGCGCTTGCGCGGGTAATCATGTAGTAATTATATAAAAAAATGAAGAAACAGAATCTTAAGTGTCTTCCCGCGATTTTGTCTTCTCGCGATTTTGTCTGCTTAAGACTTCGATCAATATTTACTGCGAGGCAGGCTGTTCCAGAAATTGTAATATACATGTAAACACTGTCATGATAACACTGCAGTTCACATTTTTATCAATGATGAGTTTGAGATTAACGCACATACATAATCGGCCATCAGTCTCAGAATAGATCAGCTAGTGTTTCCCCTCCTTCAGCCTGATTCAAGCGCCAGATGTACGATTTTAAAAAGTACGACATTGCTAACAAATTACCAAGACATTTTACATTTTGCATACATACTTTTCTGTGTTGACTTATCACCTATTTTCGTTCACACGCGTGTCCCCTTGCATTACGTTTATGCCCAGTTGAATATTTTTCTGGCCCAACTCACCTAACGAGTTTTAACGAATCTTGCTGGTCAGTGAAGAGAATCACAAGACATAGTATGTATTTTCTCTTTGTTTCCAATTCAAGCCTTTCATATTACAACTTTTATTTCTATTCAATCAGTTAAATTCAGCTCAGTACATTTAAATCTGCATCAGCTGAAGGTGCATCCATTTGGATGTTGTTTCTGTTTTTGTTGTGTATTCCTACGCGCCGATTCAGTTACATTATGTACACTTTTTGATGAATGATACTTTACGTTTTAAGACAAGTGCAGGTTAAACTACACTTGTTGCCAGTTGTAAAACAAGCAGTCTATTTCCCCCGAATTTCCTTCTATAAAGCAAGTTTTACATAATAAGGAATTTATTGATATGATCATCCCTAGATGGGGACGATAAAAGGACAAAATGGTGTCAAGGTTTATGAATCGAAGTTCATAAAAAGCTATTTCAGCATGATATGCTTTTTATTTGATCAGTATGAACAAACATGAAAAAATATTCTGTATATACATATAATGTGTGCCGTCTTGTAGCCGGAAATTTTTTATCCGGTACGGCTTGGTTTTTTCTTTTATTGTTTACTTTCTATTTCCTATTGTATATTGCACGGGTTTTTTGGAACACTCGCCGCCCAACCTCAGGTCTGCACAGCCGTGCAGTTTTTCTAGTCTGCCAACAATGTAAGTATCTGGAAGTCATATTATCTTTGAGTCTTTTCGTTGTTAGGTTATTTTTTTACTCTCGGCTATGTATTTTGATAATTTACAGTAGTTTTTACACGTATATTTCTATGGTTTAGGGTCAGGGGAGTTTGTTACATTTTTCATATATACATTTAGACTATATGCGTAATTCTCAGTCATGTAATGTTAATATACTGATAAAATTTAAGCTTCATTATACGTATTTACACATTTTCATGACATTATCTATTTTTTGTTTCTGTACATCATATTTATTGTTTTTTCTTTTCTTGTAGTTTTTCACCATGTTTTTGAATAAATATCATCAAACTACATGCGTTAGCTAGCTGTGTATTAGGAGACAGCATAGTCAAAAAATTGCAGAATACAGAAATCAACCATGGCTCAGAACCTGGGAGGAACTTCTACTCCAGAAAGTACATCAAGGAGAGTAAGAACACTCACACCTAAAGCACAAGAAGTTTACCTGGATAAAGTGAATAGATATGAATTCATAGTTTCACGTTGCATTGATGAAATAAAGAATATTTTAATGGATATAGCATCCTGCTGTAAAGAAATAAAAGTCTTAACATCATCAAAGACCGACCTGGAAAATAGCCATAAACGCTATCAAGACATTTATCAAGAATTTAGTGAATTCCTGTTTAATACATACACTAAAGAAAGTATTGAAAAGTTGACTTCTGTAGAGAGAGACTTTCAAAACGTAGATAAAAAAGTTCAAAACGCCTTAGTAAAATTACAAGATGACATTGATTTTGTGCAGTTAGAAACTTATTCGAGTAAATCTCACAGTACTTCCAATTCTACATCTACATCAATTAGCCAGCGTTCAGTACGTTCCCTACAGAAAGCAAAAGAAGCAGAAACTCGTCTGAAAATTGCTGAACAATCTGCTCAACTTAAAAAGCAGAAATCAAAAATCGCCTTAGAAGAGAAAATTCACTTAGCACAAAGTCAACAACAACGGAAAGATCTGGATACAGAATTAGATCTACTTCAAAAACAAGCAGAACTTGAACTTACAAATATGCAGCTGAAATTCGAACTTGAAGAGGAGGGAGAAAGTATCAAACATGAAGATCTAGGACCCAACATGCCCACTGTTCCAAGTATATCTGGTGATCAGAAGACAAGAAACTTTGTTGAGAATCTTACATTAAACCATGATGTGAAACCTTCTGGTCGTAGAGTTTATACGAATTATCAGCAGGAAGTGAATCCTGATTCAGACAAAGAAAATCATCCTGTACGTACTTCAGATGTCTGTCATCATGATCAACAAAGAAGAGACAATGATAACAGTACTCAACTACAAACAACTGTGAATTTACATTTACAGAACAATTCAGATTCAAATTTTCTTCTCAAGAAAAACTTATTGTTGGAAAATTTTCAGCAACAACGTTTTGATGACAAATCAGATAGATATGTGGTGTGGAAATCACAGTTTAAGACAATGGTGTCAGAAATCTGCTGTTCTCCGTTAGAAGAAATGACTCTTTTGACAAACTGTACAAACAAAAACTCAGAAGCTCACAGATTGATCATGAGCCTTAGAGCGTCCTATGCAAGTGATCCAAAGTTATGTTTAGTGAACATTTGGAAACGTATGGATGAAAGATTTGGCTCTCCAGAATTACTTGAATCATCATTGAAATCTAGACTACAAACTTTTACGAATTTCACAGACCCAAAGAAGTTGTATGAACTCCATGACTTACTTTGTGAGATACAAGCCGTAAAAAGCATTCCAGAATACAGTGTCATGTTTTCTTACCTTGATTCATCCTTAGGATTGAAACCTACAATTCAACAACTTCCTCGTTTTCTCCAGGATAAATGGATTAATCGTGTGGTCAATTACAAAAAAGAACATTCAACAACCTTCCCTCCTTTTGGTGAATTTGTGTCTTTTATTGGTGAGATGAGCATCATCAGAAACGGTCCTGGATTGATGTTTGATACTTCTAAACAACCTCGATTTGACCGCAAAGATACAAAAGTCAAAACTGTGTTTACTCACAAAACTGACATTTCATCTGAAACAGCAAACGTTGGACATCAGTGTTTGATTCACAAAGGATCCAAACATACCATAAACAAGTGTAAAGCTTTCAGAACCAAAAGTATCGAGGACCGTAAACATATTTTACGTGATCATAACATTTGCTTTCGTTGCTGTAAAACATCAGACCACTTCGCTAATCGTTGCAAAACTAGAATTTTGTGTGATGTGTGTAAAAGTAACTATCATTGTACCGCTCTTCATGAGGATGTTAGTTACCGTCAAATGTCGAGGAACTTTCCTTCACCACAAAACCATGGCGAGGAGGAAAGATTTTCTTCTGGAATTGTGAACCAGTCTGTCACTACCAAGTGTACCGATATTTGTTGTGAATTCAGTGGAAAGTCATGTGCAAGGATTGTACCAGTGCGGGTGTTTGTTCAAGGTCAACCTGAAGCATCGATATTCACTTACGCCATGTTGGACGACCAAAGCAACAGAACTCTCGGTAAAAGTTACCTTTTTGACGCTTTGTGTATCAAGACCATGGCAGTGGACTATACTATGCAATCATGTTCAGGCAAGATTGCAACACGAGGACGCATTGTTGACAACCTTATCGTAGAATCGATCAATGACAATCGCCAATTAAAGTTACCACCTGTGTTGGAGTGTGATAGTATACCCAATAGTCAGGCAGAGATACCAACACCGGATATCGCTCTTCATTATCCTCATTTGCAGGATATTGCTCGAGATCTACATCCACTGGATCCGTCAATGGAAATCCTCATGCTAATTGGACGGGATCTTCCAGAAGCCCATCACGTCATTGATCAGCGATTAGGACCATCACGATTTCCCTTTGCTCAACAATCTCCTTTAGGATGGACTATAATTGGAGACATTTGTTTGGCTGGAAAACACATTCCACCATTACAGGTCAACAGAACCTACATAGACAGAAGTGGTCGACCTACAATGTTGGAACCATGTACACAGATGTTAAACATCAAAAACACTGTTATCACCTCGAATAAGACTGTAATTGAGAAAACAGACGTCTTTACGAAAACATCAGATGACAACAAAGTTGGTCTCTCGATTGAAGACCACACTTTTCTGAATATTATGGACAACAAGTTTCATCTTGATCCTACTGAGGGTAAATGGACTGCGCCATTGCCCTTCCGGCAAAATCGTGAACAACTTCCAGACAACTACTCACAAGCATTATTCCGGGCCAAATGTCTTGATGCTTCCTTAAGAAAAAACAGCACCAAAAAGGAACATTTTATTGCGTTCATGCAGAAAATATTCGATTGTGATCATGCAGAACTAGCTCCGATAATACCACCGGACAAAGAACATTGGTATCTTACCTAGTTTGGAGTCTACCATCCTCGTAAACCAGATCAAATTCGCGGTGTTTTCGACTCCTCAGCTGAATTCAAGGGTGTGTCATTAAATGAACAATTGTTACAGGGACCTGACTTCATAAACAACCTCTTAGGAATTCTCATTCGATTTAGGAAGGAAAATGTAGCTGTAGTTGCTGACATCCAAAGCATGTTTCATTCATTCCTGGTTGATGAAGACCATCGGGATTATTTACGTTTTATGTGGCACAGAGATAATGACATTGAAAGACCACTTATTACTTATCGAATGAAAGTTCACGTATTTGGCAATCGTTCTTCCCCATCTGTTGCAATGTATGGATTACGTCGTATTGGTGATTTGGCTGCTGAAAGTCATGGACAGGAAGTGAAAGACTTTATTGTGAATGACTTCTACGTTGATGACGGCTTGAAATCTTGTGCAACTACTCATGAAGCGATTAGCATTCTACAGAAGACTAAAGATGCCATGAAAGAGTATGGTGGATTGCGACTTCATAAATTCGCTTCAAATGAAAAAGAGGTAATGGAAGCTTTTGACTCGAATGATTTGTCAAAGAATATTGTGGACCTTAACTTTGAGAAGGATGTCTTAACTCAAAGCAGTCTTGGCCTTCTATGGGATTTACAAACGGATACCATACGATTCAAAATTTCTAGTGAAGACAAACCATCTACAAGGAGAGGTGTACTTTCAGTTGTGAATCGTTTCTATGATCCACTTGGATTCATTGCTCCTGTTGTCATACAAGGCAAGATTATTCTGCGTAAAGTTGTGTCAAACACCTCCAGCTGGGATGAAGCCTTACCTGAACATTTGCTCAAAGAATGGGAAAAATGGAAAAATAACTTACCTGATTTGGAAAACTTACGTATTCCTCGTGTGATTGTTCCCAAATTGTGTGAAGCGCTTAGAAGGGAGTTGCTAGTTTACTGTGATGCGTCTGAACTAGCTATAGCTGCTGTTTGTTATTTAAAGGCAAAGTATTCAGATGGCTCTTCATCTCAAGGATTTGTTCTAGGAAAAGCAAAAGTGGCACCTGTTAGTGGACATACAATTCCTAGACTAGAACTATGTGCCGCAGTGCTTGCTACCGATATAGCACAAATAGCCAAGGAACAGTTAAAAGTAAAAATAGATGACATCAAGTTCTTCAGTGACAGTCTTATTGTATTAGGATACATTAACAACACGAAAAAACGTTTCCTTGTGTATGTGGCAAACCGCATTGCTCATATCCACAGTCTCAGCAGTCCGACCCAATGGTACTATATTCGCAGTGAAATGAATCCAGCAGATGTGAGCACAAGAGGAATTCTTCCAAATGAAATGGAAAAGTGTGCATGGCTTTCAAACATAGAAAACATGGAGATTGTGCCCTCTATTGAACAATTTCCTTTAGTGAGCCCCGAAGAGGATAAAGAAATCCGTTGTAATAAAACTGACATTGAAACAAAAACAGCTGTGGGTCTGGACAATGAACTCCTTACAAGGTTCTCAAAGTGGAACAAACTGGTTGCTGTAGTTGCTAAAGTTTATGGTTTCATTCAGAATTGTCGTAACGCAAAAAGCAAATTGAGTGATGTTCAACTTCTTCACAACGCTGAAACAGTTATAATTAGAGACATTCAGAAGAAATTCTATTTAGAGGAAATTGAAAATATTAGAGACTCTAAGCCTGTGTCGAGAAATAGTTCCATTCAGAAACTTGACCCCTACATCGATAGTGAAAGGATTTTGCGTGTTGGTGGTCGCTTGAAGAAATACAATGATGATCCTCTATTCAAGAATCCAATCATTTTGCCTGCAAAACATCATGTTACCACTCTTATTGTCAGAAAACTTCATGAAGATGTCAGACACCAAGGACGTCATATAACAGAGGGTCATATTCGTTCTTCTGGATTTTGGATCATCGGAGGTAAAAGACTCATTTCATCTGTTCTTCATAAGTGCGTCACTTGCAGAAAACTTCGGAAAAAACCTGAACATCAGAAAATGTCCGACTTGCCGGAGGATCGTCTCATACCTGGACAACCACCATTCTCTTCTGTTGGAGTTGATATATTTGGACCATGGAACATCATTACACGACGTACCAGAGGTGGTGCAGCAAATAGTAAAAGATGGGCCGCTCTATTCACTTGCCTCACTACCAGGGCCGTACATATTGAAGTTGTGGACGAAACGACATCCTCCTCATTTATTAATGCGCTTCGTCGGCTTATCGCCATACGTGGACCTGTTCAAGTCCTTCGTTCAGACCGGGGAACATATTTTATTGGTGCTACGAAGGAGCTGAAAGTCAATGTCATCAATGTGGAAGAAGAACACCTTCATAACTTCCTCAACGAACAGAGAACGACCTGGAATTTTTTCAACCCTCCTCACTCCTCTCACATGGGAGGAGTGTGGGAACGCATGATCGGGACTACGAGACGCATATTGGATGCGATCCTTCTTGATTATGGATCTAGAAGTTTAACTCATGAGGTTCTCACTATATTTTTAGCGGAAGCCTCTTCCATTATCAACTCAAGACCTCTAGTGCCAGTGTCTACAGATCCTGAAAATCCCCTTGTGTTATCCCCTTCAACTCTTCTTACTCAGAAAACAAGCATTAAGGATATGATATTCGCTGATCATGAAAACAAAAACGAGCTATTACAGACACAGTGGAGGAGAGTTCAACACCTTGCATCCATTTTCTGGAAACGGTGGAATACTGAATATTTGAACACTCTTCAGATGCGCCGTAAATGGAATTCACATCAAAGAAACCTATCGCCTGGTGATGTAGTTTTAATCTGCGACAAAGAACTTTCCCGCAATTCTTGGCCATTGGGTATAGTTACTAAGGCTTTACCAAGTGATGATGAACTTGTGCGTAAAGTGACAGTTCGTGTAATCGTGAATGGTGAACCTAAAAACTATGTGCGACCAGTTACTGAACTTATCGTAATTCTTGAACAGTGATCATTTAGTGAATCTTTTTATAATTGACTGAAAATGGACTGTGTTTCAATTTATTACATGTAAATTAACAATTTGTCATATGTTAGGGTACTTTAAAGTTTAATATAGAGTGATATTTTCTATATCAGGCAAGGAGTGTGCCGTCTTATAGCCGGAAATTTTTTATCCGGTACGGCTTGGTTTTTTCTTTTATTGTTTACTTTCTATTTCCTATTGTATATTGCACGGGTTTTTTGGAACACTCGCCGCCCAACCTCAGGTCTGCACAGTCGTGCAGTTTTTCTAGTCTGCCAACAATGTAAGTATCTGGAAGTCATATTATCTTTGAGTCTTTTCGTTGTTAGGTTATTTTTTTACTCTCGGCTATGTATTTTGATAATTTACAGTAGTTTTTACACGTATATTTCTATGGTTTAGGGTCAGGGGAGTTTGTTACATTTTTCATATATACATTTAGACTATATGCGTAATTCTCAGTCATGTAATGTTAATATACTGATAAAATTTAAGCTTCATTATACATATTTAAAAATTTTCATGACATTATCTATTTTTTGTCTCTGTACATCATATTTATTGTTTTTTCTTTTCTTGTAGTTTTTCACCATGTTTTTGAATAAATATCATCAAACTACATGCGTTAGCTAGCTGTGTATTAGGAGACAGCATATAATGTGCATTTATTTCAATGCCAATAGTTCATTGTCCATTGTTGCTCAGGTGAGTAATGTGGCCCCTGAGACTCTGAAAGTCTTGTTCTTACTCTTACTTTCTATTTTCTTTCCTAAAAATAAAAATTTAATATGATCATATCATTAGACATTAATTTTGTCAATGACATTTTCAAATTAATTTTTTTTTTATCGGGAATATATGATTTTAAAGCCTGAATTTCGTGTAGCACAAACTATTTTAAATGCAACCATAGATGTATATGTCTAGATGTATAATTTATTTTTTTCTAAACATTTAGCAATTAACATCAAATATCATAATCTAGCTTCCCAAACTGATAAATAACAAGTTAAATGATCGAATGCACTAGGAACAATAACGAGTTAGAACTTGTCTCTGGTAGATAAAAGTGAATTAATCAAATAATATTGGATTTAAAATGTCTTTCATGTACAAAGTAGCAAATAGTATTTTGCACTATTAGTGTTTCTTTTAGAAAACAGACATTTAACTTTTCTTAAACAAAATTTATTATTTTTTTACCTGAATCCCAATTCTCACTAAGCAAACATTTATTCATTTATTTTGTAAAGAATTAAAAACAAATGAAGATAAATGGGTTCGCCCACACATGTACACAGGTGGGTGTTGTTGGGGATCTTTAATTCTAGATTCTGGTTCATGTGACTAAATTTTACCACAAAGACTAGGACAAATTGAAATAGGACAGACTAGCGATATGCAGTTCTATAGATTGATCATTCTCTGTTTCTTGCTGGCATTTGGATTATCTATTTTAGCTGAATTATTTTTGAAAAATCATTAGTTTTATTTAATGATCAACACAATATATATACATAATTTATATTTTAATTAAACCAGTTTGTTTTAAAAAGAATGTTTTGATTTTAACATGACTATCCAATAAACCTTAGTACATGCATGTTGTTAAAATTTAGGAGTTAATATGACATTTAATTCTTTGGTACATTTAATTTCTTTTTAATTCCTTCAAAATTCTATCTGTTGTAAATATTCGCAATTTCTTTAGAATAAAAATATAGCATGTAAAATAAAGGGAGTATCGTCGTTGTTTTTTAACGAAAAGTTTAACAAACATGAGAAGGTATACATTCACCAATTATTTAAAGAGTTATTCTGGATGATTTTAAACGTAATAAAATAGAAAATTAAGTTGCAGATAGTTTTAATGATTTCAATACAGGGATATGATAGTATTTAAACGTTTTAAACTGAATTACTAAAAATGCAGGTATTTCAAAGATAGTTAATTTTTCTTTCCTTCTATTATTCAAACTGTTTCCCAGATCTATTTGTTAATTACTCTAATTGATTGATACATCTTTAATTGTTTCATCTAATGTATGTACCTCTTCTTATAATGTATAAACAGTGATAACGTTTAATTAATTTTGTGTGCAGTATTTTTTTTTACTTGGAAACCCCAAGGAACATACATTATGATTTATCTTTATGAAAAATGACAATAACAAACTGTCAACCATCTCAAAAATCCACGAAACGCAATACAAATTCAAAGCAGAGCATCACGGACCTCTAAAAAGATAGAGGTAGGATCAGGTGCCTAGGAGGAGTGAGCATCATTTGTTGACCGGTCAACCAGCCGTGTGCTCTTTGTCGTAATCGGGAAAAAAACCCGGAAAAGTCCGTAGACATTTAGGTGATGAATTATAGTCTAACAATTAGTATGAAAAACGTCAGTCAGCATGCGATCCAGTGGAAGAAGAAGTATTTGCTGACAAGGTCGTTGAATCGGCCATAGAACTTACGTAAAGATGACTTCAAACGAGACTATTGAAAGTCTTGTTTAATCAACTTGTTTGTCAGTAGCCTGCCTCGTCTTAGAAACTGTTCATACGAAGAGCTTGCCCTTTTGCATAGAATTCACTTTGACACAAAAACACCATCTATTTATTTAAATCGTACCTCTAAATGCCAAAAGTGTTAATACTTTACAACGCGGGCTTCAGTGAATACATGTCTCGTCGTAGCGTCGTCTCCGTGTTACATCATTTTAATTTGTTGTCATACAGTGCGTGTTAATGGTAAACATCAAAAAGAGAAATAAAATTGTTAAACCTGGTGTAAGCAAATTACCAGTTTATCAATATCCGGTTCTTAAGCTATATTAAGATATTAATATATTTTAAATTCAATCAGATTATTTTTGTTTTGTTACTCATCAATGTTTATTTTAATACCTATTATTAGAAAATTAAAAAAAAACTTTCAACAAAATACATTAATTATGTTATGCACTATATTAATGCAATAATTTAAAAGTGCTTCATTTTTTGCCCATCTGTACAATATTTCAGAAACGTTTCACATCACTAACTTTTTCTCCACAACCAGATATCCAATCTCAACCAAATTTATCACAAAACACCCTTTGGTAGAATAATTTTAAAGTTGTTTACATGCCAAACCACGCATTCTTCCCAAGGGAATTAAATACGATAAATTATAGCGAGCGCAGCTCGCCAGCGCGCAGCGCTGGGGCGGAGCGAGCTCTACCGGCAAGGCGTGTGTGAATAGAAAATTCGGACCAGTTGCACATTCATTAAACGGATTTTTTTGGCGTCAGTAAATCGGATCAGTAATGCATTGTTTTTATCTTTCCAGTAGTTCCTTGTAATCATGACAATTTTTATCACTTCACACTCTCACGAGAATCAGCAAGACAATCAAAACAATAACGATGTATACGACATACAGTCAATGTTACGGTAATTTTCAGGAACGTACACGTAGCATCTTTTTTTTGAAGGGGGGGTTGGGTGGGTGGATGGCAGCCTCATCCAAAAAATCTTTACAAGCAAAAAGAAAAAAAGGATAATTCTCAAAATCCTGAAAATTCTAATCCTTCAGCTCTTTAGCAGTTCAATTTTTTCTTTATTTTCACTTCCATTTATTATGCTCCCAATCCCAAGGGGGGGGGGGGGCAACTCCATATTCCTTTAATATGATAAGCAAATATTTTTAAGCATAAATTTAAAAAAAAAACCTAAAAATTAATAAGAAAAAATGTCGACTGCAAAAAGGGGATGAACTGACGTTACAATTACTTTAAAAGAGGAGATATAGTGCAATGAACATTTATATTAAAATCTTTATTATTCAACAATATTGTATCTGAGATTAAACTATTGTTCTACTTAAAAATAAATAAATAACTAATCTTATAACATATGAAATCTTATAAACTATGGATAATGGAAATTTACTGAAAAATAGGTATGTTTTATTTTATTTTGCAATCAAATTTATTTACGTTGTTAATTTTACTTTTATTGATTTATCATAATTCATTGTTTGATCACATGCTGCGCTCGCCCCAACGGTCGCACCGTAAAACATATTAAATAGGCTAGGCTGTGTAAAACTATATTCTACTTTGGAACCAGTGTGTCTGTAATATCCAAACTTTTACACATTAAGCTTTCAAATATATGGTAAATTTAAGGTTTTTCTTCAAATCATGATCCCTAAGGGTTATAAAGAGACCAAACAGGGATTAAAAGTTCATAATTAATATAATACAAATGTTAGAATTTTTATAGTTTCGATTTCCTTTCGTTAACATCGAAGCTAACAATTTTGGCACAAAGCGTCATTGATTTAGTAGTTTTTAATTTTGATTGGATGAAAGGATAAACCAGAATATAGATAATACCGAGGAAATATTAAGAATTGGTTTGGGTGTGTCAACAATCATCTAAAGAATCAAGTAGCAAGTTGAATCTTAATTTTTACATTCCTGAAATATGGAAATTTTTTTTTATTAAATAAAAATATATAAATAAGGGGGCCCCAATAGCGATTCAAAAGTCATTAAAGGAAGACATAGAAGAAATAAAAATGCTTTAATTTCGTTTGTTTAACAACATGCATGTACAATGTAGGGTCTATGTCCTGTACAACTATTGTTGGTGCAGACTTATCTAAAAAGGTTGAATGTGTGAATGGTTTTTTTTATTACTTGTCCCCTTCGGAATAAGCTGCAGGTCTGTAGCTCCCGGTCTAAAAAAAATTCGGATGGCCGACCTTGGAGCTACAGTTCTGTACGTGGTAAAAGGTTGCAATTTTCGGCTCACAAAAAATGCGCTAGTTCTGGACAGATTAATCTTATTTCCAAATAAGTACAACAAACTAATTCATCATTGTCAGATCAACCCGTTTTTCTTAAACAAAGAACCTCGTTTAATAAGTAAGGAATACGAGTCTTGGTAAAATGGGTGGGCAAACCCGGGCCGGGGCAAAATAAAAGCCGGGGCAGATCGGCAATGGTCAATTCCAAAATACGCATTGTTTTGCAGCTATATTTACAGCGAATACAAATATACTGGTCCGTAACATATCCTTAAAATATTAATAACTGCCAATCTTTTGTTTTGCCCCGGCCCGGGTTGGCCAACCCATGCATTTTTACCATGACTCATGGAATACCGAACCCGAAGCTATAAACTGATTGAAACATGCCTTTCCTTTATTATTATTTTCGTAATAACTCAGATTTGAAACAGAATTAGCCCATAATTTTTGCAATTTATATTTTCCTTTCCATAAAGATTATTTATGCTAAATTACATTGAATTTGACTCAGTAGTTCTTGAGAAGAAGATTTTTAAAAATGCACCCCCTTTTTCTACAGTTTCGAGGTTTTCTCCGCTTTGAATAAAGATCGGTCTTTCATTTTTGCAATTTATATTAACCGTTCCATAAGAATGCTTTGTGCCAAATTTGGTTGAAATTGGCCGAGCGGTTTTAGAGAAGAAGATCAAAATGTACAAAAGTTTACAGACGGACAGACGGACGGACGGACGGACGGACGGACGACGGACAAAATGTGATCAGAATAGCTCACTTTAGCTTTCAGCTCAGGTGAGCTAAAAAGTGCGATTATCTGATGCTAAAATTTGCTTTAGTGTATGTTTATCTTACATCTCAAAAGGTGTGATGACATGTATAATTTTTCTAATAATTGATGAAATTTAAGTCTTTTTAGTTGAAATCAGTTCTGTTTTTCATCTTTCATCAAAGAATATTACGAGTATGGAGTTGCATGTACCTTAAGTTTATGTATTTTTGTGCTTTACCTATTTATAAACACTTTATATTTGTATAGTTGGCATCATCAAACTCATCTTATGAATTCAATTTTGGTTGATTCGGAGGTGAACAGAATGTGTTTGAGGGTCTTCCACAACTGTAAAAAAGTTTTGCGTTCAAGTATAAACTTGTATCTTTCTTAAGTATACGGAATGCTAGCATGCACTTGATTTAAAATTGTTTGATTTTGGAAAAGAAATCAACATTTCAAACGTTATTCATTTCATAAAACCACACGCCATTGCTATATTTTAACTCAGGACCTGCATGTCAGCAGATCCAAGCTAAACACGTTGCATCTTAATAATATACATTCATATTTTATCGATATAAAGGTAAAATTGCCATGTTGAATTGTTCTGTATTAAAAAGTCAAATTCATTGGGTGTCGAGGTCACTAAATAAATGATGACTTTATTTCTAAAAATAATATTTGTATAATCATTTTCAGCTACAGGTCTTCTGTTGGTAATCATGCTTATCGAAATGGCCAAGACATTAATTGTTGTAAAAATGTGAGTAAGCATAACGACTTTTAAGCATTTTTTGAAGTTTGAATAATATGACAAATATTGCAAGGTAACGTCTATTACATGTAAATCGTTATACCACCTATATGTGATAAAAACGTTGCAATAACATTTGTATTAAAGTATATATGTGTGCATGAGATTGGTCATGCTTTTGGTTTAGAGCACGAGCAGCAGAATCCTTTATACAATAACTTCGTAGATATACACTACAGCAACATACAAGAAAGTGAGTATTCAAAACTAACTAAACTAACAATTTACCTAATTGTCCATACTAAACAATGCATTAGTCAACAGTCACATTCTGGTGAAATGAGCATAGATATACGTAAATAAGTAAATAAGTTTGTTTTATTGTGTTGAGCTCTGTCACGTATGTATCTTGTAACATTCAGTTGTAAATTATATCATATGATTATGCAATTGTATCTAGAAATCTTTGTACCAAAGGTAAATTCAAAGTTGAACAGCAAACATATGAAGTACAGTTCGGCCTCCAATGATCAGTACTTTATAAACGACAATTGTTTTGTTTGCTTTATAATCAAATTTCGCTTGATACGCTATTGAGAATATCAGGAAAGCAGTTGCAGTACATTTTGCTTAGATTCTAAATAAAATGATCGCAGATAGTTACAAAATGTTTTTAACATTCAATAATGATTGAAAAAAGTTTTTTTTTCTTGTAGGTAAAAAGCAATGGTATCATGAGAAAAACATTAAGAATAGCGGCTTGTTTGGTTATTACGATCTGTCGACTGTGACTGTGATGCATTATGGTATGAGTGTAAGTTGATTAATTAATAAATTTATTGTCAATTGGATACATACAAATCATCAAGATTGTTCATACGTAAACCGCAATCAAACAGTTGTGTTGTTTCAAAATGGATGGTCATAATAAAACGTGTTTATTTTGATAAAATAAAATAAGGTTATTTGATGCATGCATTTCTGGTTCTAATGAGAAATTTCAGTTTCAGCCGTAAAGTTATTATTAATTCTCTCAGTTCCTTATGTAACAATCAAACTGATGATTTTTTGATACCTTTCCTTTTGAAGAAAAACAAAGATCTGCAAATGTTTTGTAACAAATATTGAATTTATATAGTATACCTCACACAACGATTTTTTTCCCGTCTGTCAGTCAGTAAGTCGGGCAGTCAGTCTGACAGTTCTGTTTTTATGTAAGAGCAACTCCTCAAAAACTGCTGCACGAAATTGTTTGAAATTCATAGGTTTTTAGGAAAAAGTGTGTAAATGTGTTTACAGTGTAATACCAGGAAATTTTGATTCCATTATTTTCTGGGATTTTTTGGCGCTTTATAGAATATGGCAATAAATATATTTAAGTACAACTTCTCCTAAAACGCTGCATGTAAATTATTGAAACGTATTATCCGTTTAAAACACGATATGTAAATGTGCAAAATACCAGCCTGGGAATACTTTAGCTACTGTTTTGATTCCATTATTTTTCTTGGAGTGTTGTTCCTTGGAGACAAAGAAAAGGCGCCCATGTTTGTTTTTAAGCTAATGATTTCTGCCAGTTATATGCTCTTTATTAAAAAAAAAATTTGTATTACATGCATACCCTGTCATTCAATATGGTTAGCATTGCCTAGTAATTTGGTGTTTGAACTTGGTCAATTTTTTCTTTCATTTAAAGGTGTCTACAACTGGAGATCCTTCATTTTCTTGATCCTGAGCTTAAATATCTTATCACAAAAAGGGATCCTTACCAGTATTATTTGTTCAGCGAAGTCTCAGATCACAGATTGCAAAGGTTAAGAATAATGAATTGTCTTTTTAAATCGCAAGAAAAAAATACTTCGAGGCCTATCTCTCATGATACACTTATGTGAATACCTTTGTATAGTATTGACAATCAATAATCCTGTGAATACAAAATCAACAAAAGAAAAGAAAAATACCATTTAAGTGTACAAATTATGTAAAAATTAATTATGTAACAACTCGTAGTACGTATTTGTAAAGAATTGCAATCTTTAAACATTTTTTTTATTTCTATGCCTTTCTTCAGGAATCAAGTGCAGTGAATTTTCGTTAAACTGTGAAAATGGCGGATATCCCGCCTACATCAAAGACCAGTGTACATGGCGCTGTCCAGAGGGCTTTGACCCAGCCATGGCGTGTCGAGACCATCATGATGGGGGTATGGCTGAATATACGCAGATCAAAAGGAAGAGGGTTCGGACACCCTCCTCCTAAAAATATTTGAAAATTATTAATATCACGTAGTAAATTTACCATAAATTGGCCTCGGACACACCTATCAATTAAACAAAATTAATCATTGGACCACCCCCCCCCCCAAAAAAAAAAAAAACTTTGTTTCATATTACCCATTATATCTACCTTATAGTTTAAGATAAGATTTTTAACAACAAGCAATATCATTTGATATATTTAGGTTTGGAATTTAGTATTTTCTGATGTGTTTAAACCAACTTTTCATCTTAGGGTGGTAAATATAGTCTTAAAAACCGCTACGACCCTTACGCCAAGTATCCTTGGGTAAAGATGATTGATCTTTGGTAATTAAGGAGTCAAGCCTTCTTCAAGGGGGGCATACTATTTTTAATCTGAAATTAAACAATTAAGCAAAAAAGGCTGAAACATTGATAGAAGCACCATTAAGTAAATAGTTCTATGTGTGTCAAATTATGATCCAATTGTAGCAACAACGGGGTCGAATTTGTTCATAGCAATAGATTATGAATTTCTTTTTTAGCTCACCTGAGCTGAAAGCTCAAGTGAGCTATTCTGATCACATTTTGTCTGTCGTCCGTCTGTCTGTCTGTAAACTTTTTATATTTTCAACATCTTCTCAAGAACCACTGGGCCAATTTCAATCAAACTTGGCACATAGCATCCTTAGCCTAAGGGGACTCAAAGTTGTGAAAATTAAGGACCAAGCCCTCTTAAAAGGGGAGATAATAAAGAATTAATGAAAATTTTCGAGAAATTTTCAAAAATCTTCTTCTCAAGAATCATTTGGCCAGGAAAGCTGAAACTTGTGTGGAAGCATCCTCAGGTAGTGTAGATTTAAAGTTGTGAAAATCATGACCCCCGGGGGTAGGATGGGGCCACAATGGGGGGTCGACTTTTTACATAGGAAATATAGAGTAAATCTTTAAAAATCTTCTTCTAAAAAACCGTTTGGCCATAAAAGCTGAAACTTATGTGGAAGCATCCTCAGGTAGTGTAGATTCAAAGCTGTAAAAATCATGACCCCCTGGGGTAGGGTGGGGCCAAAATGGGGGGGTCGACTTTTTACATAGGAATATATAGAGTAAATCTTTAAAAATCTTCTTCTCAAAAACCGTTAGGTCAGGAAAGCTGAAACTTATGTGGAAGCATCCTCAGGTAGTGTAGATTCAAAGTTGTGAAAATCATGACCCCCTGGGTAAGTTGGGGCCACAATTGGGGGTCGATTTTTTACATAGGAATATATAGAGAAAATCTTTAAAAATCTTCTTCTAAAAAACCATTTGGCTAGAAAAGCTGAAACTTATGTGGAAGCATCCTCAGGTAGTGTAGATTCAAAGTTGTAAAAATCATGATCCCCTGGGGTAGGGTGGGGCCAAAATGGGGGTATCAACTTTTTACATAGGAATATATATAGAGTAAATATTTAAAAATCTTCTTCTCAAGAATCATTTGGCCAGGAATGCTGAATCTTATGTGGAAGCATCCTCAGGTAGTGTAAATTCAAAGTTGTGAAAATCATGACCCCCTGGGGTAGGGTGGGGCCAAAATGGGGGGGTCGACTTTTTACATAGGAATATATAGAGTAAATCTTTAAAAATCTTCTTCTCAAAAACCGTTAGGCCAGGAAAGCTGAAACTTATGTGGAAGCATCCTCAGGTAGTGTAGATTCAAAGTTGTGAAAATCATGACCTCCTGGGTTAGTTGGGGCCACAATGGGGGGTCGACTTTTTACATAGGAATATATAGAGAAAATCTTTAAAAATCTTCTTCTAAATAACCATTTGGCTAGAAAAACTGAAACTTATGTGGAAGCATCCTCAGGTAGTGTAGATTCAAAGTTGTAAAAATCATGATCCCCTGGGGTAGGGTGGGGCCAAAATGGGGGTATCAAATTTTTACATAGGAATATATATAGAGTAAATCTTTAAAAATCTTCTTCTCAAGAATCTTTAGGCCAGGAAAGCTGAATCTTATATGGAAGCATCCTCAGGTAGTGTAAATTCAAAGTTGTGAAAATCATGACCCCCTGGGGTAGGGTGGGGCCAAAATGGGGGGGTCGACTTTTTACATAGGAATATATAGAGTAAATCTTTAAAAATCTTCTTCTCAAGAACCATTTGGCCAGGAAAGCTGAAACTTGTGTGAAAGCATCCTACCGTAGTGTAGATTCAGAGTTGTGAAAATCATGACTCCCGAGGGTAGGGTGGGCCCACAATTGGGGGGGTGTCGACTTTTTACATAGGAATATATAGAGTAAATCTTTAAAAATCTTCTTCTCAGAAACTAATCAGCCAGAATAGCTGAAACTTGTGTGGAAGCAATCTCAGGTAGTGTATATTTGAAGTTGTGAAAATCATTTCCTCCAGGGGTAGAGTGGAGCCACAATTGGGGATCAAATATCTACATAGGAATATATAGAGTAAATCTTTAAAAATCTTCTTCTCAGAAACTAATCAGACAGGTGATTGTTTAATATTGTTTAGATTTTGGCTTCTGGATGATTCCTGGACAATTGGGTCTCACAAGGGGTTCAGAGTTTGATGTAGGTTTATATCCCATTTATAAACAATTGTTTAGGATCTTTTTGAGAGCTGCAATGCTCAACATGTTATATTACTATAAAATCATCCTGTTAGAAAAGGGACTAATGATAATAAACATAAGAATATCCAGTGGAAAAAATTGATTTTTATTTATACAGGATCTACATATATTATACTACATTGTCCAGATAGTTTTTATTATGAATCCATTGAGCTGCTTTTATCATACCTATTGTTCCTCAGGTGAGCGATGTGGCCCATGGGTCTCTTGTTTTTAAATCGTGTTAAGACACATTACATCAGAAAGGCGAAAACTTGTTTGAAAGCATCCTCAGACAGTGTAATTTAATTTCGTTCAATCTTTATCTCCGAGAAAGTGTCGATCCGCAATGTATGAAAACCGTTGCAGTTTTAAAGAAGAATAATTAGAGAAGTCTTTACCGATCTTATTCCCAAAAACAATTTTGCCAGAATGAATGAAACCTTTTTGGAATCATTACGAGGTATTGTAGGTTCTCGTTTGTTCAAATTACAATTTTTTGGGGTAGGGTGGTCCGCAATGGGGGAAAAGTTAATATTTTACATGGTAATAGATAGAGAAAAATCATTAAAATCTATTTAAAAATGCAAAAGCTGAAACAAGAAAAGTAACACAATAATTTTTAATGACATACAAAAATTGGTGTGAAACATTTAAAATCCTTTTTAAACAAGATATTTTACACCAAATTTAGAAGATATCTTATATTTGAACATGTACCTTAAAGCTAATTTTGATTCTGGTTATGACAACTGTTTCTCAGTTGAGGCATCTTGTTTTTTATAGGTGTCGAGTTTAGATATCACCAAAAAAATGTGTTAAGGTACGTACTTTTTTTCATGCTTATCGATTTAAAAAATAGTTTTTGTGATATCCCTAGTGTTCTCTTGTAATTATTGATATAATGATATAGATGTAGCGATATTGAATCTAATTTCGAATTTGCAGAATAAGCTTTGTTTTACGTATTAAACAATAAAATGTGAAAAAATGATATAATTGGGATCATGACGTATTACATCTATCATAAATCACTTTATCGTATAACTGTTAAGTAGATTAAATCTTTCTAGGGGTGCCAATTTCGACGGATTTATATTACTAATGAAATATTACAAAGAGAACAATAAACCAAATTAAATGCCTCTTAATTATTTTAAGAAAATCTTAAAGTTAATTTAAGTTATCTTAAAGTGATCTTATCTGTAAAATGTTTTCCCCTCAGTGCAGCTTTTAAATCAGTATCATGTTTCAATTTACTTCAGACCGAATGTTGGCTACCAAATGGCCTTCTGATTCCTTTACCCTTCTTAGTACACAAATCACTGGCTGTCCCAGTGGTTTCTACGAAGGAAGCTTCACTCAGCACCACAAGGATACAAGTCTCAGTCATGTCAGTTCTATATTTAGTGCTGATGTATATATCAGCCGACATCTACAACGTACAATTTTTGTACAAAGAAGAAAACGCAAAAAAATGCTACTTCGATTACCTGGCCGTCAGGGCGATATTGTATGTATCAAATGGATGGAGTTTGTCCAACAGGTACAAGTATATATATATATATATATATATATATATATATATATATATATATATATATATATATATATATATATATAATGTTTATTTTCAAGATACTCATACGCGAGCATTCATCAAAAATCAACGCATTGTTATCTTCCTTTCTCTGATAGGATTTTCCTCGGGATACATTCAGTATGATGATATGCAAAACCCGTCTAATTTTTCCGGAATACTTCCTGATGGTCAATTTGAAAGTGACTCAAGGTTCTATTTCTGTTGTCGAGATGACGGTTCCAGGAACAATCCTATATCCCTACCATCGGGGGAACCATTTAATGTGTTCCCCTCTTCTAGATATTGTCAGGAAGTGGCAGGTTTGTTCGTAATTTATTCTTAAGTTTGGCTCTTTTTCACATTTAATTTTAATAATTACCAACTGAAGTTTGTTATGTGTCACTGGGTATTTTTTAGGAATGACATTAGATAGACAATTCCTTATGATTTAAAACGATGAACTTTTGTATATGCTTGGAGAAATACCATACATGCTAACCCAATACACCACGCACTACAAATTGTATTTCTGCTTCTACACCCCACTTGGATTTGGTGAGACAAATTTCATGTAAATGTCTTTTAATAAACATACGATCTTAAATTAAAAGCTGGTTTTGTTATTTCACTTATTTGGTATACTACAGATGCCGAAGTCACTTATTTAAGATAGCCAAAAGATGCATTTTCTTTGATACAAACTTCAACAGGATGCCCTTAGGGTTTTGAACCAGGACAACTTGTGGAATATTCTACTTATTCTTGGGTGCCGTCTGATATAAATTCAGCTCTTGTAGCATCAGGTCATTTCGTACAATATCAATTCGGTTCAAAACCCCAGACTTCTCCAGTAGGAGATGAAATAAAATGGGGGCCTGGTTCATATTGTATTATAAGAAATGGAGGAAAATGTCCTGATGGTAAGCCTTCATCAACGCTAGATTTTTATTTGTAGTGGATATATGTTTTAATCAAATGTTGTCTATATATCTTTGCATAGATATATTAAGGACGGAAGGTTTAATAATTAACATTTGTCACCACTTAATAATAAGCTCACTTGTTTACATGCATATAAACTTAGAACAACTTTCGGTAGCAAAATCAATTGGCCATAGAATCAACATTTTCAATTTTACATGTTACTGAAACTATCGATTAACAAACCATTATTAAAAAGAATATTTTTATAGTTTTCTAAACGACGTTTCTTAATAGGATTCCACGAAGGTACAATTTCTTTGGTGGATAGTCAAATTTATTTTTACATATGAACTTTATAAGTTAATGACCATTTTGATCTTTCATTATAGATATGAGCTTTCAGGAAGAAAGATTTTCCGTAGGTTCAGTTAGCATCGTTCCAACAACTGTTGGACACATTCCAGATATTTCAGTCAGATCGTACGGAAAAGGTTGATTTCAAATACTGTTACTACTATCCGACAAAATATGGTATGACTTATTTTGTATTTAAATCAGATTTCAAGCTGTCTATTTCTTTCATAGATTTTTAACGAATCAAATATGTAATTATCATGAGCGCTTCTTCAATATTGTTACAAGTCAATTTCATGATATAAAAAATCATTGAAAAGGTATGCAAATGCAGAAAAAAGAGTTGTAAAAAGATTAATGTCATCTATTTATTTCATAGTATGCATTGGTGCCTTGGTTCATTCAGATAAAAAAATTAGGGAAAAGGGGTTTATCTGTTAGTTGCACTGTTAGGTCAGAAATGTCATGCAAAATGTACCGTAGCACTTAAAGAAGCATATAAACCCCCATTTTTTATTTGAATTTTGTTTAAACTGTGTGTAGATTTTTTTTTACATTATTTAGAAAATAATACTTTAAGACTTATGATTGCAGGATCCAACCTCCTGGAAAGGGAATTGGACACGATTTTATTTCTTTAATGTTAAATGCATTACCAATTGTCAGCCAAAGTTTTACCGTCCTTTGTCAAGTTATAAGGAAGATGCAGAGTTCACATATTACACGTTAAGTAAACAAAACTGGTGCCATGTTTTTGATAACATAAGATGTATGTACCGATTTTATTTTATTTTATTTTTTTTTTCAGATTTTACTTTCTGCAGGTTAACTATAAACATTATTTTAACAGATTCTAGTGTTTTCACCTATTGTGTTTTAAGTTAAGCATTTTATATTCGGCAACCTAGATGTACACACACACACGACACGAACCTTGTTTACATAACAAAGCATTGTGAGGTCTAAATCTCGCTTATTCCCTGACATGTTGACTGACCATTGGAAATATCTTACTAAAGCATTTTGAAAATATTTGAATTTTGAGAGTAAAATTAAACAATAATGATACCATTCCCCTTTAAGTATTTTGTTTGCTAGAAAATGTTTCCTAGATAAAATCCAAATTATTTCAGATACAACAAAGAGTTGTGCATACGTTTATAGTGGACACAGGAAATGGAAAGGAGTCAGTTGTGATTCAGCTTACTACATATTTTACGTGTGCTCTTATTCACCTCAAGGTAATACACTTACTTTTTGCATTTTTTTATTTATTCGGTTTTATTTCTTTTTGTTTTCCCACTTTAAAAACAAATCTTGGTAAGTTCTTCAGAATGATAAAAAAGCAAAGAAAATGATACATGTATTTATATGATATTTGTCTGGCAATATTCTAATAACTGTAAAGTGATGATCCCTATCAACTCGATGTTTTTGGTTATTTCCAAAAGTCACTAACTAAAGTTACTTGAAACATTGTTAAAGCTATCAGAATGCGTTAAATTATATTGGTTCTCCTAGGAAAACATTCTAATAAAAAGTGTCACATTAAAATTGAATATAGTTTACAGTTCAACAGAATCTACACTTGCATGTAGTTTTCCCTCAACCACTCCTCTTCACCTTCACGTGAAAATATCAAAAAAATTAGAGAGGGACACGAAATATTATAATTCACTGAAAAACTGTTTTCAATTCAAGTGATTCCTAAATATTCAGTGATGTATATACTAAAATTGACCAACGAAATTATGTATACCGCGTGATTTCGGCGAGACTTGCGAGAATTGCCTATCCCATTAGTATATACGTCCCTAATATTCAGAACCCCAAACTCAAAACCATTCCAAATAGCAAAATAGGGTCACAACTATGAACTTATGAGTGTGTGATCAATTATAAAAATGATCCAAATCGGTCAATCTTTTGTTGAAACTGATTGCGCATAGACACTTTTAACAGCATCTTATTGAATATAATGAATACAAATTTTCTAATTAATTTTTTTCTTAACGTTGATAAAAAAAATAATGATTCAGAAATCAATAAACAGAACTATTTCATTATTAATCCTTTTTAAAGTGCACAATATTGCTTATTTGAATTTTTGTTGTTGTTGTCGTTGTAAAGCTCGACAAATTTGCAAAGATGCTACAAGCAGAAAATATGTTGAAGTCGACGCTCAAGCATGTACAAATGATGAATTTGTTTGGCATACATGCCCATGGACATGTGGATATTGCAATCAAGTGGACGGTAACAGTTTACGTTTAATTAAAAGGATACATATGTACACTAATAATTAAATACCTTTTTTTATGCGCTTAACGTTGAGCAATATGTAAACCCTTAACCCTGCCACAGAAAAAAGATGCATGGTTTACTTGAATCTGAGATTCACTCGGTATAAATACTCTTTTAACAAAACCAGCGCTTTTTATAAACAACTGGAAGTAATTCGGTTCTCGTATATTTGCCCAGTACCCAATGTAACCTTAGAAAGCAACACAGAACTGGTCAATATCGAGAGTGCGTTGTCAGTTGGTGACGTGTTGCAGTACAGGTGCAAATCCGCTTATTCTCACGTCCAAGGGGATCTCTTTCGAGCATGCCAAAGAACCGGAGTCTTCACAGGTGACCCACCTGGGTGTCAAGGTAATAATTGCCTTTTTTAGCTCACCTGAACCAAATGCTACATTTGTAAGACCAACACGAATCATTCTGGCATGGTTTATAATATAATGAACTTTGTAAAAATAATAGGGTAGGGGGATTTTCGATAACTAACGTTTTCATATATGCAATGGAACACATATTAAATGAAGAAAAACAGAGAAAAATATTTTTTGGGAATATGTTTATACTATTTAACATTTTCAAGTATTGTTTGCGATAACAATATGTATTGATTTTGTAACGTACTGTCCATTACGGTTAATCAATGACCCATTCTGGGTGCAAGAAGGAGATTGGTTTATAACATTAAATGAAAATTACGTAAAAATGTCAATAATTTAATATTTTATTGAACACTAGCTGGCAGTTACATATAAATAAATGTAAGTAAAAAAGAATCATTCCTTGAATATTATTTTCTTCCAGTTAACTATATTTTTTTTATTAGACGTTAATCTTCTTGAAAAATTGATGTAATATTATTAACAGCGGCCTGCACAGTACCATGGCCCAATAACGATTCACCTTTACTTGAGAAGATCTCTATACACTCGGTATAGCTACACCGGTGTGAACGACATGATGAAAATCAAAAAGAATGGAAAAATTGTTAAGTGGCAATTCTTTACCTAGACTAATGGAATGGCAGCTCTACAAGTTTGGAGACCAACTTCATCTATTAAAACGTGTGTTAATTTTGTTATTTTTTATCAATGCAACTTGTCTAACAGTATCGTACATTTGAGATTACAGTTACTGGTCGATTTTCAAAGTCCGATATTTGTTTTAATATTTACGTTTATGATAATTTTGATGCTTGTTTAGATAAACCTAAAAGTACATTGTTATTGCATAATGTATGTCTTAGTTAATCTCTTACCGTTAAGCAACGCAGTGTTGTACCTATATATGATGTAATGGAAGTTAATTATAAAAAAAATCCCAAATAGTAATTTTTATTTTTTTTTTCTGTTTTAGGTATAAGTTGATTGGTCAGAACGAGATAAATAACGCATATGTGGGTGGAATTCGTACCCACTGAAGATCAAATTGAGGTCCTAAAAGGGGACCTTATTGGCATATTTTTCCTCAGTGCTGAAGTTCCTTATAAACGATGTGATGCGGATACTGATGTTGAGACGTAAGGGTCCATTTTGCAGTCGGTGAGCAAAATATCCTCGATGTCTGATTGGTCCGTCTCTACCCCCTACACGTTTCATGATGTTTCTGACAGCTGTAGAATTATACCCATTACTGCTTTCATTCAGTAGGCATTCTCTCTTCTGATTTTTGATTTTAGAACCCTTTCTACATATTGCATTGTTAATAATAATGAAAAAAAAGGACTGGTCATTTTGTATAAGAATCACAACCGAACTTTGTATTGGCAAAATTACCGATGACGTTAGCCGGCGCCACTTCTTAAAGATACTATGTTTTCGCTGTTGATAAAATCAAATTACTTGCAATAATTTGAATATTGTATTTGCTTATAGATGAATAAATATATAAGTGCATTAACTTCTATCTTTATTTTTTTTGTCATGCAAACTACATTTGACAAGATCATCACTAATAGGTTCATATTTTCAAAATTAACCAAACATAAATTTATTCTATGCTGGATTTAAAATTGTCTCAAGTCAATAGAGTTAAGAAACGTTGTTTATTTCTCCTAAAGAAATTGGGTTTAAAAAAAAGTTTCAATTGACATTTGATAAATAAATTCATATCTTTGCAAGAGTGCTAGCCCTTTTGTTGTTTGCCTAACACTCCTTTTTAACATGTCATCAATGTAATCAAAAATTGGTCTTGACGCTTAAACTTAACAATAAATTCAAAGTACATGTGCATTTTTTCGATGCATGCAATATATGCACCATTCTATAAAGACTTAAGCGTAAACATGTTATCAACAAACATTTAAAAGTTCTTAAAACGCAGATTCTTTCATTTTTTAAAGCGTTTAATTATTTGTAATATTTTCACAATTAAGAAAATCTCCTTTGTAGTGTATAATTTAAAGATCTTTTTCTTGATTTTTCAAAAAATATTCAATGGCCATTAACTCAAAAAGTAGGCCATTGACCTACTCTTTTGAAAGTGAAAAATAACACTACAATCAAAGGTCTATAACATACAATAGATGGTTTTTCATTATAATAAGTGGATTTTTTTCCATTCTAAGTAAACGTCATCCTTAAGAACAAAAATTTAGAGATATTACGCACTAACACTCACTTACTGGTTTGAAATAAACTATAAAGTTTTACAGTCAGCTGCAACAAAAGGAATTAACTTAGGCCACGTACATGTATATATCATTCATTTCTGTTTAGATTTTGCATCCCTCCGCCTCTCTAAATATCCAGCCATCCAGTTGAATTTTATATTCAATTTTAAAGAATATGTTAATTAAGAAAGCAATTAAGCACAGTATAAACAAGAGGCCCAGGGGCCACATCGCTCACCTGAGGAACAATAGCCTTAACTCTGATCAAATTAGCATTACAGTATCAAAATCAAAATATCTTGACAACTAAGTACAGTAGATATTGCTCAAAAAATTTAAAATATCTGCCGATTTTTATCCACATATTTTTATGGTAAATACCAAGCCCCTTTTGTTGTTGTACCTGTAAGATTTTTCTCTATTACTATATAACTCCCCCCCCCCCCTCTTCTTTGTGGCCCCACTTTTTTCTAGGGAATCATGGTTTCATCAAACTTTAATCTGCACAACCCGTGCTTTCACACAAATTACTGCTTTTGGACTGAAAACTTTCCGAGAATATTTTAAAAGATTTTCTCTATATATTCCTATGTAAAAATTCATCTCCCCATTGTGGCCCCGCCTTACCCCCGGGGACTATGATTTAAACAAAGTTGAATCTCCACTATCTGTGGATGCTTCCACTCGTATTTGAGCTTTACTGGCCTAATAGTTTTTGAGAAAAATTTTTTTTAAGATTTTCTCTATATATTCCTATGTAAAAATTCATCCCCCATTGTGGCCCCACCCTACCCCTGGGGACCATGATTTTAACAAACTTGAATCTACCCTATCTGAGGATGCTTCCGCTCCAATTTGAGCTCTCCTGGCCTAATAGTTTTTGAGAAGATTTTTAAAAATTTTCTCTATATATTCCTATGTAAAAATTCATCCCCCATTGTGGCCCCAACCTACCCCCGGGGACCATGATTTAAACAAACTTGAATCTACACTATCTGAGGATGCTTTCACTCCAATTTGAGCTTTTCTGGCCTAATAATTTTTGAGAAGAAGATTTTTAAAGATTTTCTCTATATATTCCTATGTAAAAATTCATCCCCCTATTGTGGCCCCACCCTACCCATGGGGACCATGATTTTAACAAACTTGAATCTACACTATCTGAGGATGCTTTCACTCCAATTTGAGCTTTTCTGGCCTAATAATTTTTGAGAAGATTTTTAAAGATTTTCTCTCTATATTCCTATGTAAAAATTCATCCCCCTATTGTGGCCCCACCCTACCCATGGGGACCATGATTTTAACAAACTTGAATCTACACTATCTGAGGATGCTTCCACTCCAATTTGAGCTTTCCTGGCCTAATAGTTTTTAAGAAGAAAATTTTTAAAGATTTTCTCGATATATTCCTATGTAAAAATTCATCCCCATTGTGGCCCCATCCTACCCCCGGGGACCATGATTTAAACAAACTTGAATCTACACTATCTGAGGATGCTTCCACTCCAATTTGAGCTTTCCTGGCCTAATAGTTTTTAAGAAGAAAATTTTTAAAGATTTTCTCGATATATTCCTATGTAAAAATTCATCCCCATTGTGGCCCCATCCTACCCCCGGGGACCATGATTTGAACAAACTTGAATCTACACTACCTAAGGATGCTTCCATACAAGTTTCAGTTTTTCTGGCTTTATAGTTTTTGAGAAGAAGATTTTTGAAAAATACCTACAAATTTTCAATTATTCTAAATTATCTCCCTTTTAAAGAGGGTGTGGCCCTTCATTTGAACAAACTTGAATCCCCTTCACCCAGTGATGCTTTGTGCCAAGTTTGGTTGAAATCTGCCCAGTGGTTCTGGAGAAAAAGATGAAAATATGAAAAGTTTACAACGCCAACAACAACGCCAACACCAACGCCAACGACGACAGACAACGGACAAATTTTGATCAGAAAAGCTCACTTGAGCTTTCAGTTCAGGTGAGCTGAAAATGAACAAAAAGATATGGTTCAACATATTAAGCATTATAATGTGTAGAGTGTTAATTCTCGCGCAGGACATCATCTTATTAAACAAGAAATGAAAGCAAAGTTTTTCCTCTTCGAAGTTTGACAAGAACTTACTATGCATTGTATGAGATACTTGTATACATGTATATCTAACACTTACTCTGTCAGAAATTTGAGTTTATGCTGCCTATATTTATGTATTTTTCGAATATGAGTCATCATGTGCTTTTTGATATCTTATGCAATATAATATTAAATAAAGGATAGCATAAACAGGTATTTACAAGATTACACTAGCATTAAGAGTTGAATAAAGTTCATACTATTTGACTTAAGGCAAAAGACCTAAAGCCATCATTGACCATAAACCTACAGTCCTGTGTCCCTTTTTCACGAAACATATTATCTAATACCACTGTATATCCTATATGTATACATAATTACATATAAATCCATAATAACTGGGGTGTTTATTCGTATATTTTATATTTTTTGGCTTAAATGTTCTTTGAACATATATTTACACAGAATGGTCTTCAACACAAAATTGAGTTTATGCAAATATACTACGATTCCAGTTCTGACATCATCAGTTGGTGTAGTTCCTCTTGTGATGTGTACACAGATGACAACGTCAGCGTTGTCTCGTTCGGATCAAAATGGGGTCTCTCCGAAATCGAATTCGCCAAGAAACGCACATATAAATGTTCCATGCAGAGACAATCCGAATAACACCATTTCACGAGGAGAGTCGAAAGTGTTTCACAATTAAGCTTCATAACGAAGTTCTCAAAATACATCTTGACTCGTTTTTCTTCCATTTCATGAATGCTGTTGTCAGTCGCTGAAAACATGTAGATCGTCTTCTCAAACAATGCTAAAGCGTTGGGAGTGAGAAGTGAATAAAACGAGAACACATCCTGTTCCTCTAAGTGGCTGAGGAAGTCAGATATGAAGGATTGCAGTCCGCTCCTCATCTCATACAATGCCCAATACGACTTTTGCTTTAGGTAAAAGTTTGACATCTGCAGAAGAAGTTGCTCAAGGTTCCCTGGCCGTGGTCTTTGTGTGTTGCCGTACAGTCTCAAAACTTGATACAAGCTTTTAGTTGTCTGCATAGAAAATTCTGAACAGCCGGATCGGATTTCTCTCTTGGCTTCAGTGATCACAGATCTCTCCTGATCTGACATGGTCCGGTGAAGTGATGTAAGGAGCTGTCTATCAGAACATGTGTTTAGTATCATGACGCATGCGCAAGCCTGTGATAGCTTGACTGGCCAATAGTCTAATAGTATTAGCCCATGGTAAAGGATTTGACCAAGCGTTTTGTAAAAGTCAGGATCGATGGAAACATCAACAATAGGGACTGATTCTTGATTGCCTGCGAAAAATTGGGTGAAAGCTTCCCGCCAAAACTGCACAAATAATGCATGTGGCGACAGCGGCACATGACGCACATCATTGTCACGGGAGTGTTCTTCGAAGCAGACGTTAAAATCTCGCTGAACTATATCTGGATTTCTCTGATAGATTTTCAAGACATCTGACAGAACATTAGATCTCCTAACATGGATTAAAGTTTTGTCCTGGATTTGCATTCGGAGAAATTTGGATATTTCGAATATCTTGCATTTGGCTGAAACTAAATAAAATTCAAAATATATAACTTCAAAGCAATTACTAAAAGAATATCATTATACCTCAATATAATTATTCTATATAAAGCAACATCTGAATGGTTCTAGCCAATCACGTGCCAGGGCAATAAAGCTTCATATATCCCTGTCATCATCATACTTTTCATCATATCCCAACCCCTTAATTTTTCATTCCATCTTATGAAAATTCCAGAGGATGAGCATATGATGTAATTAAACGATTAAATCTATTAAAATTCATTTAACCGGTAAATCCTTTTTTATATCAGAGAACTGACATAGAAAGAAACCGGTACACATACTATCGTTATTCTTTTATGAGAATTAATAAAAACGATTAAAACCTGATGTAATCTAAATTAACACCTGGCCTCGGGGCCATAAAGGTTAGACGAGCTCACTTTCGATCTCAGTCTCACTTCTCCACTATATGTTCCTTTTGTAAAAGTGAGACTGAGATCAAAAATGAGCTCGTCTAAGTTTTATGGCCCCCAGGCCTGTTGTTGGTATAATAATAATTTTATTGCATGAACGTTCATGAAATATAAAGATTTATTCCCCCAGAAACAAAATATTTTCCTCTGCGTTGCCCTCGGGAAATATGATTTTACATAGAGGAATGAATCTTTATATATCCCTCACAATCATGCAATAAATGTATACAAAAATCATTCTTTGTGTATTATAAGGCGATCAAATATGGTTCAAGTGATCAAATTTAACAACTCGAAAGGCATTATGATAGATTTCATCACACCTGACCGTATTTGATCATCTCTAAATATCCTAAAAATGATTCATTAATCGTTATTACTTATATTTACATAATTTAATTCTGGTTGTTACATGCTTTCCGATTGGTTAAAAAATGTTTTATATCATATAAAAAATGTTGCCTACATCAAAAATGTATCAATCTGGCTGATGTTACATTCGAATTTTGAAAAGTTTAATGTCATTTTAAAGGTCAAATGACAGTTTTTTCTACAATTACCGGTAATAGCAAAAATTTATATCATAAGCAATGAATTCAATATTTATTAGCATTATACAATATAAAATGGTTTGGAACAGTTTACGCTTTTTTAAAAACCCTGAACCATCGTATACAACTTATAAATATTGAATTTATTCCTTGAACATTTTTTTGTTTTTAGCAATTGTAGGATTAAATATTAATATTTACATTTTTCAGTCTTTGCCTGTGATAACACTACGTATTGATTTTTTCCAATACAGTCCAATAAACTCAAAGCGGGGTTTGCTTATTTATATTAAGATATTTAATTGTACAATTGCTGAATATTATATAAAGTAACATAAGTAATAAGGAATTATTTTTTGAATATTATGAGGTGATAATTTTGGTCAGAGTTGGTCAAATCTATCATAAAGCCCTTCACCTCATAATACTCAGAGAATGAATGTAAATATACGAGTGTAAGCCTATGTGTGCATTCTTGCAAGATGCATGTACATGTGCATATGTATATACGAGTTATATGTGCTAATATTGTAAGTACATGTACTTGATAAAGGGAATTGAATTCAGATGCCTTATATAAACAGATGCCTTATATGAAGGTGAACTACTATACCTTTGGGCTCATTTGTAATGTCCTTGGGAATACTTGGAGCATGAATAGGTTCAGTCTCACACTTTATGACTGTGTTAGTCAAGTCAAGCTATAAAAACAAATAAAATGAAAACTATAGGCATAAAATGAAAATATATCAATTCATTAGTTAATAAATAACTGCCTCATTTGAACGCCAATGACTGATTTGTAAAATGACTAATGAATATAATGAATGATAAAAAAAATTACAATTCATCTGAAAATATGCTTAATAAAATGTACCCGTAGGGCACAAAAGGTTGTATTTTTTCATTATTTTTAGTTAGACTACAAGAAAATTCAATACTTGAAACACCTAAATTAATAGACACTCACGATAACTTGTTGCTGTACTATTGGTGGTGAAGGAGGTTGTTCTCTATGATACGCGTGGGTTTTGCCAGAAATGGACTCTCGGGGACTATTGGACGATGTGGAAATAAATGACTGTGATGCTCCTTCCGCGCTGCCTTCACTGATAGGTCTTGGCAACTCCGGAGGAGTTCCGATGAGAGGTATCTGGTATGGCGGGCTGGTGGTAGAGGAGACTTGATGCATGAAGTACTCCTCACCGCAGCGGTACAGGACCTGAGGGGGGCGCTCCTCATCCTTGCCCTACAACAAAATATACTATATAGATAGTGCCTGTTTGGGAGGGTAACAGTAAAACTTGAGAAGCGTCGGTTGACAATGTTTTTCAAGGGGTGTCAATTTCAACTGTTGCCCTCCCACACAACCACTATAAATTTTGTCATACTGATTTCTTTATTTTAAAGAAAACTTTATTGCTTTTAGGTTTTTTTTAAAAATTGATCAACAAATAAACATCAACAAACTCAAATTTTCAATATTTTGTAAATTAGTAGTAAATTAAACAGTTCAACAATGATTTAAAATGCTCAAAAATAAAATACAATACTGAAACTGGAGTTCAGTTCTTTTAGATATTTATTTATTAGTGCATAGAAATTGAAATTAAACAGTGCAGTTATTCAAACATAGACAAACTAATTGTGGCATCATGTTCAAACTCCAGGTTTTCAAAACATTGACCTTTTGTTGCTGATGTAAAACAAAACTGCTTGATGAGGATGAGATTTCGTCAAATGTTGAGTCATTAAAAACTGCATCAAGATGCTCTTGTTTTAGACTTGCAAGTGAATTTTCTTGATCAATGTAGGATTCAGCAAGATTCTTATTTACAGTGCCCAGAGGTGAGCTGAGGCAATCCGACATTTGTCTTTTCTTTGTCTGGTTCAGAAGACATGCATAGCATCTAATTGATGATTCATATCTGTGTCCCGTAGCATGCATAATGTGTCCTGCCTCTATCCCTGCTTCATCCAAAGCTGTTATAGCTGTTGCACGAATTGAATGGTTAGTGTATATGCGAGACAACATGGCTTTCTTGGAAATTTCAGACATTAAGCAAGCTAAAGTGTTTTTCCCTAATGGAGATCTGCTGTACCATGATGCACTTTCTTCTGAAAAAGCCTCCAATGGACGCTGCCACAATGCATCTAATTTCTTGTGAAGCTTTGACAAATACTTTTTAAATGAATTCACGGGGCACATACTTTCTAAATGTGGCTGTGCATACATTCGTTCTTCGTCAATTGTTTCATTGGGTGCTGCATTGGATCTGAAATATCAATATCAGCAATCATTAAAATTGTTATACATAAAATTTATTATGCCTTACATAATGATAAATGATCACCCCTTCCTTTACAAAGACAAACAAAAAATCTTTACCCTTGATTTTTGTCAGCTTCGTCAACTGCCTTGAACACATATTCTCTTCCAGTTGCATCAGTTTCAATTCCAAACGTTTCTTTTGTCATTCTCCGAAGGTTCTCCCTACCTCGTCTGCATAGGTAGAACTTTAGATCAAACCAGACCTTGTTTTGTAATCCACATGGTGTGTAAACATTGAATGCAATGCTCTTAGAATCATACAGTTTTTTTAGGTCCTCTATGGAAATAGCTGGTTTATGATCCACGGATCCTAATCCCTTCTTTTTCATGTCCGTGAGGGCTGCCTTATAAATTTTTTTTGAATCGTTGAATTCCGGACCGTGAATGTCAATGTTGCAAGTGTCTTTTAAATATTTAGAAAGACCATATTTAATGCTGTTCAATGAATTCACTTTCAGGTTCGTTCCTGTTTTTGTCCTAATGGAAACATAAAAAAGTCGCAGATTTTCGTTAAGGTCTCGCTTGGATAGGCATTCGAATTCCCCGCTTCCTCTTTTTTCAATCAGGAAGCTGCGGAATAGATTAACAGATCTCCTAACCGTTCGTTGAGTACTAACAGAATCTTTTTCGTCAAACAGTTTTGCTATTTGGGATTCTTCTACATTTGCGAACATGTTTATGATCACTTTATCCCTCGTCCGAGTTGTCGTTTGTTTTCTTTAATCAATCATACTCGGGTGCACGCTTTAATTTGTATTTATTATTTAGCGTTATTCCAAACGCATAACTGACCTGTTTAGAAATACGTAAATTCTATGGCGAACTGTACGCGCATAATTTAAGCGCATGTAGCAATTCGTTGTGTTACCGGTTGCCTAGTATGTTGCTAACGCTGATGGTAATAGAACAAACAAGTTTAGCTTTTTAAAAAAGCTTACCGTCTTTAGAGCAAACTTTAAACAGCATTAAGTTATCAAAGAATTTTTTTTATATAAAGGTCGCCTTCATCCAGGTACATGTATACGTCCCTGCTTCCTCTACATGCAATGGCTTTTGAAACTTTTTTACATGTACCTTAAGCGTGCGTGCCTAAAATTGAGAAATGCGTACCACATGCTTGTGAGTTGAGATCGACTATAGTAGGGAAAAGGAGATCTTAGGAAGGGCCGTATTATTTTAATAAAATCAAGCTTAATTCAACAGCGTTCATCGCTTGTTTTACTGATATTAGAACCATTTTAACAAGACCTTGGACTTTCAGTAGGTCGTAACTATCTATTCTTGCGTCAAACAAGTTAAAAATGACGCTGGTTTCAAGCGAAATATACACCAATTGCGTAGTCATAGCTCAAAAGCCCGACAAATCTTTTTGATTTCAAAGAGCCATGATTGTATGGCCAGCAATAAAATAGACAAGCCTACGTCACAATGCTGTTTGCCACAACTACCCAAAGTCCAAGCTCCTGTTAAAATGGTTCTAGTTTTACCCGATACCGTATCTAATATGTTAACTTTTTTTTTACTGATATTAGACACACCGCATCAAATTTTCACATATTTGTATTTGCATAAACAATCCAAAAAGAAAAGAACCAAAAATTTCAATAGATATTATAGAACATTGCTTTCAACTACTTGTACTGAAAAATAAAAGCCTGAATTTCATTGATAGCTAATTTTATTGCTTTTTTCGTTTTCTCACTTTTTAAGATTTAAAATCTACGAAAATTGTTAAGTCGTACGTAAAAAAGATCATCAGAAAATTATCTCCCTTGCGCCGAACAGTTTTTCAACCAATGAAATAAATGTTAATTTTCACATCATGTATTTTCTACCAATCACAAAGGAGAGGAAGTGCACAACCCGGAGACTGTAAATTATTTCAACTCTTTATACCGTCTTCCAAGGAAGACGGTAATTATCAACTGCGTCTTAACCCATGCGCGGATCCAAAAAAAATTTCCAGGGGGGGGGGGGGGGTCCGCGCATGTAACCATAACATTGAATCGAAAGCAGCTTACAACTTGTATAACATATGTATGTACGGGGGCGCTCCTCATCCCTGACCTACAAGTTATCACAGGTGCTTGAGGACAGGACCAATTAACCACCCCAGGGACGTATATATACGTCACTGACCACCCCCACCCCCAAGTATCTAGATCCCCGGGACTCTAATTATGTTTTTCTTAAAATTTTCCTTTTATGACTTATTTATAATCTAATGCATACACTGTACATTCATTGCACAAAATTACTTAAAACAAACATTTTGAAGAAAAACAATCATATCCCCTCTATATACACTCAAAAAAAACTTCTAAATGTTCACCCATATAAATAGAATAATTCTGAAATTATGAATTAAAATGATGTGAAATTTTTAACAGTTAGTAATTATATGGATGTATGCATGAGATTATAAATATGTCATAAAAGATTTCATAAAAGATAATTTAAAGAAAAAAATAAGTAAAGTCCCGGGGGTCTAGATACTTGGGGGTAGGGGATGGAGGGGGTGGTCCTGTCCTCAGGCACTTGGGCAAGTTATGTACAACAACTACTACGAATGTATACAATTGATATATACAACGCATGCAAATGTACATTATGTATATACGGAGACACTCCTTTTCAACAATAAAAAACAAGAAGCACGCAACAACTTTTTATATACCATTCAAGCACATAACTCGCATACCAACCGTCTTATACTATAGCATTGAATGATTTATTTTTGACGTCGTCGTGTCAATAACTGCCGTCAGGTGAGCAGACAAATTGAATAACGCGCGTTAGCGCGTTATGATAATTTGTCTGCTCAACTGACGGCAGTTATTGAAACGACGACGTCAAAAATAAATCATTTAATGCTTATATTTACATTCCCTTACTGATGAAATCAATTATTTACTTACATAAATCGATAAAAATTGCAGATCACGGAGGGAGTAAGTTAGTAACAGCAAGAACAGCTGTTTTACAAAAACCGGTTTAAACTGGTTATCACATAGACTGTTGAGTTGAGATCGATGAGTATGAAAATATAATCCATGAAAAATAACTCTTGAAATTTTGCTTTTAACAATGGAATCAACTCTTTTGTTGAATAATTGTAAAACATGTTGCTTTGACAACATTTATGAAATATATTTTTTAACCGATAACATAGAAATCACTGTTTGGGAACTACTTATGTAAATTACATGTAAATTCATACGCAGTGATTAGTTGTTGCATTTAGAGGCATTTAAAGATCACAAAATTTAATGGAAAAACACAGTAGAATGTAAATATATTAATTTTAACTATTACACAAACTCATGCAAAAATCACCGAAAACAACTTGTACACGCACTATATACAACGACCTCATATATCATATGCATCATCACAAATAAAATATGATAGCTAAACTCATAAACAAATAAAATCTGATAAAAATCAGCCGTTCTGATACGCTACCGCTCTCGAACATCGATGTTCGAGAGCGGTAGCGTATCAGAACGGCTGATTTTAGTACTATTTACCTTGGACTTTTGGTAGGATGTAATTAACTATCTTTTTCTTGCGTCAAAACATGTTAAAAATGACGTTGGTTTCAAGGGAATTATACAGAGATTGCTCAGTCTTTGCTCAAGAGCCAGAAAAATCTTGTTGATTTCAAAGACTGAAAGATCCATAGCTGAGTGGCCAACAATGAAATAGACAAGCCTACGTCACATTGATGTTTGACACAACTACATGTACCCAAAGTCCAAGCTCCTGTTAAAATGGTTCTAATTAGATTGGGTGCCTGTGACTGTTTGTCATGTTTGTTGTATTTTGAATGTGATTTATTCGCAGTGATGCATCAGTCTTACACATGTAAATAAAGGCATTGCTCTGATACTGCAGTTACCAACTGCTTATTTAGGATGCAACAAAAGGGTTTTAGATCGTTTGCTGGTGGATAATATGTGGAAAGTTTGCTAAGACACAGTTTGAATTTTTTTGACGTCACACGAAGGGTTGTAAAACTTATCGTTATAAACAGACAGGTTGATATTAGCTGAAAGGTTCCGGTTTCTTTTGAAAATAACCACCAAATGCAAAAAAATGTCCAATCTGATTAAAATCAGCCGTTCTGATGCGCTAAGCGTATCAGAACGGCTGATTTTAATCAGATTGAAGAGTGTTAGCATTATAATTGATAAATAATGATTGCATTTACTAAATCATATTAGACAATCTTTTTAAGAATTACCGGTAAGTGTTATTGAGGTTGATTCGTTAAATTAATTAAATTAATGCATACATGTACTAAGAAAAGATCATCTAGTTAACACATTGAAATTAATATACAACCAGGGAACTCAGATTCGACGCTGCATGTGCATAGAATATTGTTCTTAATTATTCGACAAGACATGACGGCTCAAATGCAACTGAAGATTTACTTCCATAGGCTTCGGAGCTGGGGGGACTTAGCGCCCCCCCCCCCCCCCACTTTTTGCAAAGTTATACATAACCATAAATAAAGACTCACCTTTTGTTTGCTTGTCAAGATGTTTTATAAGTCTAGCCCCCCCCCCAATCAATTTGCTTCCGTCGCCACTGGCTTCTATACCTTATATATTTGAGGACATGTCCTCTCCGATCCTCTCCCCTTAAATCCCAACGATTTTATCATATGGGGAAGTTTACTCCTATCGATAGAAATTCCTTTAAAATCACGTACACAATATGTTTAATTCCTTAAAGGTATATGTGGTGTATTTGGAGTAAAATTTTTGACATGAGTTTGAGTAAAAATATACATCATGCTTCTTATAATTAGACGTTTCACAAACTCTAGGCCCATAAAACATGTTCTGTCTTTAGTTATTTGTCTCTAAACTTTGCTACACGTCTGATGAATATTAATGTTATTCGCGATTTATAACGCAACTGCGCATGAGTGCGGGAAAACCTAGCATTGAAAACACGATAGAAGAAGAGTTTGTTTACAAATTAGAATCACGTTTTTCATGTCTTAAATTAGATAATTCTTATATCAGATGATACTCGAAGCATTATTATTCCGGTATTCATTAATGTAGAACGATATAAATTGTAATAGATTGTAATAAAGACGAAACACGATTTTAGCATCATCGACACGGTATAAACGGAGTAAATACTCCTCTCCCTGAGGGATGCATGTACTGAGAGTGTTTATTTATTCTTTATTCAAAATTTCTCTATGGAGCACGAACCTGACTAGCAAAACCCCTACAACTTCATCATGGAAACTTAAGTTTAATTTGGCTTTAATTACTGTTCCATCAATCTACATGGTCTCCGATGACAATCTTCCCTTTGTTCCTATCCTTGTCATTCTGTCTCTTTTTTCTTTCATTGCCAAATCTGTCAAACTTAACGGTATACATATCATTCTCGTCGTCGCCATTCGAGATGGATGTCACGTGACCCATTTAAGGCGGGGTTATTCAAATCTTTTGTATTTTTTACCGTGCCGGTAAAAAATAAAAAATATTTTTTTGATTTCTTGTATCTTTGTTATGCGATTGACTTATAAAGCGTAATTTGTGTGAAAGTCCTATCTTTAAGTAAAGAAATGAAGCAAATATAATCAGATCTTATTATTGTTATTCACTGAAAATACGCCACATATACCTTTAATATTATCGATAAAATAGTTCTTATGAATTGTATTTGGCCATACATTACAAAATCGTTTGGTAGTGTTATCATAGAAAAAAAAAACACTGGGAAATGTAAATATTTCCAAATAACAGTAAATTAACGGGAAATAATGGATTAACTTTATGTATCCCTTCCACAACCTGCGTCATATTTTAATATTCAAGTTGGGGTTGTTTCAAATATATCGGTTATTTCCGGTTGAATGTCAGGTATTAATTTGATATACATTGTACGGCAAGTTGTATTTACACAAGTTCAAAGAAATTTCTATATAAGAAAAGTAAATTTTTTTCTGGGAGGGGGCTAAAAGAGGGGGTGATTCTGTTCTAAAGCCCCTGTAATCTGTTATCTTTGATGTTTAATAATTGACCATGCATATTTTTATAAACACATTACATGAGAGCTTTAGAGAGAAAAGATGGCTTTAATGGACAGAGAGCCTGTCACCCAATCCTGTTATGTTAAATACAGCATTCATGATTGTAGTTTTTAAAGTTTGAGTATTTCCCTATCTTTATACATGCACAGTGTTCTTCTTATTATGGAGATCAATACAGTCTAAAAGGGACCACAAACACCCAGTCCTCTTGAATCAAAATACCTACGTAAGGAATAATGATGAGGCTCCCTTGGTATTTGGAATCTTTTATTGCTCGCGGGGTGTACTTGGCTAGCCGGATCAGTCGCCGCTGCTTGTCTATCTTGTAGATGTCAAACTTCTTCCCGGCTAGGTTAGGGTACAATACTTCTGATATGTACTTTTCAAAGTCCTGTCCTGAGAGGGAGAGGCATAACTCTGTTTTTCTAGGAATTTGATTGGAGTCATAGTCCTGGGCAGGGTAGCCTGGAAATTTAAGAAGCCCGCATGAGTATCTTTTTTTCCCCGCAGATTGTGAATATGTTTCTTATAACACACGTTACTTCAGTTTTTCCTCTTAGTGTATTGCATAATTTTGGCTTAACCGAATGTAATTGTCCATACGTCACAAAACAACGTATGACGTAATTCACGCGTTATCGCGTCTTGCCCGTGCCCGATCTTTACTCTATACACTTAGCAACGAACATAAATATATTTTCCCTAAAAATTGTTTTAGAATTTAAATTATAAGTTGAAGAAAAATTACTTCATTTTTTAGAACAGTCTTTAAAACCATTAAAAACCAACATATGTTTTGTCTTGAAAGCGTATCAGGTAATTAGCGTTTTCCGCGTATGTGACTGCAATTCTAAATACCGATCTCGATCCATAATACTTACCGATATTCAACAAGCTTATCTTTTAAAAAGATTGGTGAGCTAGCGCTGTAGCCAACATAAAACACAAAATTAGATGTCTAAACCATTGGTTTAATTTTCTGAATCGATTAATTTTTAATAAGAAGGCACAGTGGTGCACTGGAATTGTGTTTTGGGTGGGGTGGGTGTGTCTCTATTCAAAATGGTGAATCTAGAGTGGGCTTCACATCGGCAATGGCAAAACTCATTAACTGTGCTTTAATCATTCTGTATTTACTGTAAATACTTTCATTTTGAGGTAAAAAAGTAAATAAGAGATCAGTAGAACCATTGGTACTGATTTGGAGCGATCGTATCTTCTCGGGCCTTTCCGGCAAGCTCGGAAAACATATCCGATGTAGCTTTATTATTATTTAAGAAATAACTTGGCATTATAAGACTTTAGATACTGTTACTTTTTGGCATTTAAAAAAAAATACAAAATTTCAGATCATATGTAGATGATAAAACGAAATTGACATGGTACAGTTTATCTAAAGTAGTATTCCCAGAATGCCATACCGTGAAGTCGAGCATGCGTATTCCAGTAAAAAAGACTAACGTAGTTGCTAGCGCGCGCTCGAGAGCGCTAGCAAAAAACCCCATCTTTTGCGATTTATATATTACAGATTGATCAACGGTTTGTTGAAATAATGTTTTCTATTTAACAAATTGCTAAATATACTTTTAGAGAGATGAAATGATAAAACTATGCAAAATTTTCTTTTTACGGAACTTTTTTCCAAATATATATTTTAATGAATTTTTACCAAAAATACGCCAATTGTGATCCTAAAAAGGCCGGTTCTTTGGGTAATTCTATTTTCTATTGATTTAGGGCCTTAAGGAGTAAACATTGTCACTATTTCAGAGAATTCTGTAGGTAAATAAAATCATACGAGATTTAATTCTCTTTGAAAATTTGTTTCATTTTATTTCATTTGTAAACAAATTTATCTATATTTTTTAATAAATAAGCATGTGTAACATTAAAGTATTTGTTTTAAAATATAAATTCGATCATTTTACATAGGTTATCAGTCAAAAATGGTTTTCTGAAAGTCGAATTTCAGGCTTAGGCCAATATTCTTAATGTATATGAAAAAAGCACCATTTTCCGTAATTGGTTCTATTTTTAGCAACGGCCCTAGCTATTATAATGGACCAGTTAACTGGGTAAAATTTGATAGGGATATATCCCCAAATACATGTTTGAGAATTTAAAAAAACTTCAGTAGGTATTTTTTTATGTAGTGGGGTATGGATCATTACCTTAAATTATAACTATTGCACTTACAAGTGGATTAAAGAAATATTTTACTTATGTAAACATACACTTACATAAACTGAGTCATAATGCATGTAGGACATACATAATGATGAGTTTCACGAACAAATTCAAGGTAAAGCTGTCATGCATCAATACATCAAAATGTCAACAAGTAGAAATTATATTTTCTCTTTTCTTGCATATAAAATTAAACTGCGTACCGAATCCTAAATCTTGGTGCTCCTGTACCAAAGCTTTTTCAGCTAAGTCTGAGGATGAAAACTTCGGAAGCTTTGCGTGTTTATCAGGAAGGCAGTACATTGTCCTTCGGAATGTCTCTTTTTCTTTCGGACCTCTTTTCAATTGTTCTTGTTTTTTTAGCATGCGCCATGCATTCATAAATCCCGGGTGTCCTGTGCTTGTGATGAAACGAGCTGGCATCAGCTTATGTCCCGGAACTGACCGTCTAATCATGACCGGAAGTGGTTTAGGCGCGATGGCTTGTAAACCTTTAGGCTTCTCTCTTTCACTGGTTCCAGGTCTGTCTTCAATGATTGTGACGTCATCGTTTTCTGACGGTTGCTGTTCATCGACCTCCATTACCTGAAAGATTTAGGTAACTATATGCATAAAACACAAATTTAAAAATATTGAGTTTTATTTTCTTTCATCAATATGTTTAATACATTTTGGGATAAATTTGCAATACGCCAATTTGATATGTAATTGATTGATATTATACAAGGCTGTGCTGATTATTTTTTAATAGATAGCAATGATCCAGCTGTTGTCATCTCTCTCTCTCTCTCTCTCTCTCTCTCTCTCTCTCTCTCTCTCTCTCTCTCTCTCTCTCTGAATCAAATACTTTTTCTTATCACTGGTACTTTCAAATAATATCTGCAATATGACTAAAGTAGTCATATTGCATACATGTATATTATTTGAAGAATAATATATGTCAGAAAGGACAGTACTCAATTAACCCGAAACTTACGTACATAGATAATACAATATATTATACAGTCCACTAAACAGCATTTGACATACGATGTACTAATCAACGTGTTCAATGTTGTCTCAGGAAAAACATAAAATAGACGCAGATCAAGAAACAAAATCGTCTGAATTCATAAAAAAACCCATGGGTCTAATAATATCACTAATATAAGGTCAAAGTGTAGAGTGGGGGCTAACGTTTATTAAAATCAGTTTTCAATAAATTACATTTGACTTGTGTCATGTTTTTCATATTTAAGTTGCTAGTAAATCTGACCTTGATCCGATACGAATTATATATCACTGCCGTTGATCGAGCAAAGAAAATTCCCTATAATTCCCTATAATTTTTAACAAAATATAAAACTTTACCAAAAAGCGTGGTCAATTATTATTATTTTTTATTATTTAATTGAGGATCTAAGGATTTTAATCGTTATGCACGTGCATAGTAATGCAATACAGATAACAGTAATTTGATGATCTATTTTGCCTATATATTTATTTTTGTATTGTTTATCATTATAAGTGCTATAAGATGTATGTCTTTTGCAAAAAAAAAATTGATCATCGTACATATATATATATATATATATATATATATATATATATATATATATATATATATATCTTGGCAAGATATTGGACGCTTTTGTAAAGTCAACATATGATATCATTCGATTCTTAAATGGACTAAGAATTCAGTTATCATAGGTATCTCTGTATGTTTTTTCTGTGATTACCTACAAATGTAGATAAAATGATTAATTGAATCGACTCCTATCTATAATTCATCTTTCATCGTTATTTGTCATGTACAATCAAAATAAACTACCGAGTGAACTATAAATTTCATAAATTGAAATTCAGCAAACAGCAATCATTAGGATAATGGATTTATTTTTAATGGAGATTTTATTCTGTGACATGTCTGTTCCAGGAAACACCACAGAAAAACAATTTATCAGAAAATACTTACGCAACAAGATAAATATATAAAATTTCTTACTGAAACATTTTATAAATAATCGCTTTATTCGTTAAATCTAGCTCCACTTCCACATATCATCAACTATTTACAGTTTCGTCTGCTTTTGTCTCGATCGGTGTATGTGTGGGGAGGGGGGGGGGGGGTACACAGGACGCAACAGTTGTTAAAAATTGAATTATAATGCAATAGTACATAACATTCCATCCTGCAAAGCAGTCACACTCAATTACAATATTTCTTGCTATGAATTATCGACAGTCAGGCACAGCTGACATACATTGTAAATAATGAAAATCAATGTAATATTGGTTTTATTCCATTTTTTTTAAACAACAATTTGTTTACAAGAAAAAAAATATCCTTTATCTTTCCCGTTAATTAAATAGAAAACTATTAAATTATATCTGAGAATAGAATATGTTCTGACAAATTACCAAGCTGTTTGAATCGTAAAGAAAATTTATGAAATAGAAAACAGGGAAAATAAGAATTGAAAAGAAGTATAGGGGAATGAATGTTAAAATGACTTCAAACTTATTTCAAAACGTCTTATCTAAGTATTAGCTGCTCTTGTATTTCTTGCATTCCTAGTCTCCTTTCCTGTTACACATTATACAACTTACTAAAACCATTAACTGTTTTTCAATTCATAAACAATTAGAAGTAACGTTTGTTTCATATAATAGTGTTTTACATATACATGTACATGGATGCCTTTCGAAGCATTATGTTATAAATTGTTTGTGTTTTAAACATGTATTCACATATGGGAGCTTGTGAAACTTATTTGATAAACTATTTAAATTGAAATTAAAATGCGAAATGTAAATTAATTTCCTTATTTTAAAAATATCTATTTATGATTGCTTTTCGCTTTGTTTGGTTTTCTGGCTTCCTTTAGGGGAAGGGATGATTATCAAAGGTTCAAATTTGATGCAAATCCCCGAGAAATATTCACAATGTACAATGTACGCATTTATTCAGTTTTGTTTGTCTAAAAGTTTGGAAAGCAATTTACACAAATATGGTAATTCAATCCAATCAATATAATTAATAAAAATATGATTAATGTATTCAAAGTGAATATCCCAAAAATCGATTTTTGCCTTTAACGTTATGTGTTACGTATGTGTGTGGACGTTGCTTTATGTTTTAATGACAGAAAAATTAATAAAATAGTGTGGGTTTCCGTAGTAATAGTTCTAATATTAGTGAAATAATATAACTACTAACAGCTGTTTATACCGGTATAATGCCCTGTCTGTTTTACCGTCCTGTGTCATGCACATATGTAACGAGGTGCGGTGTCATATTGTAAATTTTGAATTTACTGGGTGGCAGTAAATACAAAATTTACAACATGACAACGGTGGCAGTAAATACAAAATTTACAACGTGACAACGGTAAAGTATAGTATCAAATGCATTGTACATTTAATTTGAGAAAAGAAAATTAATGTTTTTTTCTGTAACGCCCTCTCAAGTAAAATCAGTTTACAAAATGTAATTATAAAAGCAAATTCAACTCATATTGCTTTAAAGCTAAATATATAAAGAGGTGGTGTCAGTCATGTATCTGTGGTGTCAGTCATGTATCTGTGGTGTCAGTCATGTATCTGTGGTGTCAGTCATGTATCTGTGGTGTCAGTCATGTATCTGTGGTGTCAGTCATGTATCTGTGGTGTCAGTCATGTATCTGTGGTGTCAGTCATGTATCTGTGGTGTCAGTCATGTATCTGTGGTGTCAGTCATGTATCTGTCTCCTTCTGTAATCCCTTTATTTAAATAATACAGATAAAATCTACCTAGTTGCTTGCCATAATCCAATTCCGATAAATATTACAGTAACATAATTCAGTATATTTTATTTCATTATCATATATGTCTTATGCACATGTAACTTATATTCTGCATCGCTTATAGTGGAATTAATCGTTCAAGTCTATATAAGTTGCACGTGTATATCCTTTATACAGATCCATATTTACTATTTCATTCTGGACTGCCTAATAAAATTACCATTCATAAGACAATATTTATCAATGAATGATCTTCAAAGTAACTCATATAACTTTTTACACACAAAAAGGCAGTTCATCATACCAGTTAATGCACTTGATATAAGCTTTACTGGCCGACTGTTGATCCAAGATGCATAATCAATATTTTTCTTTCTAAAAAAAAGGTGGGGTGAAATAAGTTTATTTCTCGGCCCTAAACCGGAATAAAATTTAAATACCTCGTTTGTAAACAAACTAGATTAAATGGAGAATAGCATCTATAAATAGATAGACGGATTTATATTGGACATAACCTTGTTCCGAAGTTTCTGATTGATAAGTGTAAATACATGCATGATATAAAATGTAAACATTAACAGCGCAAAACCAGCCCGCGGTAACGAGTGAACAAACATTTTTTTTTCCAGTTTGAGCAAGAATACAGCGCACTATAGTATAACATCAACTATTTTGGCTGGTGTTTTCTGGCCTGTACATATAATATTGGCACAGCTGTGTCTCTGTGCAGCTTATCATTAAATTAAATCTATAATTGCATAATCTGATAAATCTTGGCTTTATAAATAGTGCAGTATTATATAACGCCATTTACAAGGCTAATAAATCGAGTTCCAATTCTTACCCTCTTCAAGTATCGTTAAACTTTTTTTGAAGTACATAACGAATTTTTTCTTGCGATTTAATTTTGTTCGATGTTTATTTTGGTCTGCTATACAGTACGACCTCTGAATGACCCAGTATATATATAGAGAATATTTATTCAGATTGCGGCGAGATAAGCCGCGGCGCGACACTTATATAACACGTGCATTTTTTTAAACAGCTTAATCGTATTTCAACAAACAAACAAAAAACACCTACCTTTTATGAAAAATCCAAGATCCCGCGACGTGAAACTCTAAATAGTAGGCGTATGATAATGATAACTCGCCTCAACTATAACACAATTTGCCGCACTGTGGATAATTACATTTCACCGGGTGCTATGGAAACGCAAGTCTGTTCGTCTGCTTCTACGTCGATAACGAAGATGACTCATCCATAAATAATGTTAGCAGACGATAAAATTTCCCGCTATCGACCGCGTCAGATGAGAGAAAGAAAGAACGGAACGAAATAGCCGCTGTTTATCGATTTTGTTGTGGCTCAGTGACGCCGATAAAGAAATTTCTAAATAAAAATCGTAATTATCTGAAGAGTAATAAAATATCGTTTTACGACGACCACTATAAAACGAGACCTTTAATAAACCGATTAAAGCTGAAGGATGTAAGCTGTTTATAGTTAGCAGGTCAGAGAGAATTTAATTAAATGCCCGTAAAAAAAGATTTTATCCCCCTCGATCTATTGCAAAGGACAAAAGAGCATTGTTTATTTTAGTTTATTCGCTCTTTTGTGTTTGTAGTATATATAATGGTCCCTTCAATTATTACCTCGCTAATAGATCCGATAAACAGGATAATATTACATTGTTATACAAAGTAAATTAAATTTTTTTGTAAGCTTTGCATGCAATTTCTGTTATAAAGATTTGAACGGCTAATACTAGTGTAACAGAAATTCAGAAATATTAAGCATTACATGTCTGAACGTAAATAATGATTCATGTTCGGGTTAATACAAATATTTTAGACTTAAATTGTACGCGATGTATTCAACTAGCTTAATTAGAAGAAGATAATCTTATTCCTCTTTTCTTTAAGGCGTGTGTTAATGTGAACATTATATATTAGCTATACGGGAAACACAATTTTATTAATATTTAAGAGTAAAAATATTTCTCGAGGTGACTATTTAATTTAAATATACTTTATTGGATAGGGTAACAGGCACAGCCAATACAAAGTTAAGTAGTGGAATTATAAATTATTTCTATAGAATATAGTAATATAGCTTTACAGAGTAACATTATTGATATTTTGTGTACATAAGATAAGGGTTAATTAAAAATATGTTAACTTTACCATAAAATAATTGTGTTTAAGACGCCTGAATAGTCGTGAGTATTTTTAGACTTTATTAATCTCATTTAAAAGGAGAGCTCTATATCAATATATAGCAAAACCTTCAAAGTTCAAAGCTAAAATACGAGGATTTTTTCTTTACTAAATAATAGATAATAGCTGAACAAATCATAAATTAGAATGTAAGGAAGATCTGATGGTTAATTTGTTAACCAACCCGCCTCCTTAAACCAATATTACAGTATGTTTGATATAGATTGTATGTATTTTAAAACAGTATAGCTATTACAATCATGATTGTGTCAAACAATGGTGTCAATGCCATGAAAGTATATTTGCACCCGTTTATGGACGGTGAATTTCCAAAATGTTCAAGCATGTCATATAAGACTATTGCTTAAGGAATTTTTCTTGAAGTCGTTGTTTCTTAATCATAAACATCTTAATGGAAAATAATAATTTCCATAAGGAACATCAACTCCTATGCAAGATATGAAAAGAATTTTCCTCTGGGGTTTCTAAGGGAATTTCATCAAATAACATTAAAACTAAACCCCTACAAGATTTAAAAGAAAATATGGTATGGAAATTAAATTAATGGAGGAAAACTACTTGTTCTTAAATGTATTAGTGACTTACATATCTATACTTATAAATGAAGGCATTTTGCAAATAAACTACAAAATGCCTGCACCAGAGTACTTGCTTACACCTTTGGTATTTCAACACATGTGTGATGATATCCGTAAGGAATAACTGGATTTTAACTGATAAGTTATTATTGTGAAATTAATCAAAAACCTAATTTCATTTTCGATAAACAAGCCCGAAATAGCAAAAATGAGAGTAAGGTGGTGGACACGCTTTGGCGGATCCAAGTCAGGGATAGTCTCGATCAAATATACATGTATATATTTGCAATGAAATAATATTGAATGATAACGTAAAGAGTAAATATATTCACTGTGCGCCTATTTAGAGAATACATAAAAGTTAGGATTTGACAAATGTTGAATAAATAAAATGAGTCAATTCGTTTCTTTAATGGGCGATATTAGTTTTGATACTCAGTCGCTTGCGAAGCACGACCTCTGTTGAGAGAATGGAATAGAACTTTCCAGAACGGGGTAACCAAGAACGCGGATTGACTAATTAACGAAAAGTGTAGGACGAGTCCATCATGCACCGCGGGCAGATACCTTGGATCGGACTTCAAATAATACAAAAAGTTAATAAATAAAATGGAACAATTATTGCGACTATAGTATTAATGGAAAGAACTTTCTAGAGCGGGGTGCCCAGAAACGGGTTGACTAATTGATATCATGGCGGAAAGTGTAGGGCGAGTTCACCATAGGGCAGATACTTTGAATCTGACAAATTTGGTTTAAAATATGCATGCAAATTGATAATATTGCATAAACTAGCGTGTTTAAATTTCATACATTTTCATACCACGACAGATTGGTTGTAAACCTTAGTTAGACATTAATTTGTAAACATTAATAAACATATTACATGTATTCTTCGTCTAAATATGGATAAATGATGTATGCATAAGACGGGGAAGTTTGATGACCCCCCCCCCCCTCCAGATTGTTTTTAATCTGAAATTCTTATTTGGGACAGTAATAGAAATTATATTGAAAATTGACCTAAAGAACAAAATTTAGAGAGAGATACACTAAATGCCTATTATTCACTGGTTTGAAATAAATCCAAAAAAAAAACCAGTTTGTTTTTTATTTCAATTTTAAAAAATAAGATAAGGAAAAAATCGGACAAAGTATATACAAAAATGAACAACAAAAAAATATGGTTCAACATATTTAGCATTATATCATGATAATTAATGTGTAAAGTGTTAAAACCCGCGCTTGCGCGGGTTATCATCTAGTGATTATAATGAATGATGAATGTGTATTTATGACTATACCTGGTACAATGTATATCCTATCAAGTTCTGTAGGACTTAATCAGAAAATATCCTACCTATTTTCTTTTTATATAATCGTTAAAAAAGGTATTTTTCTCTAAGGAACTAAATCACTCCTGTTGGATATTATTTGATTATAACAGAAGTGACTATGACTCTGTAAGCATGCCTCCTGCATACCATTTATGGATTTTCTTTTTAAAAAAAATTACCATAGACGGCCGAAAAATTATTATACTTCCTTAGTACTTTGTGATTATCCGGCACAGTATTTTTTTTGTCAAAGTACTTATGCTTGAGCATCTCATTTTCAATAAACAACATACAACTACCATTGCATTTTCATGTTTAAGAATATTTTTTTTTTCCATTATGAAACATGTTAATTAGTGTGTATTAGAAGATAAAGCACTGTCAAAATAACTCTTTTATCTCGATTACAATCAAGATTGATTTATTTCTTTTTCTGGCATGTCGAACAAAAGTTGTCAGGATAAATGAATTAAAAATTGAAATGCATATTGAGTTATTTTTTAGAATAATAAAAAAAAAAATGCTTGGCGGAAATTTGATCAAAGTGAGTATTACATAACACTGGTATATTATTTATTCTCAATCAATATACTGTAAAGTAAGTTTTATTCGCGACGACTTTATTTCACAATTTACTTCCGATAAACTGGTTCGCGACAACTAATGTTCGCGACCAAGCCATATCACGACATAATATTGTTGATACAACAACCATACGACAAGTACTGGTTCGCGGCGAAAATAATTCGCGACGACGGGGCTCTCGAGAACCTCGCGGAAATTCCTCGACCGCGAATAAAGGTTGGTTTACAGTGTACTGTTAGTTATCCAGGTCCAATCATGGATAAATCCCCGTACACCCTTGGTTGGACCTGGATAACGAATTTATTTCCTATGTTATACTTTTATAATTATATTGATTTACCAGTGAAATAAGTTCAATGCAAAGAACCAAAAATTAATATAAATTGAAATTGTGCTGAAAATCATTTATTCAAACTAATAGCTAGAATATTAAGAAATAAGGATTTTGACAAATTAGTAAATATAATATTCATTTACCTCTTTTAACGTTACATTTTGGGCAAAGATGTAAATAAGAATTGCATTGTGACGTCACATTTTATTTACACCCGGCTTCGGCAGGGGATACGGCAATTTACTCCCGGCTTGTTAGCCAATCAGATCTCGCGTTACAAGCTACATAGGAAATAATGTTATTTCTGTATGAGTTTATTAACAACTATCTATTAAGTGAAATGTATGTATAAGTTTTAAGGTACATCACTACAGATTTTTTTTTAAGACATAAGATAACTATTTTAATGTTTTGTTCAATTGTTTATATCGATTTGTATTTGTATTGTATATGGTTAAATATCACCCTTGGTCAGTGGTTAGAGTATGGTTTGGTTTGAACATATTTTATTGCATAAACATATACAAATGGTTCGAACAGAAGATATAACAACTTACGAGGTTCTTGCCAAGTATAACAATTTACAAATGTATAGTAGTTTAGAATGGAAAGTACATAGAAATGGATATTACTAAAATGGTTAAATTATTGAACAAACGTACAATCATGTATTTATAAACGGTTTTAAAAATGGTCAGTGGTTAAAGTATCAGGCTTGTGAACCACATATCCCTTGATTATATAACTTAGTGAAGTTTCTGAATAGTATCGTGTTCATCCAATTAAGATTGCATATTTATTTTTTCGCCTATTTGGCTTAATATACTTTTTATGCATCATGCTATCTATCATAATCAAGTAATGCTCTGCTGATTTGAGAAACTATTTAATGTGTAGTGAGCCACCTTAAATCAAGAACTTTTCAAAAGTCTAATGTATGCAGGATTAATTGCCTAATTAGCATTTAAATTTGAGATTTAATTGACTCGCTTAAATAAAATTTTACGCGATGACATCTGTCACTTGTACTTTTAGTATAATCAATTCGAATTTTTCTCTATATCATTTTGTACATGTTGTCGTCAGCCAGGTATTAGCTTGGGATTGTAGAGGTCCACATTGCTGACTTACTTATCTAGTTGTAGATAATGTATTATAATAACATTCTAAGAATTTTTGTTTTTATCATCGTCTGATTAGGAAAGTCGCATATTTTCCCAATAAAACTGACAAGTTATATATTCATGTCTCAATTCTTAGTTATCTCTACAAAGTTAATTACTTGTTTTATGAGGAATCCATTATAATATTTAAAAGAAAATAAAAGAGTTGTCAGTATTGAATATATCAAAATCCAATATTAGTGAGTAACGACATTAGAAATAGGTCAATGGTCAGATTTAAATTAAAAAAAAATAGAGTTTTAAATTTTTCAAAGTTTTTTTTTTTGGCATTGAAGTAAAAGACAAATTTTATTATTTACTTACCTATGATCTTGTTTACCACATATGTAATAAGAATATCAAGTTACTTGTTAGATATATTATCCTCTTTGGACACAGACAGATGTAATTCCAAGTACATATTTTATTCTCCAACTGACAAAAGTTAATTTGTGAATTATTTATTTACTAAAGACAGTAAAATATATATCATTAGATTATTAAAAACAAAAACGTACTTTATTTTACCAATTTGCTCAATTTCTTACAAAATTTTCTTTTGATTTGCGTTCTTACTTACTTTTAACTCAAATATTCATCACATTATCATTCTTTACTTACTGATAATTACTTATTTTGATAATCACCATGTTTTTTAAAAATAAAAAAGTAATTTGTAACTCTTTTACTTTTTACTTCGAATGTTAATATAATGGTCTTTTAAGTGCGATCATTCTTATTACTGGCCTAATTAATTTGTTGTATAATCAAGTTATTTCTAACTTACCTAATGAATCTTTTTGGTGACAAATTACTTAACTACATACTTATATTTTTCAGGTAATACGTGATGTTTCTATATAATAATTCCGTTGAACTTAATAATACAGTTAATTGCTTCATGAACTACTCATAATAACTCGGAGTACAAGATTAGTAATTAAGCAATTTTTTTTAACCAAATTACTTGTTTCATTAATACTATAGCTCGATGATTTACATAATAAATCCCCTGTATTTAACTGCATTAATTAATTCACTAGTTAATGAGTATTTTAGATAAGAAATGCATACCAACAAATTATGAAGATACATAAGTTTGTCTACAAACGACTTTTCAAGGATAAAAAAAAATATTCGCTAGATAACTCAGTAACAATATTATTTTGTAATGACTTCCAGAGAAAGGTAAGTACTTTATAAATTGTTATTTACTTGCTAAACCATATAATGTATTAAACAGAACGCAATTTGTATATTTTAATTACCTTTTCTCTTATTCATGAACGTAGATTATTATATACGAACGTATCTATTTACTAAATTATTTCCTTATATTATTATTTATATTCATAACCTGATTACTTCGTAATTGCTTTGGAATTAACTAGCTTTTTTGCGTTGATTAACTTCTTTACTTGTTCGGTAATTAGCTACAGATTAAACCTGAATATGCTTGCTGTTTCAACTGATGGGCACGATATTTTACTTGTTTATTCGTTCAACGTACGGACATTTTGATTACACTAGATGATATCCCGCGCAAGCGCGGGGATTAACAATAATTCACATTAGTATAATACAATGCTTAAATAATATGTTGAACCAGGTTGTTTTTGTACTGTGTCCGATTTTTTTCTTAACTGCTTTTCTTAAAATATTCTATAAAATTGAAATAAAAAAGCAACTACTGGAAATTTAGAGGAGAGGACAGGGATGAAAATCTAAACTGAAATGGAGTATATACACATAAACATGTACATGGCCTTAATTCTTTTTGTTGCAGCTGACTGGAAAAAAATAGACTATTATCTTATTTCAAACCAGAGTGTGGGTGTATAGAGCGTGGCATCTCTTTTTAGAACTTTGTCCTTTATGTTTAATTTCACTTATTATTGCTCAAAATAAGAATTTTAGATAAAACAATGTCAACAAATTAATTTATATGGTTTACTACCAATCTGTCATGGTATAAAAATTGTATATGTTATTTAGTGTACGCTCTTTTCGCCCTAGTGTTAATTAGTCAACACAATTTTTTGGCCTCCCGTTCTGTTAAGTTCTTTCCATCAAAAATAAAATCAAACTAAAATAAAATAAAATATATTGATTAACTTTTTTATATTAACCAGATGTCCGATTCAAGGTATCTGACGCAAAGCATGGTGACTCATCCTACATTCTCCACCATGACGTTAATTAGTCAAACCGCGTTCTTGGTTACCCCGTTCTGGAAAGTTCTATTCATCAAAACAAAAATCGAGCATTCAAGAAACGAATTGGTTCATTTTATTTATTCAACATTTGTCAAATCTCAATTCTTATGTATACCCGAAATAGGTTCCCATGATATACATATTCAGATCACTCTTTACATAATCATTCAATATTATTTCATTGTAAGTATATTTTTTGATGCAAACTCCCACTGACTTGGATCCGCCAAAGCGTGTCCACCACCTTACTCACATATTTGCTATTTCGGGCTGGTTTATCGAAAATGAAAGTAGGTTTTTAATTTATCTTACAATAATTACTTAAGAGGTAAAATTCGATTATAGCCTACGGACATCAACTCACACGTGTTGAAATGCCAAAGGTGTGAGCAGTTACTCGGGTGCAGGCATTTCGAAGTTTATTGACAAAATGTCTTAATTTATAGATAACTAGATGATACCCCGCGCAAGCGCGGGAATTAACACTTTACACATTATTATCATATACCGGTAATGCTTAATATGTTGAACCATATTTTTGTTCATTTTGGTATATACTTTGTCCGATTTTTTCCTTATCCTATTCTTTAAAATTGAAATAAAAAACAAACTGCATTGTTGGATATTAAGAGGAGCGGGCAGGGATGAAAAATCTCTACTAAAATGGATAATATATACATGTACGTGGCCTTAATCCTGTTTGTTGCACCTGACTGAAAAAAATAAACTTTTTTATTGTATTTATATTAAATCAGTGAATGGGTATTTAGTGTATCTCTAAATTTTGATTTTTTGGTCAATTTTCAATATAATTTGTATTACTCTCCCAAATAATAATTTCAGAAAAAAGACTGTTTTGATAAACAATCTGGATGGGGGGATCCCCATTAATCTTATAATTATAGACGTAGAATACAATAATCTGTTCATTAATGTTTACAAATTAATGTCTAAGGTTTACAACCAATCTGTCGTGGTATAAAAATTGTATATGTTATTTAAAAAAGTGTACGCTCTTTTCGCCCTAGTGTTAATTAGTCAACACAATTTTTTGGCCTCCCGTTCTGTTAAGTTCTTTCCATCAAAAATAAAATCAAACTAAAATAAAATAAAATATATTGATTAACTTTTTTATATTAACCAGATGTCCGATTCAAGGTATCTGACGCAAAGCATGGTGACTCATCCTACATTCTCCACCATGACGTTAATTAGTCAAACCGCGTTCTTGGTTACCCCGTTCTGGAAAGTTCTATTCATCAAAACAAAAATCGAGCATTCAAGAAACGAATTGGTTCATTTTATTTATTCAACATTTGTCAAATCTCAATTCTTATGTATACCCGAAATAGGTTCCCATGATATACATATTCAGATCACTCTTTACATAATCATTCAATGTTATTTCATTGTAAGTATATTTTTTGATGCAAACTCCCACTGACTTGGATCCGCCAAAGCGTGTCCACCACCTTACTCACATATTTGCTATTTCGGGCTGGTTTATCGAAAATGAAAGTAGGTTTTTAATTTATCTTACAATAATTACTTAAGAGGTAAAATTCGATTATAGCCTACGGACATCAACTCACACGTGTTGAAATGCCAAAGGTGTGAGCAGTTACTCGGGTGCAGGCATTTCGAAGTTTATTGACAAAATGTCTTAATTTATAGATAACTAGATGATATCCCGCGCAAGCGCGGGAATTAACACTTTACACATTATTATCATATACCGGTTATGCTTAATATGTTGAACCATATTTTTGTTCATTTTGGTATATACTTTGTCCGATTTTTTCCTTATCCTATTCTTTAAAATTGAAATAAAAAACAAACTGCATTGTTGGATATTAAGAGGAGCGGGCAGGGATGAAAAATCTCTACTAAAATGGATAATATATACATGTACGTGGCCTTAATCCTGTTTGTTGCACCTGACTGAAAAAAATAAACTTTTTTATTGTATTTATATTAAATCAGTGAATGGGTATTTAGTGTATCTCTAAATTTTGATTTTTTGGTCAATTTTCAATATAATTTGTATTACTCTCCCAAATAATAATTTCAGAAAAAAGACTGTTTTGATAAACAATCTGGATGGGGGGATCCCCATTAAACTTATAATTATAGACGTAGAATACAATAATCTGTTCATTAATGTTTACAAATTAATGTCTAAGGTTTACAACCAATCTGTCGTGGTATAAAAAAGTAGGAAATTAAAACACGCTAGGTTATGCATCATTATCCAATTGCATGCATATTTTAAACCAAAGTTGTCAGATTCAAATTACATGTATCTGGCCGATGGTTAACTCGCCTTACACTTTCCGCCATGATGTCAATTAGCCAACCCGTTTCTGGACACCCCGTTCTGGAAAGTTCTTTCGTTAATAATAAAATCGCATTAATTGTTCCATTTTATTTATTAACTTTTTTTACTAATAGAAGTCCGATCCAAGGTATCTGCCAGCGATGCATGATGAACTCGTCGTACACTTTTCGTTAATTAGTCAACCCGCTTTCTTGGTTACCCCATTCTGGAAAGTTCTCAATCGAATGTGTATCAAAACTAAAATCGCCCACTAAAGAAACGAATTGACTCATTTTATTTGTTCAACATTTGTCAAATCTTAACTTCATTGTATTCTCTAAATATGCTCACAGTAAATATATTCACTCTTTACGTAATCATTCAATACTATTTCATTGCAAGTATATATTTTGATGCAAACTATCCCTGACTTGGATCCGCCAAAGCGTGTCCACCACCTTACTCTCATTTTTGTTATTTCGGGCTTGTTTATCGAAAATGAAAGTAGGTTTTTGATTAATTTAACAATAATAACTTATTAGTTAAAATTAAATTATATGTTACAGACATCATCACGCATGTGTTGAAATACCAAAGGTGTAAGCAAGTACTGTGGTTCAGGCATTTAGTAGTTTATTTGCAAAATGCCTTAATTTATAAGTATAGATGGATAACATCAGTTATTGTGAGAAGAACAGTCCATTTAACCGAAATTATTGAGTATTAATTTGATCTTTTCAAAAATTAAAAAAATTCTAATTTTCGTAAAAAAAAAAATGTCTAAATAACCTAATTTAGATGAAAAATGACAATAACAAACCGTCAACCATCTCAAAAATCCATAAAACGAAATACAAATTCAAAGCATAGCAACACGGACCTCCAAAAAGATAGAGGTAGGATCAGGTGCATAGGAGGAGAGATGTTAATTGTTATTCATATATATTTTCTTTTTTGTCCTCTATTAATAACTTCATTTATTTAAAATGGACAACATTGCACCTTACTTAAGTAGGAACTTAATTTTTCGGTATGTATATATTTATTTATTTATAAATATATTTTTATTTGATATTTATGAAAATTGTAATATTGTTATAATAGTAAACATTTAAAATACAATCTATAAATTCTCACTTATGATATGTTAAGAATAAATGTATATTTAGAATATGTGAGAGCTAAGATAGTATATACAAGTTTATTTCATAAATCACGTTCACGTGTCCACGTGTCGTCTGATGAAACAACTCAACATGTGTATCCAAACTGCGTAATAATGTCAACATCTGTCAAACTGTCAATCAAAAAAACAAACGGATTGCATGGATTATTGTATATCATTTTTAATTCGTCAGTGTCTTATTTAGCTGTTGAACACAATGAATGGAAGAGAGAGAATAAGAAATAGAAAAAGAGACGTGCAATGAATGCAAATTTTACCTTACGTAAACTAAAAAATAATGAAGATTTATATAACCTAATATTCTAACAGGCACGTGTATGTTTCTCTTGATGACACTTAAACATGTATTATGTTTGTTTATGCAACTTATTGAAGCATAATGGTACTACCACATCATACTCATAACATGACATGCATAAAAAGATATACATCACATAAATTTATTATTTCACGTTCTTTTTTTAAATACATGAACCTGACATTTTATCCTAATTTATATTTCATTTAGAAATCATGACATAATTCACTGTTTGCTAATTCACGAAATTTCATGTGTTAAGATCAAATGATAAATGAGATCAAATTTTTAAACAATAACAGATATTTACAGAGATATTCCATACGGAAGCTAAAACATTAAATTCTGTTTTATTTTGATGTTTCGTGTTATGAAATAGAAAAACCAAACAATTCAAACTGAACGAAAAAGGTTTAGTAAAGATCTTTTTGCATTTGACATAGAAACAGTTTTTCAAGTTCACCAGCCGTTAAGATGTATACCGTGGTTTCGCCAATATTCGTTGAATACCAATTTTCGTGGATTTCGTTCATTGAAGTCCAATTTCTATTAACATGTTGTATTGATAGGATCATTGGCCACGAATTTACGTATCCTTGAAACTGTGGTTTCACTTTATACACGAAAATTGATACCCTTGAATATTAATGAAACCACGGTAGTCTACATTTGTTTACCACATTGACTAAATCCGTATTTTGTCTAAAAATTAAAAAAAAAAAAAAAACAGAGTAAATATCTCATGAAGTGTACAACAAACTAAAATGTGTCGTATATTTATTTAGTTTGCTATTAAAAATACACTTCTTTATCGGTATTAAATTTCTATTACTTATATCATGTATATCTTAAAACTTTAATATTCTAGAAAACAGTAAGGACAACACAATCAATATTCATTATACTGTACTTCCTTGTTGGTACAGACGCTAGTGCTACCAATGCACTTATTTGACCGGAGCAAAAAAAAAAAAATGGAGTGAACACCTTATATAGAATACTTAATGCGTGTTGTGCATATTAAATCAATAAATATTTCAGAAAAAATCTCTAATGATCAAGACAAGGTTATACTGTATACAGAGCTATTTTTGTCCCGTGTAATTTTCTACCTTCTACACTTGCGAATAGTTCGCCCCGTCTTTAATTCCCCAGACACAGTTGTGTTTAAAGAGAGGTCATTTGATGAAATATTGTAATTCGCCCAGTTTTAAATTCGCCTACTGACAACAAGGGTGAAAGGGGCGAAAATAAAACGGGGGCCGATATTTTCCCGTATAAAGTATTTTTTTTACTTTTCCTTTATTGAATCCAAATAAAATAACTATAAAATACATGAATAATAAAACAGCATTTTAAAAAGATTTCCACTATATGATTTTGTAATCTAGGGAGGGTTTTTGTGGCTAGGCTTGTTGTTCAATATAACTGAGCTTATCAAAAAAAATATTTGAATTTACAATCCATATGGACAACAATGTTAAAACTCTCCATAAATACAAATCGAGTTTTGATAATAATTTCAGGGATTCAAATTCTAATATACTAACTAATTTTATCCAATAATTAGAAAATGCACCAATTTAACAATAAGTACATAATATAAATGTGAGACGAATCAATCCAAGAGATATCTATGGGTTTTGAAATTCTTCCGAGTATTACAGAGTTAAAGAGTTAAAGTTGAAGTCTTTATAAATTCAAAACTGTTTTTACGAGGAAACAAAACTAACACGTTTTTGGAATGTAACTATCATGCAGAAACGTAGATGATTTTAAAACAACATGAACATATTTAATTTTCGTTACAAAAAAGGATTATACACTTTACAAATCTGGTTAATCAATTACAGATGTAACAATCTCGACAGTTTCAAAATGAGCATACAATTAGAAGAGATATTAGTAAAATTACATATTTAAATGAGCATGGTCACTATTTTGTTTTCAAATTTTAGTTTACAATTTGCAATGCCTAACTAAGGTATATCCAATAGTCAGCCATACGTATATTTACCGTCTTATGTCAAATTGTAAGCAATATTCCAGTTCACAATTCTTTGTTACATGTGTGTACATAATGGTTCGTGCCATGTTTTTGTCTACATCGTGGTTGCTACATAGAATAAAACATAACAAGTGACACCACTAGAAATTGCTACATTATGGTAATAATAAATATGCAGCTTGAAATATCTATGGAAAACAAAAAATTACCAGTATATACAACATATGTGGACAGAACATGGCTCGAGTTTTGTTTACATAACAAAGAAATGTGAGCTCTGGAAAACAAAATTTCAAGAAAAAAAATCGAGACCATGGTTGTTAAATGTATTAGATGCATAGAAGACAGTGTAATCGTTCGTGCAAAATTGAAGTATCGGCAGTAGGTAAAGATGTTTCAAATCTACTTGTATCAAAATAATCGATACCGTTTATAGTTATGTAAAAATGGTGTTGGTAGTTACTTGACATTTTTGGACACAACCATAGGTGTACAAAAATGGTTTTTCAACATATACATGTAGCTTAAATTTAAATGAAGATATTAAAAAGATGATTATTTCTGTTTTATAATTATATAAAATCAATATACAGATTTTAAATAAATGTTCATGTAGTAAGGTATTTAGAAAACTGGAAAATGAATATTTGTTGACAAGTTGACAATTTGGTAACCCACGAAACATTTTCATCAATCATCTTTGTATTAATACAAAAACAACTACGTTTTAAGGACAGATATTACAAACAATAGTTTTTACAGCTTCTTTTTAACTTATAAAGTTCATTTGGCGTGGTATATATTAAATTGTTATATTGCAGGCTTCTTAACGTAGTCCACATTCCGTAATTTATTTTCATCGTTAACTTTCGTTAATACATATTTTTTAAAGAAAAAAGGTTATTAAATGAGTAATATTAAACTAATATTCGACCGTAACTTCTGTTTTGTACTTTACAGGAAATATTATACAAAATATTTACATTCTCAAAGTGAAACAGTCATTTTTATAAAACTTACATGATATAAAAATCCCCTCTTAATTAATAAATAGATTCAAGACAAATAATTGTTTTTCACATCATTCTATAATTTTTTAAAATTTTTTTTTTATTTTTGGGGATTTTTTTTGTAATGCGAGTGATTAAAATGTTCTTTAAAATGACATTTAAGAGCATTTAAAATAAAGTGATGTAGAAATCCTTTTTTCACGTTTTCGTATAAAGATCACATAAATTGTCAATATAAAAAAATACAAATTTGTGGTGAACTAATTCATGCTTGGTCACAGTTTTCTTCGACGAGTTATTTCCCATTGAATACACATCTCTCATTGCTCTTCAGCAAAACTAAAATAAACCTTCTTTGTACGGTGAAATATATTTTTTTGTCATTTTCCTAAGAAAAAAAGAAAGCAAAAGATTGAAGTAAATGAACTGTTTACCAAGAAATTAAAAAATAATTATGACATTTGTTTACCTGAATGATCGTGAAAATAGTGTGCTTTCCCACATACTTCAATTTTAATATAACAGACGATTAATCAGACATTTGAGCACAAGTTTAAAAACTTCTGTCGTCAATCATTATATATTTAAAATTTCTTAAGTCAAACTGTCATATATGATGTTTATTTGTTGCCTAAAAATACATTTGTATAATATTAAAAATTGAATATTTTTTTTAATGTTTAAAAATTCTTACTGACTTTGAAATAATTCTCCATTTATATTATTATGTATGTGGCCATTTATTTGATTATGAATGTGGTATTTTTAAGAGATTTCCGCACCCCGCTATAGTGATGTTATACTTAAAGTATATAACTTTTAATCTAGATATTATTTTCCACATATTCTTATTGTAATAAAAATTTGATTGCGAACAGATATAAGTTTGTCATGCGTATTCCGTATGGCCAACCATGTTCACAGTATGATAAAGGGATCAAGGAATGCATGTACATGTACTTTATTATCCGAGTTAAGAGCCAGGTTACTGAAATGTTCTTCGAAATTCCATTCATACATCACTTAGATGATTATTTTTATTGTTCACTTTCCATTAAATTAAGTTGTAATAAGACTTCTAACTAGGCTTATCATTGCATTAAATGATTTATTTTCGACGTATGTCAATAACTGCCGTCAGCTGAGCAGACAAATTGAATAACGCGCGTTAGCGCGTTATGATACTTTGTCTGCTCAACTGACGGCAGTTACTGATACGACGACGTCAAAAATAAATTATTCAATGCTTACATTTACATTACCGTGTTAATGAAATCAATTATTTAATTAAATAAATCGGTATAAATTGCAGCTCAAGGAGGGAGAACAGGAGCAAGATCAGCTGTTTTTTAAAACCGGTTTAAACTGGTTGTCACATATACTGTTGAGATAAGCTTTGGTATTAACCTCGTAAGTTGCCAAAACTCTTGTTCGAACCATTTGTATATGTTTATGCAATAAAATTTGTTCAAAACAGATAAGCTTTGAAAATATAATTCATGAAATTTAACTAATTAAAGTTTGCTTTTAACAATAGAATCAACTTTATTGGTGATTATTTTAAAACATGGTGTTTTTAACAACATGTATGAAATATATTTTCAAACCGAAAACATAAAAATCAATGTTTGAGAACTACTTATGTGAATTACATGTAAATTCATACAGAGTAATTAGGTTGTTGCATTTAGAGACATTTAAAGATCACATAATTTAATGGAAAAAACACAGTAGAATGTAAATATAATACGTTAAACTTCGTGTATCGTCTGTATTATTAGTAGTATTACTGATTGGCAAGTGATATCCAATCAAAAACTCTAGGCATTAAGGGAGTGGAAAGATTAAACAAATCAACGCGACTTCTTTTTGACACAGAGAAGACTAATGGTTTGAGAAATCTCTTCATTCAAAAAAAGAAGGAAAACAAGTGAAAGCAATTATATATCTATAAACAACGTTTACGAATGGCTTAACCTGACAATTGTAAGAATCTGGGGGTCTTCCTTTGAACCATTTTCCCTGATTCCATGAAGTCTGTGATTATAGCTGATGACTTTTGTCGACAATGATCAGAAAGCAGCAGACCAGAAGATGGCCGGACTCCCGGGTTTGACTAAATGACGAAATAATGGCCCAAGGAACAAGAGTTTATGTTGCACTGCAGGGAAAATAATTATTTTCACAACTGCGCACCATACGAACTATGGACCCTTCTCAAAGTGGGCAATGATCAGTGAAATCTGTGTTTTTTTTCAAAGTTGTTTGAGTGTAGAATGGAGGTTGCACTTTTTACGAATGGATAGTTCAGTTTGAAGTATGATTGTGGTAGAACATTTGGTGGAACTATTATAGGAATACATTAAAAATTAAATAGTTTCCAATTTTTTTTTACGTATCTGCACTACATGTAATATATTTCTTAATAGCTATGAAGTAAATCACCTTTATTTTAATGCTATGTAAGGAACCATGCTATAGATAATCGTGTCATAGTTGAGTATGTCCATAACATTTCTACACAACACTTACTTACATATTTTTCAAAACAACGCCAGGGTGTGTTTTCGTCACAGATAGTTTGATATCATATGCATTACATTTAAATTTCATGAAAAATCAAGCTTAACACATCTATATTGTAATCACATCACTTTTTGTCCCTTCATTGCACCTAGTACGGTAATTGAAGTGCTTGAGGCGTTCTCCGCACATTTGTCAGGCTGTAATATCATATCAAAAGGTCTGACGACAGTTTGTTCTGCAGACTGCAGAAAGACACAATAAAGTCATCAACTCAATTAACAGATCAAAGTCAAACAAGAGCGTTGTTAGGAATCTGGTAACAAGTCGAACCGTCCTCGCCGATGACAACGACGATAGACGTTTGGCCTGAAGAAACACCAATATTTGGCAAAATTGCTTTTACACAAGAGTTCTTTAAAACTTGACATCAGTCTACATAAAGATTATCTGCTATTATACTTTGGCCGATTGAGTAATTACAAAAATGATGTATGCGTATAAAAATTGTATTCTATTGTGATTTTAGGTCACTGACAGGTATTATAACAGCATTTTATGGATTCAAAAGTTACACTTTTTTAAAGCATTAGCTACATATCAAATAGTGTGTATTACATATCTACTTTTAGGAAACCATAAATAATGGAATATCATAATTCTATTTACAGACGTATACTCTATACAAATTCAAAATAGCACATATGAAATGAATAACTAGTATGTATTCAAAAATAAGATATTGGAAAACATTGCATCTTTCTTATGCCCCAAATGTGTTTTGAGTCTTGAAACCATCTTGTTTTCCTTGGAAGCGATAATGAGTAGTCCTGTGTCCAAGATCGATCGTTCTCTGTCGACAGCCTCGCAGCTTCCATTTTTTGAATGCTTAATTATGAGAACACCAGCTATCCCTGAAGGACACAAACCATAGGGAAACATTGCAGACCAAGGGTGTGACGTGTGTCGTGACGTATTGACCACGCCCAAGCCACATGTTCGTTTCCATTTAGTCACAAGAAATTCTCCATGGCCAATTCACAAATTGGGTTGTTTGGAAAATGACATACGTTCGAGAAAGATATTAATTTATAAAGAACGTTGTTAGATATTTGGTTTAAAATGATACATCAAATGCTTCAAGAAGACAAAATGTTTTTGTTCTAATGTTCGATTGCAAACTGTCTTGTTTAAAAAGTTATTGCTGATGCTTTCCTAATCAACATTATTTTTTAATTTTCAGTACACTGAGTGAAGTTTTTATCTTATTTATTGTTATTACTTTTAAGTAATAAATGAATAATTAACATGTCATTTTTCAAAGCATAATACTATATTCCTTTTCAGTACCCTGCCAAAATTGTGTAAATTTGTAGTGTACGTTTGTTGTTATTAACTTAACGGTTATATAAGGACCCCATTGAAATACACAATAAGCTTTTTAACAAAGCTTTTATGGGCTAGCCTTAGGTAAATTAAATAAGTATCATTTGTAATCTATATAATAATTGAACAAATTGATTCCTAGGACGTTGCATAGTGCTTTGATAATGTCTGTTCTTTCTATATTATATTTTATTTTATATGTGTAATCATGGCATTATGTGATATATTTACCTGAATAATAGGAAATGAAGAGAAAAAAGTGTATGTGCTTAATTTTTTTTTTCAAAACATATAATAAAGAATTTGTGGTTGTCACTTAAATAGCAAAGCTTAATCATCATTACTGATGATTACTTATCCTTTTGATACGAAATAGGTTTCAACAGGAACACGAACATTTTGAAATACTCCATAGCTTCACTTAAAAAGGTTAATTTTCTAGCGCTTTTTACAATATGAAATTTTTTTACGATATGAAATTTAAAAAATAAAAATATCCCGAATGTCATTACTTTGAAGATAAATGAAAGAGCATAATTAGTGGCATGGGGCAGACGAGTATTATATGCGCAAGGCTAATAGACTGGTGCAGCTAATCAGAGCCGGTTTCAAGAGGGTTGTCTTGTTTCCAGATCCCTCTTGAATCCCTCTTCAGTGGTTCGTGGAGGACCTAGGTTGCATGGTGTCAATATCTTGGCGTGTCACTGGTTACGGGGAGTCGTCTTTGTCGTCCGCTTATTTTAAAGGGATCAATTTGTGTACAAAACGTTCAAGGGGTTTCCTTAACAGGTGGCAGAATTGGCGCGGTGTATTGTCCTGGAGGTTCAAGTAGTTTATTCAATGGGTGAACATGTTTCAGAAATCTAGTTTTTCCTCCACTAATCTGTAAAAGTTTATTAGAAAAAGAAACAGCTGAAACAACATGTATAAGGGCAAACGAAAACATTTAACATTCATATGACCTAAATGGCCTTTTTTTTGTCAAGCAGACATTGTTTTTAAACCATATAATAATGCTTAACTTGCATAGAACAATAATTTGAGCAGTCAGGTTTGTTTGATTAATTTGGATTTGAATATAAATGAATAAACAAATTTTCAAAAGCAAAGGATGACTGCACTTAGCGCCGGGTTTTGGGCCCTTTTGGTCGCTTCTGTTGCGTTTATTTCTTAACCTTATATCACTTTTGTTAAATTTTTTAGAGTCTAGTCAATTTCCAACATGAATATAGATTTTAGACTGTGATACATTCTATGTTTTTCTCCTTACAACTTTCGAAAAAAGGAGAATTTTTGCTTATCTGCCCTTAATGAAAGATAAGATTGATATTAATATTCATTAGAGGTGGAGCTGACATTATCAGAATGGTACTTAAATTAGACTACCCTGGATAACAATGCCATGTATAAAAATTTATGTGATCACTCTTTTCCCATAACCCTATCTTTTCTATATGGTACAAGTATACTATTTACTATGGTTTCCACAATTAGTACAGAAGACTTTAAATCAATGCTTGACAACTTAACGTGTTCGAAAACATTGTTCTAGTTAGCACATAACATGCATGCTACCTTACACGTCACGTGATAGAATTTTGTATTCACAAAGTTACCTGAGGTAAGAAATCACGAGGTAAACTATAATATTCAACATGCATCAACTCTTGGTTACAACAGGGAAAGCAAAAGTAAGAAAAAGCAGTTTTTTTTTCATTTAAACCATTAGCGCATGTTTGTCTTTTAATCTCCCTTTGACATAACTTTGATAATGCAAATATACAACTACTGTTAAACGGACAATAGACAAACATGCGCTGACTATGTATGAAGTCAGTATCAAAGTGGGCGTCCTCATTACCGTATGGAGATTCAAGAAATTGTGATTTCCCCCGCCTATGAAAACAAATTCGTATTTGGAACCAACATACTTTTATTTAACGCAATTATGTAAAGTTGCAGTTTAGATGTCGACCATTTCTGCCGTTGAAAGAAACTTTTTTAAGTTTATTTTCTCGCAAAAATCGCATGTCCTTAAGTGCAGTCATCCTTTAGAAAGGATTAGAAGCAAAAGAATATTAACGAATAATAAAACCAAGTGAGATTTATGTCAACTATTTAGAAACCATTAAAAAACATTAAATTTACAAAGAATAATGATTATGAAAGTTTTTGTTGATTTTAAGCAGATTTATTGTATAATGAAATGTTTATATGCCTAATTGCGACAAGGAGCACACGGCGGGTGTGACCGGTCAGCAGAGGATGCTTACTCCTCCATCGCACCTGATCCTACCTCTATCTTGGAGGTCCGTGTTGCTCCGCTTTGAACTTGTATTTCGTTTTATAGATTTTTGAGATGATTGACGGTATGTTATTGTCATTTTTTTCATTATAAACAAAGAGACCATAAGGCATTTGTGTTGAAAAGGGTAATTTGTTTGCATTAAACTTTGAAAATTTTTAGTCATGATGTGCTTAAAAGTTACATTAGTTATTTAACCAGTAATATATTTTATAAACTTTCTGAAACGAAACCCTTTTTAAAAGATGGCATTCTTCAGTTTGCAAAGCAAATATCATCGCAGACGATGATCGCTGCTTGTTTATGTTCTTAATGTAGCTTATCAAAATATTCACGCAAACTTGTCAATATTTTTTAATTAAATGTAAATAAAGTTGTGCAAAATTCACTTTTAATAATAGTATTAGCTGAATTATTGAACTATTACAAATCATAAACGCATGTGTCTTCGTTGTCGTGATCGCATTAGTTTGTTTCTAATTGGTGTATCAATTCCTTCTAGAACCATTCTCTTTAATTTAATGTACATATTTTCGTTTTGTAATTTATCATTTTCCATTGTTGATAATTGCATTAATTTTTATTTTAATATATAATATCGTTTATGTTTCTTTTAGCGTGTTTTTATTTTTCGTATTACATGTACCAGTATAAACATTACAGCATTGATACATTTCATTTATCAATACAATCATGAATTCTCTTTCTTGAAAGTTAAAACAGTTTCTGAATAAGATATTTTCAATTTCTGTTTCATCTTTTGTTTTCATTAAATTCGGTTCATTGTAATATCTCTTAAGAATGTATGACTAAAAGAACACATGCTGCCTTATTTGTTTAAATTACACTTATCATTCTTGAATTAAGACATCAAAGCTTTCACATCAGTACTAAATTATAAAAAAAAAAGATAAATAAAAGGAAATCAACTTTTATAGAGTAGCAAAACTGCTAAAACTGATTGTTTTAAACGACCATGCACAAAATCAATTGTCTTGAAAATATTATTATTACCAAATTAGTTCTAAAGCCGCTCAGAATAATTTAAAAATAAAAACAACAACAAAAAACTATAATGTCCATAAGTTAAGAATCTAGTACCTAAGTTAAGATGTCCATATCAGAACGTAAGGAAAATTTAAAATCCTCTAAAACCCATAACCATCAGCGAAATGCTTAAGTAAACACATTTTCATTCGCTCGTTTTCAGCATAATGACTAACCCATCATCCTGGTGACAGATCACATATTGGGATACCTAGTGAAGTAAGTTATTTGTGGTCAGTGCCTGTGTCTCTAAATGATGGGCGGATCCAGGGGGATTAGAAATCTCATTATCCCAACAGGGGTTCCTGCTTGAAGGCCTTTGATATATCATACGTAGACAACATATACGACGATTTAGTTACAATGTTTCATGTTAACGAAAATTTAGTTTGGTGTCGTTTTTACGGCCAGAGATTGTTGAAATAGTTACCTGTATTACTCATAACTTAACTTAAAACTAAGTCAGACTATGAATTACCAAAAGAACACTATTCCATAGCTTGTTATATAAGATTTTGTTAATAAGAATTGTTGTTTTGGGTTTTTTTTTTTATCGAATTAGATTCTTTAGTCTTTTAATAAGAAAATAAGTTTTTATGCTACTATATCTATTTTAGAATTTGAAAGGGGGCTGGGTAGTAACTCTTCTCATTACTTTAAGTTCAATTTAGTTAAATGAATTTTTTTTCTATGTAGAACAAATAAAAATAAGCATAAACAATTTATAACCCCCTTTATTCATCAGAAATAAAATAAGTCTAATAAAATTAAAAATAAATTACAAAATAAATTCCAACGCATGACGAATTGATTGATAACTTAAAACATTAAAGATAAGTAATTTCTAATTTCTTTTTAATATTTGGGGGGAAAAGACTGACGCGCAACATATAAAAAACTAAATTTGAAAGAATTTGTACATATCAAAATCCAATAATTTACAAATATCTGAACCAAACATCTTGTAATGATTAATTTTGGGTTTTTTCTATCGTTATATTTTATATCCTTTTTACATAAAATCTATCCAAATGAAAAACATTAACTTGGCATATTTAAAAAAAAATAGGAAACCCGATTTTGTTTTTTTAACAAAATAAGACAAAATTATAGTTTTCGAATTAATGTCATACCAAAATATGAACACAAAATGGTGCAGTCTCTTCAGAAGCCGTGTACAAGCTTCACGTATTTAAACCAGTGTGGTTGCAAAAAGGTTTGCATATGTTTTGCATATGTACAATGTAATGATATGGTACAACAACCATACGATGGTCAGTGACCAAGTTATAAACCTCAAATACAAAAATAGAGTACAATGTCCTTCCAAAACGCGATTGGTTGAAGACAAAACTGTTCATTGTCTTCTTTTAAAGTTCAGATGTGTAGAAAAATGAATGAATTCAAACTGTGAGAAGACACAAAATGTGAAAATGGCACAATTACAGAGACTTCTTCAAACATGAAAAAATTCACTTCCGAAATGAAGATGGACTAGGAAAAGTTGCCCCTGGGTACTTGGTTGCCATGGAACCATAAGACATTCTCATAGAATCCATCATGCACTGGCTGCACGCGCACGGCACGGGCCAACGATGTGAGAGCATGTGCCGCTCGTGGGGGTTCGGCATTGGCGTCAGGGGTCCCTCTTTAGAAGAACCGGCACGGATGTTATCAGCTTCAGCCAGATGAACTGGATGTTGGAGCTGGGTCATTGTAGACAAGAGGTGGGGATGTGGTGATGCTAGGTGGTGCGAGTGGTGTATATGGGCGGCGGGTGGTGCCCTTGGTCTGTTTGGGTGGCTCTGATAAATGTCACTCACTAGTTTCTTCATCTCTTCCAATGAATTGTTCAACATAAGTATGTAGTTCTTGGCTAGCAACAGGGTAGCGATTTTGGACAGTTTTCTTACAGACGGTCCATGAGCGTAAGGCATCACCTCCCTTAATCCGTCCAAAGCTGAATTTAAATCGTGCATTCTTCTCCTTTCTCTTGAATTTATTTTCAGTCTTAACGCTTGCAGCTCTTTTTCATCCATGCACTTGTTCGAAAGCAGTTTCTTCTTGTCATGCTTTAACGATGATATGTCACAGTTTTGTGAATGTCTCTCGGAAAAGGAAAACAAGGCAGATACGGATGTAGAGCTTCGAGACTCGTCGCTATCATCGATAGTTACATCGTCCGAGTCATCAGCCTCCAGGGAAGACATGGAATACATCTCCTTGTTTCTTGTCAACTGTGTAGAGTCCCCCATTTTCTCATTGAACCGTACGCTCGACAAGCACTTCTCAGCACATCCACGAGGTTCCATAGAATGAACAAAAATATTCTCTCCCCCCAAAATCAATTTGTCCCCACTTCATTGACAATGCCTTGAATTTGTTTCTTATTTAGGCGGTGAAATCGCCCGATGCCAAGATTGGCAGACTTGTCACTTGCAAAGAAAGCAGAGGGCGGGGACAGAGAGTGGCCGAATCCGCTCAGAGGATTGATGTTCCTCCTCCCTGAGGCGATGTACTGTCTGTGGGGTGTTGGCCCAATTCATTCTGGACTGCTTTCAAGAGAATGTTCATTGAAGGAGACAGACGAAACATGTTTAAGATCCTATTAACTTTTATTGTGAATTTTCATTGTCCTGTAGAGCAGTTTTGGTAGCGTGGCGCTCCTGGATAAAAAAAAAAACCTCCAAGAACATTTTACATTGTTATCTGAATGCAAAATATATATGATAATCAATAGAAGTTGATTTTTTTCCACTTTAATTTCACACGAAAAATAATTTATCAAATTATTGACAAACTTTTAGTGGTTTTTAATCTGATTGCATTTTGAATGTTTTTGATAGAATTAAAAAGATTAAAATAAATTATTATTTGTAATATTCACCGAAATTGTCACCAAAAGAGACCAAAAAGGGTTAAAATCCGATTTATTTAGAATTTTTAATAGTTTTGTCAATCATAATTTGTCTTTTGTATATTAAGGTTCTTTTTCTGCTTGTGTTATTTACATGCCCGCTAAGGAGTAATACGATCTTAAAATTATTTTTAAAGACTCGAGAAAAACACAACTGGATTAGAATTAACTTTAAAATATACTGAGATCGAAGGTTTAAATTTACCAATTTTCCCATAAAACAAACAAAATATAAAAAATATACTAACTCATATCCAATTTGTTTTATTGTATATTGCCATTTTAGCTTCTAAATTGTCATACCGATATTGCAAATAGTGATTTTGTAATCTTTGCTATCTACTTTGCCACTACCACCAGGTAAATAATCTTACATCTGTCATCTCATATTCCTAATAAAATATCCGCCTTCCATTTCACTCTGAAGTATAAAGTAAATAAGGAGTTGCATTCTATCCGATAGTTTGGTTAAGATTTAGGCTAATGCATTAATCAAAGTATTACTTTTTCAAATGAATCTGGTTAAACCTAGATATCAAAAAAGCTATCGGGCCTTAAATTTTAATAGTTTGTTTAGTCTTAGATAAACTTCCCGGAAACAGATATCAGTTCAATTAATATCAATATATCATAGGAGCCGCTCGAGGTTTTGAAACAAAACTTTGAAAAGTTAATACACCACAATTTATTTAGATATGCAGCATTCAGTGATTTATTTTTTAATAATGAAAGTCAAATTAACTATTTATTTATGTACCTATTCAATTTTATTACAGAGAGAACTGAGTAAATTGATTAATATTAAGACATGTATATATAAAACATTATTTTCGCGTTGTGCATTTACACCCAGGTACATTGGGCTTATAAATTACATGCAACAGTAAAGGAAACTTGTGCGTTTCCTTTTACGTGAATAATTGTTAGCTATGGTTCTGGAAGGACTAGATGTCTCTTGCTAATAATTATATTGTTTCTTTCATTTGGCTAGCTATCTTTTTTTTTATTGTTAATTCATCTGAATGTTTATTTATTTATTTATTTATTTATTTATTTATTTATTTATTTATTTATTTTATTTTATTTTATTTTATTTATGCAATTATCTATATGCATATGTGGCTTGGTTTATTGGTTGAAAAAGTGTGATCTATATTATGTAAATTAGTTTGAGTAAAATCAGAAATTCATTGCACATCATTTGATTGATAAAAGTTTGGTTTTTTTTCAAACCAGTCCATTTGTTTGTAGATATATTATCCAAATCATGTTATATCAAATGTAAGGGTTTAATTTTGTCTTTAGAATTATGATATCATAAACCGCGGTAAGCTTTTGTAGAATGTTCAGCTATATAAAAAAACTGAATTTATTGCTTACTTTAAAAATGGAATAACTGATAATGAAAATTCTCCAAAACACTTTCTTGTATAGTTCAATGTACTGAATAATTTTCAAAGCTAGCAGTGATTTAATTGAGAAGTAAGTATAATTGTAGCAAAATGTGTACCTACTAGCTGTAAAGAGAAAAAAAGAAGACATATATTAAAACAAACACTACTGTTTCCTAAACATTTGAAAACAAGTTGTTTCTTTTACCATAACACCCTTCCCCTATTCAGAATCGTTAGTTCGCTTGATTTTTTTTTTTTATTTATCATGAATAAGAAATAAAATTGGTTACGGTAATGGTACATGCCTCTATAAGAAATGATCGTTATGCTATTTCTATTTGACTTACTAATTTGTTTATTCTTTAGTTAACGTTACAAGCAAAAATGAATTGATAAAATATGTAGTGGTTAAGAGATGTGGACACATAAAAAAAAATATACCAGTAACCTGCCTATATATACGTTGGCATTTTTTAATATACATCATATCGTCGTTTATTACGTTATTGATTATATTACCGTTTCTTGTTAAATTCATGCCCCTGGAATTACTGTTTGACTGTTGACTTGTCAAACCTTGATTCAGTGAAAATCAAAAGAAATGAATGGCCATTAAGCGTGTGTATACAATCAATATCATACATACATGTATGATACATGAAGCTTGAATGATATGCTATATGACATGAAAATATCAGTATTTGATATTATTAAAATGACAGATACCAAAATTTGCAATATACAGCGAATAACTTTTTTGGTGAAGTCTTTTTTGCTTTTTATTTCTGTAAAAAAAGAGAAGAAAAGATGTACATAAAAAAGACGAAATTCTGTCAGAATTACTATAGTGTAATTCATTGTTTTTTTAAGGAAATATTATTTGTTTTGAAAATTGGATAAGTTTATGTTGAATATATTTTGATGAGAAGGGAGAGATGTATGATATTTCTTATTTCATGAACATATTGAGAAAAAGAAATAGCATTTTTGTAAATATGTAATGCTTAAGCAAGCAATAAAGGGGTGTATAAAATGTGTTAACATTTCAAATGCAAAATATGTATTAAAAAATGTATATTTATAGAAGTTATTCTACACTAGTAAATACAAAATGCAAATGCAAACTATGTATAAAAAATGCAAATGAAAATTCTGAATAATTTTTTTTATAAGCTTAAGAATATTAATTATAATAAATATAGAAATTATTCTATACTAGTAAATACAAAATTATGAATCAATGTAGGAAACGCTTTTTGGTCATTATAATGATCTCAATTGGGGAAAAAATCTATATATAACTCTGTTTTTCTATAATGACATTAAACTCATACAATTATGTCAAACAATTTATACGTTTTACTGTTTACAAATACAAAATAAAATGTGGATTTGATAATGAGATTATGTCAGAAGGAAACCGTATACAAAAACTAAAATATAACCTTATTTTACAAAATTATTTTGTAATTTGTTTACTAACTTCGAAAATAATTTGTGATTAGAATACTTTGCTTTAAATCTGTGATAAACATGTTTCTATAATATGATGCTTGTTTAAGAGCCATTCTCTGTAAGCATTTAAACACTTGTATAGGAGGTTCGGCACGCATATAGTCACCGATTTTTCTCAAATTTTAATATGATGCATTATTATCATATACATATCATTAAAACACCAAAAGTTGGTTGCTATGCAATTCCGTTTCAATGGATACACATACCCATCATGCTTAGGACAAAATGGTCTTGATTTTTTACTGAAAAACACACTTATTCTGTTTGAATATTTATTTCATTTAGATTTGTTGTGATAAATCAAAGTATCCAAGCATCACATCTTAGTATTGAATAATGCATTTAACAAATAAAACTATTTTTTTTCTTTATTGTACCAAATTCAAGGCTTATATAAAATATTCTTGCGGTCAGGTTGATGAAAAAATATGAATAAAAAAATTAAAAGAAAAAAAAAACATCATACATGTACAGTTATGATACAGTGTTTGTAAATTTCTAATATAGAAAATAATGTTGAAAATTTTCGTTTGCATCCCTTGTCAAAGAATTCATATGTGTCGCATTGATATTTAGATATCATTTTCGCACTCTATTTTTTTTTTATTTAGTTGGTTCTGTTTTTTAAATAATTTTGCTATTTTCAATATGTACATAAAACATAAAAGAGAACGATGCTATGTTTTTAACTTGACACATTTTTTTTGGAGGGGGGGGGGTGGTAGATGTACATCACTTCATGAAATAAGACGTTCTTAGACATAGAACACAATTCCAATCTTTTTCTTCATCGTGTTTTCACGATAATCGTTTTATCATTATTAAACTTGCACTGTTTTATGCTCTTTATTGTCTTCACACATTTTGTTATTTTTCCCTTTAAATCAAAGAATTATGAATTATATCTCCGATTTATTTGAGGACATAAGGAAAATATACATGTATTTATTTAGATATAGCGTATAGAAGAGTGTATTTTTTTGTTTTTTATTTAAGCAATTTTATAACCGTTACGTGCTTCAGATTTTCTATTGAAAAGATAAGCTGAATAAAAAAAACCCATCATATTAATTTTTTTTTTCTTTGGTTGAAAATGAGGTTGAGGCTGGATAATATAGGTGATGTTTTTGTTTTTGTTTTTGTTTTTTTGGGGGGAAGGGTGGGGGGTAGAGGTCTATGGCTAAACATGTAAACGCCATGCAGAAAGTATTGTAACAGTTGGAGACTGAACCCTGATGGATAGAAAAGATTCTGGTGCCGATTTAATTTTTGATTACCCAAGTCCCCATTCGCCCCCTGTGAAGTTCGACAGATGAAAAATCTGTCGCCATGGAAATAAAATACCACACCGGTCAGGCAAAATGGGCGGGCTGAATTGTAGCCGGCGATTTATTGGGTAATTCTACCCAGTTTTTCCAATAAACCCAATCAACGAATCACGGCGTATCAATGCCTCTCGTCTATTAATCGCGGCGTATAATGATAATTTATTCGTGTTTTCTCGACTCGTATTTTAACCATAAATGTGGTTTTCGGTTAAGAAGGGTCAAGATTTCTTTTGTCTTGGGTCTAGTACAACAAGATGGCAGACCGGGCGTTAGAGTTTTGAATGCAGTTACTCTGGTATTAATGGCAGGACATTTATGAGGGGCTTTAAGGAATTGCATTTTATTGGTTTTCAAAAACTGCTCGCTTACTTTATTGCAAACTTTAACCATTCCTTAAATGTATTCACTTTTTCCGTTTTTCTAACCATTAGTTGTGTTTCATATTTGACAGACAGACAAACAAACTAATTCGTTACTAACTCTCATTTTACTTGTAAACATTATTTGATTTTCATTTTTTATAGAAAACACGAGAAATTAAAGGAAGATAGCTCGCATAGAAAGTGATCTCGAAAATTTCAACGACAATGAATTTACGTGTAAACCTAATTATGATTTTATAAATAAAAAATAACCTTTTATGAGGTGTGTAAAATATGTTTTGTTTTGATTCGTTTTCTTTTTGTTTTTGGGGTGTATTTTTATACTTTTCATTTTATATTTCATTGAAAACAAATATTTTACAAAGAATTGCTTCCGAGTCACTTCTGGATCGATTTAAAAAAAATGTTTTTTTTTAAAATAATTTCTTCTTTGGAATACTATAGTAATATTGAATCAGTATTTTTTTTTCCAATCAGCCATATCTGAGATTTTATGTTACATGTAACACTATAAAAGATTATAAATTAATGAAAAATAAATGGATATATAAAAAAATAGATAGAAGGAAAATAAAAAAATAAGTATATAAATAAATAAATAAATAAATAAATAAATAAATAAATAAAAATAAATAAATAAATAAATAAATAAATTTAAAAAATGCAGGAGTTATCGTTCTTCGGCAGAGTACTCTTTTGTGAGTAGAGGCGTTTAAAGCTATCTTTGCAAAACAAAAATTGTTGCACAACGATTGTCGATTGACACTGATAAAAATATAATGTTTGCTTGATAAACAGAACGTAGAGACTTTATAACCAACATAATGCCAATCAAGTGTAACTTGTGTGAAGCTGGAGCTATTTTAAAACGACCTAAAACAGTAAGTGAAAGCTACAACGCTTTGTGAAATCAATGCACACGTGTAAATTCGCTCGAATTTTCTCAAAGTGTTTTGAAGTTTGATGTATTATTATTTACGACTTAATGACATGCCTATCCAACGACATTGCGTCTGCTGAAGATCCCAAAGTTTAAATCTGCTCATTTAAAGTCAATTGAGTTTATTGTTAAGGACAAAGACTGACGAAAAAAAACCCGGAGTCTGACAAATTAATATATAAATTAAATAGCCTAGCTATTACATACATGTACATGTATACACTAATGTAGGCCATGAAGTAAAGCATTTTACAAAATGTAGACATTCTCACTTGTTTGTATTGTTTTGCACTCTCCTATGAGAAAACATACGACTAAGTAAATAAATACATGATGACAAAAGCTCCCCCCTCAATAATTCCTGTTTTTGATGTGTGGCAGTGACAGTGCTTTAGGTGAAATGTAAATGATGGTGGGGAATGGTTTTGTTGTTGAGCACATTAAATGTCTGATTTGTTTGCTAATGTAAATACCCAGATCATTTTCATTCCAAAGTCAACTGGGAACCAGCAGGGTACCAATTTAACGAGGGTCGCTTTTCTGCAAGTAATTAGGTAGTCTCTTGTGAACACTGGGGAGACTTCATAAAAAGTTTAATAGAATATTATTTCATCAGCTGTCCAGAGTTAAACGCTATCAGTACATAAAATATGTCTATGGTCTGTAAAGTGATTCCTGGAGGCATAAAGACAGACCAAGAGGGTCCGAATATCCGTCAATTCTCTGACGGGGTTGTCGTATAATTAGAGCCGAATTTGAAACCGATTCTATGCATCTTGTTTTGGGAGACTGGAGCGTTGTACCTTGTGAATCAGTCTTCGCTTGTCAGCCCAGTATGGAGCACCTGGATATTAGGGTAGTGTATATTTCCCCCAGAGAGAAAAAACTTAATTAAGACGACCATCTCTTGTTACCATCTTCAACCCGCCCCCCCTTCAGTTATTCAACCCCAAAAGCCAAATACATACGGGAAACCGAGGGAAAAAGCATTGAGCACAAGTTGTTTTTGTGAGGCTTCGCAGGCCCAAAGTAATTGCTTTGATGTTTCACAACCTTGGGTATAGTCGATTACAGCTGATACCTTTTTTGCTCTGAATTTCAAGTGGTGCTCCAAGGCAACTTGAAGAAGAGCCATGCTGTGAAAATTGGAAGTCAGGAGATGCAACGCTTGCAGCAATGTCAAGACAATGTATCAATGTTAATATCTGAGGCCGCAACATTGGAGTGCTGTCAAAATTAAATGAGATAAAGAGATATCTGCTAATAATGTGTCTCTGTTTTGAAAGTTATTATTTTGATGTTGTGGTGCATTTATTATGAATTATAATTGGGTGTAATATTGTTTAGTCGTATAAAACTCAATTTTCATGAATAAGTATATTCCACAAACATAAATGTTTTTTCTTATCATGCTTAAGGTGTAAAATTTGATATGGATTAAAATTTGACTATAAATGCTTAAGAGGCTGTGATATGAATCAGTTATTTTTTTTTTTTAATTGTATAATTTAACATAATTTATTCTTTCATTTGATAAATAATATTTTTTTGGAGTAAGGGTGAAAAGTACAATGTACTTAGAATTGCCCTATTATAATAATTCTTTTACAAAACTGCATTAATCATGTTAATTGATCCCAAGACATTTGTTTTTGAAAAGTAATCGTCAATAAAAAAAAAAAATTAATTGGAGACACATATGGGGAATAAATATGGAGCAAGTATCGGTATAGTTATATTTTGTTAAAGACAAATGTAGATAGTATTATAAAAACATTGCCCTTTCTTCTAGATATTAATTAATTGGATAAAGTCATAGGTTTATAAATAAGAAAATTTTTTTCGATCAATATGAAGCATGTAATTTTATGAATTGAAATTTAATGTATATCAAGTTGGATTTTATTTTGCAAATTTTTTAATTTTGGGTTTTTTTTGGGGGGGGTGGTTCTTTGTTTTTTTCTAAAGACAAGTAACAATGATTCAGACCAGATTCCACTGTGTTGATACTATCAGGATCGAATGACACCAATACTTTGTCTTGTCTCTGAGTCTGTAGTTATAAACCTGTCCGAACCGTTCGTGATGAAATTGATTCAAGCATGAGGCCCCCTTGTCTGTTTTCCCGACGGAACATTTCAGAAACCTCCTGTCGGACATCTGCACAAACACACGCTCGAGTACGATCACAACCAAGATCCAGAATTAACTAATTAGGTATAAATAAACGCACGCTTGATGTTGAACGGTTTAATTTGTCGGGACAATAGGATGCGCCTGCCGAGTGACTGGATCTCGGAGTTCAGAGTGACAATCCACGCACATCATCGCAAATCAAGCGCAAGGAAATGAGTCTCTCGGAATGCCTTTAATAAGTTTTCTGTCAGGGTGGGGGGACCATGTCAGCAGGGGTCTGTCTGCTTGACAGGAAATCTTTTCGCGCTCCACTGAATTGTCCTGTGTGAGGGCTAAACCGATTTTTAAAGAGCTTTAAATGCTCAGGCTTGGTGATGGGATTTCATTCAATGGGTTCGACCACTGATACTCACTTAATAGACGTTGATGACATGAGATGATACATTTTCTTTTGTCCTTCAGATGGGTAAATAACCATGAAATATGGAGGCAGTTTTAATTATTTTTCAGAATGAAAACTCGTCTTGACCAAATACATATACCGGTACATATACCTTTCCTAAACAAATTGGTTTTGGTCACATGTAACTGTGTAGCTTTTTTAATGTCTTTGACATATAATTGTTTGTTTTTAATTCAAAGCAACATTCAGCTTTTTGAACAAAATCATTGATTGTATTTTTATGAACTAGAATATCGTCAATTACTCATTATTCATTTTTCCTAGTAAGGTTGTTTACTAAAGAGACAGTCTGAGAGTAAATAATAAAAAGTTATACTTGAAAATCAGATGTCCAAAAATAATACAATTATTGATCCTATTGGTCCTATAGTCACACTCTAGTGAAAATTTATGTGAGGGCTTTTATAGTGCTCTGGGAAGAGATTTTTCCATTTCCATGCCCTATGTTCTTTCTCTTAACCTCTATCTTGATTACCTTTAATAAGGTCAAGGTGAGAAACAAAGTGAAAGCTTATTCATTACGTTCAATGTTAAATTGATTTGACTCATATAGTTACATGTAGATTGGTCACATTAATTTATAAAGGCAGAGTCATAGTGTTAAATAAAATTCAACCTTGTGTGCAGATACACTTACCGGTAGTCACTTAATGTACATTTTTATATAACATGTACATAATGACAAGTACTAAAATTTTACTTTTGTGTATTTCAAGGGAGATGCTCTGTGTAAGAGCTGTTTCTTCTTCGCCTTTGAAGAAGAAGTCCACAAAACCATCACAGATGCCAACCTGTTTGTGAGAGGGGAAACAGTTGCCATAGGAGCATCAGGGGGCAAAGGTCAGTTATTCATAGAACATGGTCCATTATAGAAGGGGAAAAGAAGAGAGAGGCTAAGTTTCAAACAAGATTATTGGAAAACATAATTATGTATATAAATGTTGATGTAATTCTGTCCAGGTATTTATCCATGGTCAAGTTATTATTATTCATGATCTTTTAGCAATGATAGAAAGACTAATTAACCGATACGAGATTAATACATTTATTATATTGACATAATTATGTTATTGAAAATTAAAAAGCTATTCTAGTTAATCTATATCAGTCTATGGGATAATGTTACAGATTCCACTGTTTTGGCCTATGTGCTGAAAACCCTGAATCAGAGATACGACTATGGTGTGAATCTTGTGCTGTTGTCAGTGGACGAGGGGATCACGGGCTACAGGGACGACTCACTGGAGGTAATCCCTGGGGTCAGAGGTCAAACACTGACCTAAGACTAGTTCTCCAAGGTCATGTGATTTGACCTCAAAATTAGAGGTCATGCAATTAGGTATCTGAGGCCTGTTCGACAGAGTGGACATTCACAAACATTTTGAGTAATAGTGAGACGGAATTATGAGGAGAACTCTAGAGTGCTAGCTTTACTGAACAAGCCTCTGATGTAACAGTGATCTAACAACTATTATTACTGTAAGCAACAAATTCCAAAAAAAAGTTTAACTAATTATAATAGGCCAATGCTTACAAACTAATAATATTATGAGGCATGGGAAATGATGTAAATAGAGATCAAAAATTTATGAAGAAAACTTCCAATATATTTTACTTTTGAACAAACGTTTTCCTGTTTTATATGTTTTGATGTCAAACAGTGCCATCAGTGTTGTTGTTACAGACAGTGAAGAGGAACCAGCAGCAGTATGACCTGCCCCTGAAGATCGTGTCGTACGAAGAGCTGTATGGCTGGACCATGGACGCCATTGTAAAACAGATTGGCCTCAAAAATAACTGTATGTTGGAGATCGGTCAAAAATATAATGTACATAACAGATCGACCTCAAAAATAACTCTTTGTATCATATCTACATGTACCTCAAAAATATCAACGTAACAGATTGGCCTAAAAAAATTACTTTAATATGTACATGATGTAAGAGGTCGGCCTAAAAAAAGGTGTATTCTGCCTAAAAATAACTGTGTGTAAGAGATTAGCCTAAAAAATAATTGCATGTTACAGATCAACTTAAAGATTAATTGTAGTCATCATATTGGCCTAAAAAAAACTGTACGTTATATGTAGAAAAGATTGGTCTAAAAGATGCAATATGTAATATGCATTGTATAACCAGAGCAGTCTACAACTTAACTGTATAAAAAATGGAATGTGATACATGTAACTAGCTTAATACCAGCATACTCATTTTCTAATTAATTGTGATAAAAAATGATGATGTTTTTATCCTGTTCTGTAGGTACATTCTGTGGAGTGTTTAGACGCCAGGCTCTGGATAGAGGAGCTATCCTGATGAAAGTGGATAGGATAGTTACAGGTAAATGATAGGATAGTTACAAGTAATTGATAGGATAATTACAGGTAAATGATAGGATAGTTACAGGTAATTTATTGGATAATTACAGGTAGAAGATAGGATAGTTACAGGTAAGTGAAAAGATAGTTATGGGTAAATGGATATGATACATGTAGTTACAGATAAATGATAGGATAGTTACAGATAAATGATAGGATAGTTACAGATAAATGATAGGGTAGTACAGATAAATGGATATTAGGATAATTACAGGTAAATGATAAGATAGTTACAGGTAAATGATAGGATTGTGGGTTTTTTTAATTGGATAGGATAGTGACTGGTAAGTAAAAAGGAAGTGGTAAATATAGTAAGAAATATGATATGCATGTATTAGAATTACAATAGGGACACTGATGAAGTACCAAATAGGGAGAGGATGATATGTGCAAACTGTTAAAAAAAACTATTGTATGTTCAAGCCAATTTTCCAAAGTTGTTTAAAAAATTTTATGTGCTGTTTCATAAACCAGTACTGGTAGGTTTAAGTAAAGGCTAACTGGAAAGGATAGTCACATAAAGTATAGTATAGTATGGATATGTAAGGGAAGTATACAGGATAGTAGTGACCAGTCATACACTATAGGACATATAGTAGTGACCAGTCATACACTGTAGGACATATAGTAGTGACCAGTCATACACTACAGGACATATAGTAGTGACTAGACATACACTATAGGACATATTATAGTAGTGACCAGTCATACACTATAGGACATATAGTAGTGACCAGTCATACACTAGAGGACATATAGTAGTGACTAGTCATACACTACAGGACATATAGTAGTGACCAGTCATACACTAAAGGACATATAGTAGTGACCAGTCATACACTATAGGACATATAGTAGTGACCAGTCATACACTATCGGACATATAGTAGTGACTAGACATACACTATAGGACATATTATAGTAGTGACCAGTCATACACTATAGGACATAATGTAGTGACCAGTCATATAGTAGTGACCAGTCATACACTATAGGACACATAGTAGTGACCAGTCATACACTGTAGGACATATAGTAGTGACCAGTCATACACTACAGGACATATAGTAGTGACCAGTCATACACTGTAGGACATATAGTAGTGACCAGTCATACACTATAGGACATTTAGTAGTGACCAGTCATACACTACAGGACATATAGTAGTGACCAGTCATACACTATAGGACATATAGTAGTGACCAGTCATACACTATAGGACACATAGTAGTGACCAGTCATACACTGTAGGACATATAGTAGTGACCAGTCATACACTACAGGACATATAGTAGTGACCAGTCATACACTGTAGGACATATAGTAGTGACCAGTCATACACTGTAGGACATATAGTAGTGACCAGTCATACACTGTAGGACATATAGTAGTGACCAGTCATACACTATAGGACATATAGTAGTGACCAGTCATACACTATAGGACATATAGTAGTGACCAGTCATACACTAGAGGACATATAGTAGTGACTAGTCATACACTACAGGACATATAGTAGTGACCAGTCATACACTAGAGGACATATAGTAGTGACCAGTCATACACTATAGGACATATAGTAGTGACCAGTCATACACTATAGGACATATAGTAGTGACCAGTCATACACTATAGGACACATAGTAGTGACCAGTCATACACTGTAGGACATATAGTAGTGACCAGTCATACACTACAGGACACATAGTAGTGACCAGTCATACACTATAGGACACATAGTAGTGACCAGTCATACACTGTAGGACATATAGTAGTGACCAGTCATACACTACAGGACACATAGTAGTGACCAGTCATACACTATAGGACATATAGTAGTGACCAGTCATACACTGTAGGACATATAGTAGTGACCAGTCATACACTACAGGACATATAGTAGTGACCAGTCATACACTACAGGACATATAGTAGTGACCAGTCATACACTATAGGACATATAGTAGTGACCAGTCATACACTATAGGACATATAGTAGTGACCAGTCATACACTATAGGACACATAGTAGTGACCAGTCATACACTGTAGGACATATAGTAGTGACCAGTCATACACTACAGGACACATAGTAGTGACCAGTCATACACTATAGGACATATAGTAGTGACCAGTCATACACTGTAGGACATATAGTAGTGACCAGTCATACACTATAGGACACATAGTAGTGACCAGTCATACACTGTAGGACATATAGTAGTGACCAGTCATACACTGTAGGACACATAGTAGTGACCAGTCATACACTGTAGGACATATAGTAGTGACCAGTCATACACTGTAGGACATATAGTAGTGACCAGTCATACATTATAGGACATATAGTAGTGACCAGTCATACACTACAGGACATATAGTAGTGACCAGTCATACACTATAGGACATATAGTAGTGACCAGTCATACACTGTAGGACATAATGTAGTGACCAGTCATATAGTAGTGACCAGTCATACACTATAGGACATATAGTAGTGACCAGTCATATAGTAGTGACCAGTCATACACTATAGGACACATAGTAGTGACCAGTCATACACTATAGGACATATAGTAGTGACTAGTCATACACTGTAGGACACATAGTAGTGACCAGTCATACACTATAGGACATATAGTAGTGACTAGTCATATAGTAGTGACCAGTCATACACTGTAGGACATATAGTAGTGTCTAGTCATACACTATAGGACATATAGTAGTGACCAGTCATACACTGTAGGACATATAGTAGTGACCAGTCATACACTACAGGACATATAGTAGTGACTAGACATACACTATAGGACATATTATAGTAGTGACCAGTCATACACTATAGGACATATAGTAGTGACCAGTCATACACTAGAGGACATATAGTAGTGACTAGTCATACACTACAGGACATATAGTAGTGACCAGTCATACACTATAGGACATATAGTAGTGACCAGTCATACACTATAGGACATATAGTAGTGACTAGTCATACACTATCGGACATATAGTAGTGACTAGACATACACTATAGGACATATTATAGTAGTGACCAGTCATACACTATAGGACATAATGTAGTGACCAGTCATATAGTAGTGACCAGTCATACACTATAGGACACATAGTAGTGACCAGTCATACACTGTAGGACATATAGTAGTGACCAGTCATACACTACAGGACATATAGTAGTGACCAGTCATACACTGTAGGACATATAGTAGTGACCAGTCATACACTATAGGACATTTAGTAGTGACCAGTCATACACTACAGGACATATAGTAGTGACCAGTCATACACTACAGGACATATAGTAGTGACCAGTCATACACTATAGGACATATAGTAGTGACCAGTCATACACTATAGGACATATAGTAGTGACCAGTCATACACTATAGGACATATAGTAGTGACCAGTCATATAGTAGTGACCAGTCATACACTATAGGACACATAGTAGTGACCAGTCATACACTATAGGACATATAGTAGTGACTAGTCATACACTGTAGGACATATAGTAGTGACCAGTCATACACTATAGAACACATAGTAGTGACCAGTCATACACTACAGGACATATAGTAGTGACCAGTCATACACTATAGGACATATAGTAGTGACCAGTCATACACTATAGGACATAATGTAGTGACCAGTCATATAGTAGTGACCAGTCATACACTATAGGACATATAGTAGTGACCAGTCATATAGTAGTGACCAGTCATACACTATAGGACACATAGTAGTGACCAGTCATACACTATAGGACATATAGTAGTGACTAGTCATACACTGTAGGACATATAGTAGTGACCAGTCATACACTATAGGACATATAGTAGTGACTAGTCATACACTGTAGGACACATAGTAGTGACCAGTCATACACTATAGGACACATAGTAGTGACCAGTCATACACTGTAGGACATATAGTAGTGACCAGTCATACACTATAGGACATATAGTAGTGACCAGTCATACACTAGAGGACATATAGTAGTGACTAGTCATACACTGTAGGACATATAGTAGTGACCAGTCATACACTGTAGGACATATAGTAGTGACCAGACATACACTATAAGACATATAGTAGTGACCAGTCATACACTATTGGACATATAGTAGTGACCAGTCATACATTATAGGACATATAGTAGTGACCAGTCATACACTACAGGACATATAGTAGTGACCAGTCACACACTACAGGACATATAGTAGTGACCAGTCATACACTATAGGACATATAGTAGTGACCAGTCATACACTAGAGGACATATAGTAGTGACCAGTCATACACTATAGGACACATAGTAGTGACCAGTCATACACTATAGGACATATAGTAGTGACAGTCATACACTATAGGACACATAGTAGTGACCAGTCATACACTAGAGGACATATAGTAGTGACCAGTCATACACTATAGGACACATAGTAGTGACCAGTCATACACTATAGGACATATAGTAGTGACCAGTCATACACTATAGGACATATAGTAGTGACCAGTCATACACTGTAGGACACATAGTAGTGACCAGTCATACACTATAGGACATATAGTAGTGACCAGTCATACACTATAGGACACATAGTAGTGACCAGTCATACACTATCGGACATATAGTAGTGACTAGACATACACTATAGGACATATTATAGTAGTGACCAGTCATACACTATAGGACATATAGTAGTGACCAGTCATACACTATAGGACATATAGTAGTGACCAGTCATACACTGTAGGACATATAGTAGTGACCAGTCATACACTGTAGGACATATAGTAGTGACCAGTCATACACTAGAGGACATATAGTAGTGACCAGTCATACACTATAGGACATATAGTAGTGACCAGTCATACACTGTAGGACATATAGTAGTGACCAGTCATACACAATAGGACATATAGTAGTGACCAGTCATACACTATAGGACATATAGTAGTGACCAGACATACACTACAGGACATATAGTAGTGACCAGTCATACACTATAGGACATATAGTAGTGACCAGTCATACACTGTAGGACATATAGTAGTGACTAATCATACACTATAGGACATATAGAAGTGACCAGTCATACACTATCGGACATATTTGTGAACCATTTTTTTTACCTCTGTAGCCATAAAATAATGACTGTGTTTTAATGGCTGTAAGTGAATTTTTTAACTTAATTTTAAAATAAGTTGTATTTATTGACAGGTCACAATGCAGATGATATTGCAGAAACAGTGATAATGAATGGTAAGTAAGAAACATAAAGGTACATGTCCTGTACAGTGTACATAATTTCACATGTATTAATCCATGAACAATGTTAAAAAAAATATGTATCTGTCAAGTTTACAACATGTAATAAAGTAACTGGGAATGAAAATCAGTTCGCTGTAAGCGTCAATTCATTATAAGTGTGTTCGCGATAACCGTGTTTTACTGTACTTGTATATTTTTTAATGGCTTTTGAAATTGTCAGCTACACTAAGTTACTTGGAAAACAATAAAAAATGTTTTGAAATTAAAGTAAATTTATAATAACAAGTAACTACATGTAACCTCCATTGATGATGTAATAATTTTTTCCCCAGTTCTTCGAGGAGACATAGGAAGATTACAGAGATGCACAGCCATCACCACGGTAACCAAAAAACAATTTTAAAATTAATTTCGCAACCAAAAAACAATTTTAAAATTAATTTCGCAACAAAAAATTTCAGCAAAACTGATTGTATGAAAGTTTAATATGTGTTTCAGCAGTTGATTTCCTGATTAAGTAATATGATGTGATGTTATGTTTATTAACACAGAATGATAGAAATAAGGGTTAATTAAGGTGGTATGGGACACTCCCTTGTTGTGACATATTGTTTATCAAAATAAAGTGTAATAATTATTATATATTAAGTAGTTTCTTTCTCAATATTGTCATCTAACAGCGTAGCGCAGTGGGTTAGAGAGTTTACTACGAATCTGTAAGTCATGAGTTCGAATCCTGTGGGTTTTACAATTTTTACCTTTCCAAATATTTTTAAAAGCTAATTTTTGTTTAAATATTGTAAAATTTGAAAATTCTAAACTGGTGAAAGTATTTCAATTATAAAGTACTTTAATCCACATTAATATAGTCAGATGTCCCATACCACCTTAAAGGGGCATGGTCACGATTTTGGTCAAATTCTATTTTTCTGTTTTTATTATTTACAATGCTTAAGGAATGCATTTCTAATAATCAAATGAAATTTGAGAGTCAATAAGCAAGATGCAAGGCTCACAATTCTTTGTCATGTAAACAAGGCTCGTGCCCTGTTTTTGTTTACATAGGTTGAATTTACCAGTAAAAAAAAATGTTCATGCTGATTTATCTATCTTCTTATTCAGTTTAAGCATAAATTAATGTTTAACACATTCATTTTAGGTCTAAAATTGAAATTTTTACTTCATTATTCAAGATGTAAACAAAAATTTTGTTTACATAGGAAAGATTTTCAAGCTCTATAACTCGTTTATAACTCGAATAACTAAAACGAATAACACTCAAATTTTGGTTGCCTATTAAAAATGCTTTACTGAAGCATTGTAAACATTAAAATCGGAAAAATAATTTTTGACCAAAATCGTGACCATACCCCTTTAATAACTAAATAGAGTTTATTTTAACAGGGGACAGAGGGAGCCCTGCCCAGAAGTAAGCCATTCAAGTACACATATGAAAAGGAGATTGTCATGTAAGGCAAACAGGAGCTGTCCAGTTCTGAACTAGCATGCATTTAAACAATAAAATGCTTTCTTTGGTGATTCATGTGGGATATGAAAGTGAGGACATTGCAGGAAAAATACATAACCTGTGTTAGTGGGTAATGTAAATTTTTTTCTGCAATGATCGCTACCTTCATAACCTGCATGAATCGTCAAAGAAAGCATTTTATTGTTTATATTTACATCTTTCTTTTAACATATTAATAAATTGATCGTAAAAAGTAAGTAAAATTAACAAAATTACTGTTAATGTACATCAGTACATAAGCTAAAAGAAAAGGGAATTTGACTTATTTGAGTCTGACATCATCATGATTATTTTGCGCAGTCTGTGATTTTTTTTAGGTCGCTGTAGGTTTTGACAAATGGATAAACGGGGCATGTAGATTTCAGTGTTGTCATTTTCTCTAGAACTTCATGTATGAATTACAATAAGTTCTGTAAGAAATAGAGGGAATCATACTCGGTAGATGTAAATATATACAGATATGTAAAATTACATTAAATTTTAATGAACTTGATTTCATTTTTACAAAAAAAACCTAAATTCAAGAGGAGTACAATCTTTAGTGGTTTTCTGATTTATTTAGGCACTAAAATGCTGTATTGATTTGAATACATGCATGTTTTTTTATGTTAAATACATGTAGTTCTCATTTTTTTTTTTACACACTAGGTATGCTTATTTCAAGAACTTGGACTATTTTTCCACAGAATGTATATATTCTCCAAATGCATACAGGTAGGTGGAATATACCTGTAGAAGGTACCTATCTATCATACAAGTAGGTGGAATATACCTGTAGAAGGTTAGAAGGTACCTATCTATCATACAGGTAGGTGGAATATACCTGTAGAAGGTACCTATCTATCATGTTTTAAATTTCCTATATCTACCGTATAAAACTGGAAGCTTCCTCATTCTACTAGAATGTGATCGTGAAGAATTGACAAAACTCTTTCTATCCTGAAAATCTTATAAGAGTGTACTCTAGACTTTTTTTAACAATCGAAGAAGTCACTGGCAAACATTTGACTGGAAAATTTTAAGTTATATTGCCCTCAATAAATTGCTTTATCAGCAATAGAAGTTTTACTGGGTAGCAACAGAACTGTAGCTCTTTACTATAACTCTAAATAACTTCTCGTGTACTGGTGACTCACATTGTAGACAGCAGAAGCTGTTTCACTGATTTTGATCAGGGTTTACTGGTATAAGTTATCTTTTTTTATACCTGCAGGTACATGTATTTGTGTTTTATATTATAAATTGTCTTCTTTAGAGGGTTCGCCAGAGCTTACATCAAGGACCTAGAGAAGATTCGCCCCAGTGCCATTATTGGTAAAGAACACTGAAAAAGATATGAAATTCAAATGGTGACAATCTCTGAATTTGACATACATGTACTTCTGCGAAACATTTTGATGTTTTTCTATCTAAAACTTGTTTCAGACATAATCCACTCAGGAGAGAGTCTATCCGTAAAGAAAGCAGTCAAACTTCCCACACAAGGTCAGCCATTTTCTCATTCACATCCAATTTTAACAATTTTCTTTCTATTCTGTCATGATGATATTGAAACTTGCAATCTGAGTAATTAGTCATTCATAATCATGATTAATAAGTACAGTTGAACTTTGATATCTCGAACACTTATATCTCAAATGAAATGGATGTGTCGAAGTAATTTGTAAGTCCTAACCACTTATTTTTTAAGTATTTTACCCTCAATATCTCGAATACTCTGATATCTGGAAGTTTATAAACAGTCCCACCTAGGTCGAGATAATGAAGTTTGACTGTATGTTAATATTCTGTCCTGAAGTGAAAATGGTCTACAAAAAGTAAACGCCTTGAGTATAAAATGAGCCATCCTTTAACAATTGTAAACATTATTGAAATAAACATTTACAATAAATAAAAATAAACATGTATATGTTTTAATTGCATTTGTATATAAAAAGCTAAATAAATAGTTCAATCAAGAAATCTGTAAATTCAAACATAGAGCAAATTGCTTTACTATAAAAGTCTAACCAGTTTATTGGATTGTGAACCAGTTTTCTTTAGAAATAATGAATATATCTGCACTCGGTGCATTTATCAGTAAATATGATGTAGTACTACATGTATTAAATGATTATTCTTTAATTGTACAGGTACCTGTGAGCGGTGTGGCTACATCTCCAGTAACCCTCTGTGTAAAGCCTGTATCTTGTTGGAGGGGCTCAATAGGGGGCTACCGAGGTATGTACAATAGTCATGGTAGCTCAATAGAGGGCTACCCAGGTATGTACAGTAGTACACTAGTCAGGGGGCTAATAGGGGGTACCTAGGTAACTATGTACAGTAACACTAGTTGGGGGTCGGGGGAGGGGGGGGGGTCAGTAGGGTGCTACCCTGGTATCCAGGTATGTACACTAGTCAAGGGGCTCAATAGGGGGCTATATATAGATATGTACACTAGTCAGGTCAGGGGGCTACCCAGGTATGTACACAGTCAAGGGGCTTAACATGGGGCTACCTAGGTATGTACACAGGCAAAGGGCCCAATAGGGTACCCTATACCAAAGTATGTTAGTTAAGGGGATCAATAGGGGTCTACCTAGGTATGTACACTAGTCAAGGGGCTCAATAGGAAATTTCCCAGATGTGTACACTAGTCAAGTGGCTCAATCAGTGGGAGTGTACGAATGTATTTATACTAGTCCAGAGGCTCAGAAGTGATGTACCTAACTAACTGTAGGTTTATGTTCACAAGTCAAGGGACTCAATAAGGGATTTCCCAATTAGTAAAATTGTCAATGGACTCAATAGGGGTATCCTCAGATATGTACACTATTCAAGAGGATCATAGGAGTCTACATGCAGTTATCTTTACCCAATAGTCTTAACTTGAAAATAGTCAAAGACTAAAAGTGATTAACATGCTATTACAAAATGTGAACTTGAAAAACCAACATGTTTAATATCTTTAAACTGTATACGGTATATTTGTTTTGCTATATCTTCCGCATTTACATTTTTTAGGCTTGGTATTGGAAAAAGTCACAAAGAGAGAAGGAAGGTAAGATTTGAAGAATTTACAATGGCAATTTTATATCAGCAACATTCATTATTAAAAGTCCCACATTTTCCTTTGGGAACAGACCGTGCACTATATTGATGCTTTACACTTATCCATTAAGGTACCAAATGTATGTACACCATTACACTGATGTTTTGTTTTTTTTATTAAAGTTAGTAAGTTAACTTAATGCTTTAATTTGAACAAGATATCATGTAATTATTTATTTGCCATTTCAGTTAAATGAAATGTTGGCACAAAACTCAGAGTGTGGTGATGAGAAGACAACTCCTGAAAGCACAAGGGAGACAACTGAGAATGCTTCCTCTGAGAAATCTGCATCATCAAGCTCGAAACAGAAGTGTGAGAACTGTAGCTGTGGAAAGAAATGTCTGTCTGAGAAAGTGGAGGACTTACAGCTGGACAGGAGGAAAATAGACCCCGCCCTGATAGACTTCTGAGTAATGGAAGACGAGATAGGCTCGTTATGGAACTGTTTGTGTACATGTACAATAACTGTCAATGTGTAGCTTGCATGTTTACAAAAACCTTAATTACGAATAGTCTATGGCTTTTGAAAATTGATACCATATGGTTTGTTTCTTATGAGCTTGCTAACTTTTAGCCCCCAGTAAAATAAGTGACAAAAAAAGCGCTGATGCTATGCAAAGTCTGAAAATAAAATTTTATCACCTACTTAAAGTACCTGGTACTGGTACCGGTATTAAAGGTGCTTAATTATTTGATTTTATTTATTCTTATTTCATTGGATTATTTATTAATGGCAACTTTTGTCTGTCACAGGAATTTTCCTTGAAACAGTACCATATATAAACAACTTCATAAATTTCGGATTATGAATTGTAGGGTGCCCTGATTGAACTAAAGCACCTCAATTGCAATAACAATGGTACGGTGTTACAGACAAGTCAGTTTATACATTTTTCAAATGAACCAATGACAACATAACATCTACACAAACATGGGGAACCAAAAAAGTTTTTATTTGAATTTTTATTCAGTACTTCATCACCTCCATAAAATTCCCCAACTGCTGCATCTGCACACATGAGTGCAGCAGATTGTATTCTGTTTATTGTTCATTCAGAAGTTTCTTCACGATTTGTAATTTTGTATGCCCTTTGGGCCCAAAATTGGAATAAAATCATCCTACCTAAAGTTTCTTATTTTGAGATTCATTCAGACAAGAACAAATTAAACTAATCTCTGATGAAACTGCATGGCATTATGCACTCAACCTGTACAACGATGGAGTTTTATACAAAGTTCAAGTCACATTCGACTTGGTTATTTATTATATTTATTAATAACTTTAAATGTGTTCTTTTAAAATAAAGATAAAGTATTTCCAATATTGTTGGAATTATTTAATTGCCAATTTCTACAATGCATGATATAATCATGGAAAATCTATTCAAAGTTTATATCTTTCATACAATAAAAAAATTTGTACTTGATTGTAGACACATCCTATGGTAGTTTATATATATCACAAATACTGCTATTAAAAATTTGGTAAGCGAAAAAGTCAATCTAAATGTGTTAAATTTATAAAATCTACAATACAATTCTTATCTCAAACAAGACAGGTTTCTCAAAATTTTAAAGTGCATCCATCATCTTCTTAGATTAAAGTTAGAAATAATGACCTTTAGAAAAATTATTTGATGATATGAATTAAATTTTTAATTCCTTCATAATAGTTAAAATAATTATGATGAAAAATAACTAATCTGACAGAAAGACAAATGTAGAATGTGGTTGCACATTGTACGGTACAGAAACATTTAACAAGTCGTACAATACTACAAAAGTAAGCCTACAAATGGGTCATATGATGCACGTGTGGTAAGATACAACATTGTACAATAAACATGTACCATATATAAACCAAACCCACATATACTCGCATGTAATATATCAAATACAGTTAAACTTCGATATCTCAAACACTAATATCCTGAATACAATGGATATATCGAAGTGATTTTAAGTCCCAACCACCTTTTTTTAAAAACTATTTTACCCTCAATATCTTGAATACTCGGATATCTAGAAGTTTTTAAACAGTCCCATCTAGTTCGAGATAACGAAGTTTGACTGTATTGCATTCTAGGTTTAGAAAAAAAGCAAATAATGCAGTATTTTTAGTTTACACAAAATGAAGCAGTAAGCAACAAATGTTTTCCAACAACCATTGTACATTTATCAGCTAACAAAAAAAAAAAAACATTAATGAGTTTGTCTCGATTTCCATCATGCAGCATACAATATACCAGATATTTCTACTCCAATTACACAGACGTCATTTTTACTAAATGAATGAGTCACTTACAACACAAAATATCTACAAAAGCACCTACATTACATAATGTAAACAGATTGTAATACTGTGAAATGCATTCATCAAGAAAACCCAATCAAGTCTGCTTTATCCTTCTGATGTGAGATAATTTCCCCTCCTGGTGCCCCTGAGGAGCCCCTTACTTGAGCCCCGCCATCAGTAACATGATTGGACAGTGGTCGCTGCCCATCACCTTCTGTTGGATGATGCTGTCACACAGGTCCTTCTGGAGCCTCTTGGAGATCACAAAGTAGTCCAGTCGCCTGTCAACAGGGACAAAAACACAAAAATTTGCAGCAATACATCACAGTGATGAAAGCTCTTAATTAAAGACTGGTCCAATGTTAAATTACAATCAATATTCATAAGGTAGTCATTTTTTCCTTTCTTTTTTCTTATTTTTATAATTTCTCCTCTAAATTTGAAGCCTGCCAACAGAAGCACAAGTCACAAGGACAGTAATAAACCACTGAGCTAGTTTAAAAAGAAATTTGTTTGGCCTTTTCAGATTCCATAGATGTTTATATTTTGGGTTTTAAAAAGAAATTTGTTTGGCCTTTTCAGATTCCATAGATGTTTATATTTTGGGTTTTAAAAAGAAATTTGTTTGGCCTTTTCAGATTCCATAGATGTTTATATTTCATGTATTTTGGGTCTGTAGGTAAGGAGTTTTTTTTCAAAGCTGCTTGAATTGAAATTGAATATTTAAAAAATTAAAATGACTTTTAAAGTATCTCTTTTTCCTTATTTTTTTTCATTGGTCAGGAGAGGGCAAACAACATTCTTGGAAGGTGGCCTTGTGGTAAAAATTCTTGTTAAATAATATACAAGCCCATGGACCAACCCATGAGGCAGTATATTGATGTTACTAGTTGGTGTCAGATTGCTTGCCAAATTTCCCTAGCCCTGTAACACAAACTATGAAGAGCACTCAACAGCACGGTCTGCTGAACAAGCCCCTAATGTACACATTCATTTAATTCTATGAAGTTTCCTAAAGCATATCTGTTTTATAGACACCACCCATTCCCTAAAAAGCCACCCACTCACCAGCCAATGTTTTTGCCGCGGGCGTTCATCATGTAGGTCCAAAAGGACCAGCAGTCACGGGCGTTGGGGTAGAGGACGCGGAACGAGTCCAGGAAGCCCTCCCCCAGCAGCTTGCTGAAGCCCTCCCTCTCCTGGTCCGTGTAGCCCGCCGTCTTGTTTCTGTTAGTGGTCGGGTTCTTCAGATCTGTGTTGTAAAAATGTTAGATATGTGCGAGAAAAAAGATGACACAATCCTTTCATACAATGTTGAATATGTGGAAAAAAATGAAAATAATGCAAATCTTCCATAGGATGATCATGATGATGATTGTAATGTTTGTAAATGGCTATCTCTATCCACCATATTAGTTTTTGGTAATTCTTCAAAGTAGTTTTACAAGATTTAACCACAGGCACCTGACGTTATATATTTTTCTCATTATAAAAATAAATAAAATTTAGACATTTATCACATACATGTATTTTAGTAAGTAGATACAGATAGCGGGGTGATTTTTGTTAATGACAGGTGTAATGCACCGTTTTGGCTGAATTGGTTGTAAGCTTAGATGTTAAATGACCGATCGGGAGACAGTTTGAAATAAATCCAAGATGGCGGGGATGGGTACCTTGTGTATTATTAGATATAGGGTATTTATTTTTAATTATGAGAAAAATATATAACATCAGGTGCCTGTGGATTTAACAACAGATTAGTTTCTGATAGACACATTTCTTTATACAGATACTGAATATTCCAATATGATACTCATTGATTTGTTTAACACCCATAAAAACTTGGTTTCCCCAAAATGTTACATGTACCTTATCTACAGGAATGTGTGACACATTAAGTTTCCAACACAAGATAGTTGAGGGCCTGACACATTAAAATTAAAAGTCTTTGTCCATATCATTGATTTATTAACATACCTACAGGAGAGTGTGACACATTGAGGTCCCACCAATATGATAGAGTGAATCAACACACATACCTACTGGAGTGTGGGACACATTGAGGTCCCCACACATGAATGATTCATTAACACACATACCTACTGGAGTGTGGGATACATTGAGGTCCCCACACATGATGACTGGCTTCTTGGCGTCCAGCTTTTTCAGATAATCAGTAAAATCACAGTCCCACTCTTCTGTCCTGTACTTCAGACGAACCAAACCTTTACCAGAATTTGGCACATCTGAAATTGATCAAGTTTCTTTGAAACAGTATTTTGCATTCCCCTATGTCTTACATGTACTACCTTTTAACACTTACTATTATTAAACTTAATGGCATGTTTTCATTTTTTTTTTATATTCTACAACAGTTACTACTTCTGGTGTTGACTAAAATTAGATCAGTATTTAAATTTTTGTTAACTTAATATGGGCCTAATACATACAAGGTGCTTTTGCTTATTGGTGAAAGATTCCAAAAGCCAAATCCAATAAAAGCTGTGTTAAGTGTTGAGAAAAAGATTTAGAGATCTTTATAAACTTAAGGTACATGTATAATCACAAAACCAAAAACAAACTGTAATGTTTAAGTATTATCTTACATGCATTCACCAGGTAGAAGTCTTCATACTCTGCTGTAATAACTCTCCCCTCATCGTCATGCTTAGGAATACCTGCAACAAGACCAACAGTTTATCATTACCTGATATCTAAGCAATGTATCTGCAAGTACTACTGAATGTAGGAGATTTCATGGAGCCAACTTCCCATGATGAACATCAGTTTTAACTAGAGGTGTAACAATACGGCGATACATCGATCGTATTGATTGTGAGGGCCCACGATATGCGTATCGTATCGTCCCATGTGTATCGTGATACACAGTATAAGTTAATTTTCATTGACTTTCTAGAGTAGTAACATGTTATACATAACATGAAGACATTAAGAAATTTCAATTTTAGTTAGTTATTGTAAATTTTGTTCCAATCAATTGAATTCTATATTTCTAGAGTTTGTTGATTGATTTTTTAAGTTTATTTTCTTTATGCAATATCATTCTTTATAGAGGTAGGCAACAGGGATAACAGTTTGTTTATCAATGACAACTATATCGTGATACATGACGTATCGCATTAATATATCGTGATACATATCGTATCGTGAGGTGGCTGGCGATACTCAAGCCTAGTTTTAACTGACCAATTTCTCTATTTCGTTACAGAATGTTTATAATGTCAACATTCATTGGGTTCACAGATTTGTAAGATTGGATGACGTATCCATTAGTGCATAATCCTCCACACATACCGATATGCAAGATGATTCTCCAAATTATAAACTTTTAAGTGTAACAAATATCTTTGAAGCTCTTGGTTAAAATATAAATTTAAATCTGCAATTGTTAAGTCAGATAACTACATTGTATGAATTGCAAACACATTGCCATACATAACTAACTGACCGAAAAATTTTTCCAGGGGGGAGTCAGAGGGATATTTAAGTTTGATTAAAATTTGATTTTTCCACAAAAAAAAAGGGGGGGGGGTCTGGACCCACCCATCTCCCCCTCTAGATCCCCACATGCACGTATTAAAATCTGTTTTATAGCAGTGAATCATGATTTTTTGAAGTATACACTCTCATAACTGCAGCGGTGTGTGCATACAAATTGAGTAACGCACGTTAGCGCGTTATGAAAATTTGTATGCACACACCGCTGCAGTTATGAGAGTGTATACTTCAAAAAATCATGATTTAATGCTTATATTTACATTTTTTTAACTTCTTGCCTTGTCTGCAAATGTGATTCATACCTTGAAATTCCTATCTTATCCTAAGGGTAAGTTAATATTAATGGAAGAGCCACAGTAACAGCCACAAGCGTGAACTTTGATTTTCGCTTGTGACGTTGCAGTTTACAGCGTTCAACGTTTGTGACGTCATAATAAAACTCGTCATTTTAACCTTTGACTACTTGTTGCATTTAGAGGCATTTGAAGATCACAGAATTTAATGGAAAAACACAGTAGAATGTAAATATAATTCATTAAATGAACCTATAGGTGCATGTAATCTCTCACCGAGCCCATAGGTGACCTTGATGGGCTTTTTCTTGCTGTAGAGCCCGGTGCCCGCATAACCGGCTTTCTCGGCGGGCGACCAGTAGATGTGGTAGTCCTTGTCCAGCACCCCCGGGGGCAGCTGTTCCTCCTGGCACTTAGTCTCCTGTACACACAGAATGTCCGGCAACGACTCCTTGATATACGACATCTTGTCTTTCTGGAAAAAGGAGAGAAATAGTCAAAGCTGGAAATTTAAATAACTGAAAATTTAAAGAGACAGAGAAGTCGGATGCCTCCCAAGTGGTCATGCTGAATACATATAAAATACATTTACATGTTAACTGTCTTGAAATATAAGGTATATTTGAGCAAGGGTAAGAAAACGTGACAGAGGACCAGGCTTGCAGAGCCCTTCTCACACTTTCGACCTGAGCCCGAATATCGCTTATGTTTCAAGACCGTTATCATGTGTTTTGTTTATCCTGCAACATAATATCACATTCTGCACCTCAAATGAGCTTTATTCAACAAATTGCACTGCATATTTGCAGTTGAAACCATGACACCATGGCGTAACCAAAACAAGAAAGATGACGTCACAATGCATTTGAAAGTTGGTTAAATGTACGAGGCTATATTGTGGCATTGACCAAATAGCTTTGGTTTATTGGGTTACCTTTATTTGTTCAAGGCAAGGAGTAGTTGCAGGATAAATGGATTAAATAGTGTAATCACTATCAAATTTACCTTGACCTGAATAAAATTGAACTCTTAGACAATTAAATATTTATTTTTGACCTTTATTGTCATCTAACTGTAAATAACATGTAGAAAAAGACAATCTGATACATTTTTATCTCAAGGCCATAGAAACCCACACTTTTTAATAATTTTCAAAGTGCTTTCAAATTGATATATACAAAACTGTTGGAATTGCAAGTTTGACTTTTCCATTTATAAATGAATTGAATGTTAAATCAAAGTACTGAAGTACTGACGGGAGTTGATTTTATTGATTATTATTTATTTTAGAATCAACGATATGTTATTTAGCATGACAAGTAATTTCTAGTCTCTATTTAAATTACGCACATTTTTATAATATGAATTCTCGGACTTTTCCGACAAGAATTTCGAGAAAACCCCATATGAATCATGTTGTGTAATATCTAAAGATATAATTAATTCCATCAAACTATGTATCAGTAATCGAAATATTTCTAAAAATTGTACACATGTCTGGATTCAAGCAATATTGAACTCTAGTATCGTTCAACCAGACGCTCGGCTGTCTCCGTTAATCTCCGACTACCAAGAGAGACTCTCTGCTTGTCGGAGATTTACGGAGACAGCCGAGCGTCTGGTTGAACGCTCTGGTGTAGGAATACATACGACTACAAAAAATATCTAAATTGTTCGTACTACATGTATTTAAAATCTGACTATTTTCAAGGTATTTATAAATATGTTTTCTTGAAAAACTGGTTCAGCATACATTACACCGAATTTATCTATTATTTCAAGAACTAACTCTTGTCAGCGGTGATGATTTGTGCTTAGGTGCAAACACTGTTTCACTTTCTGTTTGCCAGAGTAACTGCATAGGAGAGTTGATTAAAATCAACTCCCAAAAATCATAAATGCATAGCAAATTACATAATGAACACATTTTTTTTCAAATTCTGGTTTAAGGTTAAAATGTCAATTCAATGGCCTCCAAAAATAATGACCACACATAACAAAAACATCTATATGTTAAAAGCACACATACACTGTACATAAAACTATTTCCTGTATCAATAATCCAAACACTTACATCATACCACGCTCGTATGCCATTGATATTCCAAGAGGCAATCTTGAGGGTAAACTTTCGTCCGTCCGTGGTCTTGGTCTCTGGGTTGACCTCCGTCGGGAATGAGGTGTCTGTCCCCTCAGGAAGGGTCTCGATGGTGTCCTCTTTCCTGGGTGGGGCTTTCTTCGATCCCTTCCCTCCTTTACCTTTCTGTACACAGGTTGTAGAAGGATACAGAGTTTTACATGTATGTGTGGTGGTGCAATGTCAATAAGATAAAGAATAATTATGCAGATTTCTATATATCTTAACAAATTACTTATCATAACAGGATAGTTTTATATATGTTATTGTTAAAGGATTAGCTAAGCTTGATCGCTTAAATAATTTTTCAGAATCTTCACATACGGTATCAGACAGTTAATCGTAAGCCTGCTAATATCACATATCCCTAGTAAGGAGTTTTTGTTGTTTTGCGTGGTTATTTATATTTTAAATGTTTTATCATTTTCTCATGATCTTTTAATAGACTACAGTATTATTTAGTCCAAAATGTTCATGTCAGTATTTATATAGCAATATTTGAAATTCTCATCCTGAACAATGCTGAAAAATATTTTTGTTTTTTGGGGGGAATTTGAAAAGAATTCTAGAATTATAGAATATAACAAAATAATGAACATTTGTGAAAATTGTTTTTTATCTCTCATCCTGTTCAGCTACCGGCAAATAAAACTAGATTTTTTTTTATATTTTTGGGAGGGGGAGGGGGCTAAAGATAATAAGCTCCCTCCGACTTTGTCTCAGTGAGTTAAAAAGCTGAGATAAACAAATTAATTATTTGAATTATTTGTTCTCTCAAGAGAACAAATGACAAGGTTGATTCTTTATAAATTCATTCATGCTGTGTATATTCTTTCCATTTAATTTCTCACAATTTTTATTATAAATTTTTGTACAATACCTTTCCTTTTTCTTCTTCATCTACTTTCTGCTTTTTGCTAGGTGATGGCTAGAAAGCAAAATAAATTTACATTAATTTTATAATCAAGTTCATGAAGGAAATTATATCTGATTTCTTTGTCATTTTTCCTAAATACAGAGGATAAAGAGAAAACTAGCATTTCTATAGCAATTTTAAAATGTATGCAATAACACTTCGTTTGAATCAATGATGTCACAGCTAGCTACATATATGTAAATATTTTTCAAACATTTAAATGCATAAAAACAATCAATTAAAAAATTGTAATCAGCTGTATTTATACAGATTCTGTGTTTTTATACTAACCTTATCCTCTTGAGCTGTGTCCCCTACACTGCCTTCCTCTGGAGCAGGGGTCTAGGAAAAGAAAAAGCCAGAAAGTTACAAACAATGAACTGTTATCTCAGCAAGATTCATTGAGTGTAAAATTATTATTCTCAATGAATCTTACTGAGATTGGATGAACAGGTGTATGAATCTTGTACATTTACCAAAATTATATGTTTAATTTCCTGTGTCCGAGAGATAATGTTCATACAACATTAGTTTTGAACCTAAAAAAACCCCAGGGTACTGCATACTGTATATGATTCTTGGTTTTTCTTTTTAGCACATGTAACTGTATACTGGCTACCATAATTTTATCAAAATTAACTAAAAAGTTGAAATTGAACATAATATAAGCAATCTCTAATTGAACAGGACTGCAACTTCCATCATTTTGGTCTATTTTAATTCAGTCTACTTGGAATTTGTCAAATGTGACTAATGTTTTCTTGTTATATATCCTAACAATAAAACTGCCCCCGATCTGGTTAAATTTCAAACCAGGCTCCTTTACTAGCTCCTTTTTATTGACAATTAAAATAAAATGGAGCTAGACTAGTGAAGGTTTTATATTAATCTGACTGAACTGATGTATACTGTTTATTTAAATACATTTTGTAGTTCTTGTGGTCCCCGGCATCAATTTTGGGGAATTTCGTAAGATACAGTTTTGATGTTTTGGACAATGGCCGCTCTTTTAAACCAATTATTGCTGTCATGTTTGTCACTTTGAGGAATATTTCGTATTCTGGGTCCTCTTAGAAACAAAATATATATTGGTGATCCACAAATAATGATGAAACCCCATGATATCAGTCCGAAAAGGCATTATTTATATTCAGACCTTACTTTCAGCATTTAATAATGGTCCGTTTACAACAGAGACATAAATAACATTTGTTATTTATGCCTCTGGTTTACAAGGAGAGTGCACATGAATTCGAGAAAACACATATCATTAAGTTTACCTTTCCATCATCTTTCTTTGCCTGCAAAAAAAAAAAAATCCCAAAAACAAAATTAAAACAATAAAACACTATGATCAAAATTGCAAAAACCAATAAAGATTTGAATAACTTTTTCCCAACACTTTGATTTAAAATATATTGAACATAATTGACTTTTGCACATAGACTTTTCTAATTATTTCATTTCTCCTTTTTGTCTTTTTCTTTTCTTTTTTTTCTTTTTGAGAATGAGGGGTGTCAGGTGAAAAAAAATGAAATCGTTAGATCATAACGTTAGATGTACCTTTCTCTTGGGTGGCATTTTGTCTGATGCAGATAATGCTCTAAGATTTATCCTCGAAGCACCCCTTACAAAATTGGAACACAAAATTCGATGCCACGGCAAGATATTCAGCATAAAGTTCCTTCGATTCGGCGTTTATATCCTTTAAAGAGGAAACTCGAACTTTTAATTTCTTTCTTCTCTTCCCGCCATATTTTATAAATAAGATTTTCGTTCCTTTTTTTTTTTAGTTGGCGGATATGTGATTGTCATACAATCACAACAGCATGCATGTATAAAAAGGTATGAATTTGTCAATATTAATTTTGTTTGCTATGAATGTACTTTGTTTTGCTTTAAACTTTCAAAGATTTCATAAAATTTATTTTAATTCGTTTCGTTAGAAAATATTTGTTTACCACTTGAGAAGGTCTTACAAACGCTTTTTTTAAACGAGAAATATGCTTTTTCGGTAATCTAACATAGACGGGCACCTGTCCTGTTGATAATGACGCTTCCCACTAATTCCGGGAGAAATGCTGGCCACTTATGAGAACATTAAAGAACTGCATAGAAAGGAAAGATGACAACAAGGCACAAAATACCACGATAAAAGGTTAGTTATAGAGCGTATCCTTGTCAGTGTCATTGCACAATGGAATTGATTCTAGCACTGCTATTTTTCTACGATTTGAGCATAGGATACCACAGGGGCTTGTGCAGAAAATAAAAACATCGTTAAAAATGTTGGTACCTCGGAGGAAAGTTGTTATTTTTCCTCCGAGGTACCCACTTTTTTAACGATGTTTATTTTTTCTACACAAGCCCCTGTGGGATACTATCTTTTTGTATAGGGTGGTCAAAAAGTAAGAGGACAAAACGTTTGAGATGACCTCATATGATTTGAGCATGTACATGTACCTATAAGTACGTGTATATAGCACGTCACTGCTGCAACATATTTAAGATGACAGAAATTAATTTGTATGATTTAGAATTAATTTTATAGATGTTATTTGCAAATCAACTTTGTTCATGCATACAATGTATATTAATCTCAGCGAGATTCATCGAGACTGAAAAATTTTGACGGACGTCTCTCGGAAGAGACGTCCGTCAAAATTTTTCAGTCTCGACGAATCTCGCTAAGATTAACAATGTATATATATGCGTGCATTGCTTTTTTTTAATGTACATGAATTTAGGACCTATACGATGTATAAAACGTACGTAAAATACGTCCATTGTGTTATAATCTTGATTATTATTATATATAACAGTCATCCATGCAAACTACAAGATGTAAAGATGGGAAAAAGGCTAAATAATGATTGATTCCTATCCTCCTACATACTCCTATTTGTTGCGTGTGGACACCCTTGGGATTTTTTTTCGGGGGGTGGGGTGGGAGGGTTGCATGTTGATTGTATAGTTTTGACTTTTGAGTATGTGTAATAAAGGCTAGTGATCGATATACGCGATTTCTTTTAATTACTTAATTTTAGTTTTGACAATGTGCACGTACTTTACCTGTAGGAAATCTAGAAAGTCAAGTTAATAATGTCGTGATTTTCTCCATGCCATTCAGTTGATCAGACGGTGAGTTGATAATTCATTAACATTTATAGAAAAACATGCCGTTGACGCGTATGCTGTGTACCTGTGGAGTGAATGAACTTCTGTATAATTGATGAAGTAGACGCGAGAGACAAAGTAACTTATCAGTAATCTGTAGAACAGAGGAACAATATTCGCTGTGTTTGACTTGTTAGAACGAGTAATTATACTAATTGCAACTGGAGTCATACATTATGAAAAACCTTGATCATACATGAAGTTAGATTGGTAGAATCACAATGTTTTCAGAGTCTCCGTGAATTCTCGTGGTGTTATATTTGAAACTGCATTCTTTCCTCTGTTGCTATTTCAGACTGGATGTGTTCCATGCAGTTCTTCTGTGGGCAATGACATCAGTTTGAAACTTCAAAGAAGTCATCACGTTGCTGTTGCTTCCACGTTACTGATTAAACTATAATCAAATAAGCAACCGTGATGAGAATTTGGAGGAATCCGATACAGAATTAAATAACACGCCTTTTTTTAGGTATGTACGTACAAAGTATACCACAATTAAAGGATCGTAAACAGAATATTATGCACACCCGTAAACTTGTGTAGAGCTTTATATTTTAAATGTGAATTGATTTAGCATACATTGTAATCAATATTGGAGCAGAAATTGAAGATTTTTCAACAAATTATAAAAATAAATTAATTTTATACTTCTTTCTTAACGTTGAATATGTTGAAAAAATTTAATGTTTGCAATTTAAATTTTTTCTACTTTGGTAATGGTTTTTCAAAGATGCTATTGAGGTCGCAAATATTTCATTGTCAGTATTTTTGCAAGAACCCCGTATTTTCATAACTGTTGGAAACATTGGGGATCAATGCTTAAAGTACCCCACAGAGCTTTTATTCGAAAAGTAAATAAATATTAACCTCATTTATCGATAATTGATTTAAAAATCATAAGACAATTGTCAAACCATGCAGTATTACGTTCAATACTGTCCTTTAATAATTTTCAATCTAAAGTTAAAAATTATTGCATGAAAAATTAATTTGTCATGTAATAATTTTTAACTTTGATTGAAAATTAGTAAAGGCCAATACTAGTCTAGCAATACGATCATTTAGCCTGGCACAGCAGGCCTTGCACAATCGGAAGGCCTCGGAAACCAGGCTGTATATATGATATATTTACTTTAATTACAGATTTCTTTTCACAGTGACGTCATGGACTACATGGAGGACGGTCTGTTCGAGGTGATTTCTAGAGGGGACACCGCCGGATTCCGGGATTACCTCCGTCGAGGTTTGGACGTCAACCATGCATTCAGAAGCACCGATCGACCGGACCGCCTCGGAAAAACGATACTAGAGGTCGCTTTGGAAATGAAACAACCGGATATTGCGTCATTGCTTGTCGAAAACAAATGTAATGCTGACTTAAAGTATATTGTAGATGTGCGGAACTATGCGTATTTTCTCCGTGAATACAAAAAGAAAGACAAATTGAAGTTAACTCCAATGTTTGCTGCTGTTGTTCACGGAGATGTTGCTACCATTAAAACGCTCGTGAAAGGTGGATATGACGTCAGTAACCATGATGATCGCGGGTGTACCGCATTGTGGCACGCAGTCGATTTAGATAACTATGATATGGTTAAAGTGTTGCTTAGTGGAGGTAATTCAAAGGTTGCTGTCAATGCACCGGACAATGCGAAGTTGCGACCTCTCCACATCGCAGCAATGCATGGAAACAGCCGGATATCTTCGTTGCTAATTCGAGGCGGAGCGGAAGTGGACGCTACGCAAATCCGAGGGTGGACGTCACTTCTGTTGGCGTGTCGCGCAGGCTCAGAACCGACGGCAAAACTGCTGCTTCTGAATGGCGCCGATCCAAACCACGTTGGTAAAAACGGACACACCCCTTTGTCCACGTCACTTCAATTTACAGAGAGCTATAACATTGCTTACATGCTGTTAGAGTCGGGAGCTGATGTGAACCTTGAACTGTTGAGACGATGTAAGGCGGAGAAATTCATGAGTCTCCTCGCTAACCCCGGCCTATACAGTCTGTTAAAGTTCTGTTCGGAATCACCCCGGACTCTTCGTACATTAAGCTGTTCGATGATAAGAAAAACCTTAGTGAGTTCTGCAAGTACTGTTCACTTGGTACAAAAAGTCGAACAACTGCCACTTCCTAAGCTTATCAAGGAGTATATACTTCTTGGACAGTTGATTTGACAAAATTAAACGTTTCCATTTCCATTTGCCCATTTGTCTTTCATTACACTTGTCTCGGATGGATGATGACCGAAGACATACAATTACCTACATATTGTTTCGATGATCATGTCATTTTCAAAATGCGTTGCTCGGTCTATCAGCATTTTCAGTATTGGTTTGAAAGACACAGTCTGAATCTCAATATGTTTATGTGTGTAAAAATGAATGAGGATAACTAATATACTGGAACAACCAATCGATAATCAATCAATCAATCAATCAATCAATCAAACAATCTTATTTATTTAAACATAGTGGTCCATTAACTGACCCTACAGTATCTACCACGTTTGATAAAATGACTTTTAAAATGACTTTATTTTATAAGATGTGTATTGTATATGGATTTTTAGTAGTTTTATAGTTACTAATTGAATATTTGTTTTGTGTGCGGACTGTTATTTTACATGTAAGTACATTGTCAGACAAGGATATATAGTAATTGAACGAAACAAACTTATGCCTTTCTTAAATACAGTATCTATAAAGGCGACACTCTGTTCATTGTGTGGAAATAAATCAAAACTTTGGTCATCCTTATTAGTTGCTTTTAAATCGATATTGGAAAAATGAAATTCAGTGCTCGAATAATGTTGTTATTTCAACATCTTATAACGAGACACAGTTATTATAATTATTTGATTCAAGACTGCCAAAATATCATAATTCAAAAAGTTCCGTGCAGTGGACCACTGTTTGTCTCTCACTGTAACGTGAATGCTTGGACAGTGGTCCCTGCAGAGTGTGTGTGTGTGTGTATTTCTAGCTTTAAAGTGTTTGCAAATTCTAAGTACTGTTTTATTGTTAAATCGTTTTATCTAGTTCAGTGATAGGAATCTGGCTGGTCAACAAAATGCTCATCAGATCTACAATGTACATTTTAGTTTTAGATATGAATATTTAAGCTATCAATTATTATTTTATAATTAAAAAAATCCATATACATGTATTTTGTCTTCAAAATTTGAACCTTTTCCTATATCTTAATACAAATTCCTCTTTTCAAAGTAAATACAGGCATATTATGAACCAACCATCAATCACGCTTAAAATGGTAGACCGTCTAGTTCCGTTCAGTGGTCCAGTGCATGCCTCTAACTGTTAATTGATTGGTTGGAATGAACTTCCGTGTGTTCATACAGCTAGAGGTTGCTCTAGATCAAGTTCTTTACTTTGGATTTTCAATGTCAGACGGAGGACGAGATACGGAGTCTTCTCGCCATGTCAAAGATAAGTCACCGAAAGGTCGTGTAAGGTCACTTGCTTATGGCGGCATAGATAACATTAGGTCACATGACACATGAAAAATTACAGAATCATATGAATTTACGCAGTAAAGCTGTGGTATAATACAGGTCATATATTTTTGCTTGGATAATAGATTTTTAACTTGAAAAATCACCCATTAGCACTACTTTCCTGTATAATCATGGAAAAGTTACATGTCTTTACCCTTGGAGTTTTGGGATTGTTATGTGTTTTCATCCTTAGTAATTCTCAGCGTAAGTTCTTTTCTTTTCAGACAGTACTATTGGTTTTATTTAAAAATTTCTATATAGAACAGAACACAAGCTTTACACAAAAGTTCTAAAAGTATTAATGAAAATTTTTTTACTGGATTTAAAAAACATTCCATACTAGTGAATTTGAGCAAAACGATACAACATAATTATCTTAATAATCATGGACACAGTTTTATTGTGAAACTTTTTCTACGGTTGCAATTTTTTACGTTTTTGCTATAGTAGGTACACGTGTTTTAGGGCTTTTTTTTATAAAGAGTGACAAAAACAACAATAAAAAATATTTATTTTGCTATTGATTTTTTGTGTAATTGAGATGAATCCGCGGTGTAATAGCATCCCACAGAAAAATTATATGTAATGATTTTTAGCACAGGTTTGTTGTGTTTGCTTAAATTCATTCAGGATTTCAAAAATTTCGATTTATAAAACAAAGGATAAGCTACTCACAAGAAAAAATATACCATATACAATAAATTACATGTACAAACGGTATATTCCAAGTCGATCCCACTTGTATCATCTCGCTATTTTCCGTAGCATCACGAAAAAGGTAGAATATCATTTCACTATTTTCCGTAGCACCACGGAAAAGGCCGAAAGTTGCCGAACATGTAACAATTATCTTTACTTTGCAGTTATAGATTGGTGTCGCGACAAGGACGGATTGAACTGCTGGCTATACGTGGACGCCAAGTGTGAGGGGTTCTACGAGGACTGGGCTAGAGAAAACTGTCCCTACAGATGTGGATACTGCCCAAGTATGTAGGTCAAGGTTATTCTATGCAGACCAAAATATATAGGTCAAAAGCATCTAACCTATACCTATCCATGGTTCACATTCAATCGGTCAAACTCATTTATTATTCAAGATAAAAGAAAAAAATGTATGTGTTTGTTAAAAGTTTTTTTGTTTTTTTTTACCATAGAACCAGCATAATCTATTGATTTTTTAGTTCTACAATTCAAAACTGAATGTTGTACTTTTTCTCTGCCGTGCAAAATCTGCAAAATACATTTAAATTTAAGATCATTAAAAATGCATTATGGAGATTAATTTTAACTCCCTAAATACGTTTTGCTGATACTACATAAATAAAATAAAATAACCACTTGTTGTCTACCATTCGTATTGTAATATTTCTTACATGCATGTGACGAATTTGTCGTTTAAAAGAACTATATATTAAGATTTATTATCTATTTAACATTCATTAACTTAAATTAGTGCACAAAACTAGAACTAAACTATGATGTCGCCTTACAGGTCTTCTTAAATCATGTAAGCAACATTTACAGGACTTTATGCATGTCTAATTATAGTAAGATTTGATGCATAGGTATCATCATTTGCAATATTCTTGGTAAAGACTTTTAGTGCACATGTACCAAGTTGCTGGAGTTGACTCTCATTGTAGACAAACCTCCGTGTGAGGACACAGACACGTCCTGTGACGCCTACCACCAGGAGGCGTGTACAAAGAACACCACCAGAGCGTACATGCGCGAGCATTGCAGGAAGAGGTGCAACGAGTGTCGCTGTGAGTAGCAATCACCTACACGTGACGTCACTGTAACATCTACCAAACCACATCATCATCATCAAGCAATTACTTCTTTATTTAATTTTTAAAAAAATCAAAGTCATTTTTGTCAAAGTGATCTTTACCGGAAGGGTATTATTTAAAGAATAGTAATCAAAATACGACATGATTATCTGTGGTTATAGAACGTTAACGGTTGCACATCACATGAACTGTACTTGCATGTACGGATAGAAAAAGAATTATCAAAAATGTAACAGCGAAGAAATTCAGTAACCTAATTGAAATTTTAAAATATATTTTGCAGACCCTGGGGAACACAAACTACCAAACACACCCCCTCCCGGTGCGACTGGCCCTGTACCCACCGACTCCGCGATGAAACCCCCCGTGGGCAAGTAACGGGACTGAGGATACTTAGCATGCAGTCTGGGAGAGATGAGATAGTGTTGTTCTATAAATGACTGACTATTTAATAAAGTCTATTCAAATCAACGTGTCTCATCATGATTGAGACATAATTGGTGATCGGGACATTGGTGGGGTTATACACTGCGCATGCCCCGTTTTACGACATGGCTGCCATCTGATCACTGCCGAGCCCTTCTAGAGCTTGAATCGAAGAAAACGTACAAAATATTAATTTTACGCATTTTGATGGTGAGCAAAAATAAAAACAGGGGCTACATCTATATTTTAGAAAATCAAAGGTGGAATATTTATTTTTTTTAAACATTATTTTGAAAAACTTTATCTAGAAATGCTTGTTGATTTTTTTTTAATTTCCGAGTTATCTAAATTCAATGACTTAAAAGTATGGTCCTCTAAACCTAAATTAATGGTATTGGTAAAGTATATTTTGTATATATAGTCAAAGAAGACTGACATGAACGATTTTTTTTATCATATAAGACAAAACAAATTATTGATAATTAATTAATATAAGTAATTCCTTCAAAACCTTGATGAATAATTAAAACAATAATATGCTTTCATTGGCGATTCTTGTGGGATATAAGGTTAAAGGTCATATGAAACGATATTCTGACCATATTGAGTTATATGCGGGAATGAGTTCATAAGTGCCTATTTAATAAGACTGGCATTGTTTTTTGGATATTTCATGCAAAATGTCAGCGCCACAGTCGATCAAAATCACTCAGTCGAGAAAAGGAACATTGACTTACGCGGCTTACCTCCCTTGCTTATGACGTCAGTAAGACCCAATGGCCTTATAACGCTCTGTAGTGAATACAAATATCCAAGTCATTTTGAAAAAAAAACTATTTTATATAAAAACTTATATAATTATACAATAATCAACCACGGCAGTATATTTTCTCTCAAGAAATTAAATCGTATGCGTTTATATTTGATAGCGTGTACATATACAGTTTAGAGACTGGAGAATTATGAATGATTTTCTTCATAGATCTACATGCAAGTATAATGTAATTTTAAATATATGCATGTATATATGTTTTGTTTCAGATAGTTTTAATGAAATTGTCAAATTCAAAAATAAATAATCGTTTTTCCCATTTGCACGTTCATGCAATTTATGATTTTTTTTCTAAACAGCTTATAGGCAACATGCTGCCTCATTCGCTTCACGATTAAATTGTTTGTTTCGTTTTCAAATTCACAAATATGTTACCATTTAATTATTTTTAGTCAATGAGAATCTTTTTCAAATGTTTTGATTTTGAAACGTGTACTTGTATGTGCGGTGTTTTGTTTTTACAACGTGTATGTGCGGTGTTTACTCACAGATCCCTTCTATCGCCCTTTCTTCCGCAATTTTTTTCTTTCGTTCTTTGGTTATTATTGATGCTTGTTCTTAATAAACATCTGTTGATTATCTACACATTCGTTCACATTTATTTTTATCAAACAACCGATTTATTTTACCGGTACATTTCTAAATCCTTAAATGCCATATTTCCGCGATCTAATTTAATCAAACGTTAATACACGTATACTCAAAGTATTTTCTAAAGATATTGCTACATGTATATATCAATAAGTAAGAAATTTATAGGCCAGATTAATTAATTAGAATTTATCAATAGATCTAATTTTAAAATAAAATTTAAGAATATTTTTGCCGGCTTTTACAGCAGCTTTTAAATACAAACTTATACACAATGTCATGTGACAAAATAAATCAAATGAATTAAAATGCTTTAATTCTCTTTAAATGTAGCTTAATCATTATACGTATCGAAGAAGAAAAGGATGTTTCTGTTTTAAAAGGATTAGGATAATTCATTAATCAGTTGTTAATGGTTGGAGTACGGGATCTTCATCATGATTATACGCTTGTAAATCCGATAGTTTTATTCATTAACGACCAATTAAAACTAAGTCATCTGTACTACGAAATCAGATGATCTCATCTGAAAAGAAAGACACGTTCATATATGCAAAAATTACAAAAATCAAATCGATACACTACTGTAAAATTACACTTGCATTGTTTACATCGGTGGGTCTGTGTGACGTCATAAATCCACAAAATCAAGAACGATAAGCGGGGAAGAATTTTTTCAAGTGCTGAGTTTTCACGGTTATTTTTCAGTAATGCAAAGGCAAAAAAATTTTACTACTCGTATTTTAACATTCGTTTATACCAAGCTTTATATTTATGAAAGAAAATCATAGTGTTAAAAATCGTTTCATATGACCTACATATGGGATATTGCAGTAAATATACATAACCCACGTTAGCGGGTTACGTAATTTGATTCTGCAATGATCGTTACCTTCATAGCTAGCTGCAGAACTGTAGCTCCACGGAAAATTCGGGTTCCCTATTTTTAAAACCACCGCATAGTAAAGTACCATCATATAATGAAGAATGTTAAATTACCATCACATAATGTTAAAGTACCATCACGTAATGTCGAAGTATCATCACGTAATGTTAAAGTACCATCACATAATGTTCAAGTACCATCACGTAATGTTGAAGTACCATCACGTAATGTTAAAGTACCATCACGTAATGTCGAAGTATCATCACATAATGTTAAAGTACCATCACATAATGTGAAAGTACCATCACGTAATGTTAAAGTACCATCACATAATGAAGTTTATTCACATAAGGCAGTTGAGGCGTTCCATACTATATGATTTATTTATCTTTATTCTAACACTGTAGGAAAGCCGATGACCGTAATATATATATATATATATATATATATATATATATATATATATATATATATATATATATATATATATATATATATATATATTAATTACTGTCATCAAAACATGTCGGCCGAGCTGATCGGTAGGAATTTATCATTCAAGATTTCTTTCATTTGTTGGCATATCTGTGTAACTTCTAATAAAAATTGAATGTACGCTAATGAAAACTCCCTGTTGGTTATTATATATTATTTGAATTAAAGAAAATAATATGATTCTAAGTGCAGATTTTCAAGTTGCAAAGCACTGGTAAAACAATATAATTTTAAAATTTGTATAACATAAGATATAAATTCGTTATCAAGGTCCAATTAAGGGTGTATGGGTATTTACCCCGGGTTGTATTCCATACACCCTGAGGCCGCAATCGGTCTGCTAAAAAAATAGAGGAGAAAATTAATACTCTGTAGAAGTAAATATAAGATAATGAAAACTGGCAAATAACTATATAATACCTATTGTTTCTCATGAAATAAGTGACCACGAAAAAATATTTATTTTTCAGAAAAACCGCACACTCATGTAATAAATAAAGCTAAATATAAATTAGATTTAGTTTAATATTATTAATAATGTTTAGACTGAAAACATACGAGTCCATTTTTATATGGCATACACTAATATGATCGACTTTTCGGCATGTATATTACTTCAGAGATGTTGAATAATCTTAAACATTAGAAAAACCAGTAAAAATTAAAAAAAAATTCAATGAACATGCAGGGCAAAATGCCGGAAAACAGATGTTGTATTCAATCGAAAACTCTCCCGGATTCGACATGAAGAAGGAGAGGAAAATGATGAATCCTATCATTATATAATTATAATAAAAATATGATACCATGAAAAATATTTCATGCGTTCTCTCTCTTAAAAAATGAAACATAATTTTACAAAAAATGGCTATCACAAAAGAAGATGTATGAAAATTATTAACTGATTTCCACCACCCCTTGACACAAAATAATAGAAAATAAAGAAAATAAATTAGTACTTGTCATGTTTAATGGTATATGACATAAAAGAACTCAGCTCTACATGTAACAACCACAATTTTGAAGGACGTACAATACATGCACGATTCATAGGTAATGATCTTCTCAGCCTTTTGGGGGTATATCTCATGTATATGACCATATCTGTTGTCAGGGTTTTTTTTGTTACAATTTTAGTAGACCTTTTTAATCTGTAGTTGATGTCTTACTCTTTACTGTCTCATAACTGCTGTTTAATTGCAAGATAACAAGAAGCTCCAAGAGCCATAACTCAAATTTCTGTAAGTCAATATATGAATATCAATACATGTCAGTACTCAGTAGCCATTTGATAACCATGTACAGTTTTAGTAAAAATCAGTAATAATCTTTTAGTTGTAATAAACTGAAAATGTACAAATGTACAGCCGAGTTAGTGAGATGGGATTCCCTATTTGTATACTTCTTGGTAGGATACATTCAAACTCAATCATCATCAACACAAGGCCAGCTGTTGATCCACTGGAATCAAACCAGGGCGAACACCAAGGCCCTTCTGCTCTCCTGGAATGACCAATACTGTTAGCTATATTTCCCAAACACCCTTAACTTGGCTTTTACCTGACAATAAAAATTCCAGGTAACATTATTATCATCCTCATCTATCAATTTCGCCTTCGCAAAGAAAAGGATCATGGAAGATTCTTCATCGCTCCGCTAGCTTACTGGGATCTCTTGGCCCTGGCCTCAGGATCATGACGCATTTTTAGACTTAAGTCAAAATTTCAATCATTCATAAAATTTTAATAATCATTTAAAGAATGCTTAAATTTTGTTACATTTGAGGTAATATAGAGACACAATTTTATACGATTTCATTTTTTCTATGCTTTCAGTCACAAGACAATAAGACAGTATACAAATTTTGACTTAAGTGCAAGACTGTTTCATGATCCTGGGGCCATGTTTTTACCGCTTAATTGAACCTGACCAAAAACCTTCACAACATGACGTTCCCTGGTAATGCAGCTGGTAAGTTATTGCTTTATCTGAGTTACACAAGTACAAATGGGTCCCTTTTTTCTGAGTGCCATAGCAGTCCAACGCTTTCAGAAGATATGTCGGCCATATGGAAGGCTTCTGGAAAACGATGTCCATTATTATATGCGTTATGTCATCGGTTCTACTATTTACCCCTATTTTTCATTATTACGGTGTAATTGAAATTCGTAATCCAGAACTTGGAAACATTACTGGATATCAGCGTGATAAGCTACTAGAAACAACCGCTGAATTCAGAGGCTTGATATAATTATAGTGTCTACCAAGGTGTAACATTCTTCATCACTATCTCCAATGTGTTGGTAATCGCCATATTGTATATAATTATTCAGGACCCAGAGGAGCAGCTTTTCGTGTATCTTTCATGTTTATGACCATATCTTTTGTTAGATTTTTGGCGTACCTGCCGTCTTGCACATTAATAGTAAAACAATAATCCTTCGTTTTGGAAAAATCTCCCACCTAGCCTATTCCAAGTTTGTCTTGTATTACGACGAAGTTACACATTGATTCACGTAACGAATCCTTTCATTTACGGAATTTTCGATCCGGCATTTAGGCGGGAAATTAGACAATTGTTTTGCGTGAAATAATTAATCGACAAAGGTTTATTTGGATAAGATAATTAATTAATAATAACCTATGCCTTTTTTGCGAGCAATATATACAAACCACATGAGTCATCTTGAAAAAAAAGCTCTTGAAATTTAACGTTATAATGAACTCAGTATTCTTAGTTGCAAATTAGTATTTTATCAGCAACTATCTGTAAAAGTTACTGTTCATCACTATTTGATTTTTAAATAGTTTTGAATGCATTTTTATACATTTAGCACTCAGAGTGTGCCATTGTCAACAATATACCTGTATGTCCTTCTGGATATTAAAAGATATTACATTCAGAAGTTAGAGTTCTATTCGCTTTTCGCTATTCACTATTCGAATAGCGAATAGAATTCTCTGGTCGGTTCGCTACTCAAATTACCGTAAACATGCTAATAAACGTAAATTAAAATTCCACATAAACTTTCCTTTTTCAATGTTAAGAAACAGTTTAATATTAAAAATCATATCTTGCTGACCAGACCTGAACATTGACATAATTAGCTAGCCTGGCGAAAAGGTAAGAAATTCATCATACTGTTGCAATGGGATATCTTTCAAGGGGCTGGCTAACACCCTGTATCCCATATTTGGGCCTTCATATTTGGAGGAGGTGGGGCCCCGGGAATGCCCAGTCAACCCTCAAAAGGAATTGGGTTTACACGACCGTTAACAGGCTTAGCTAGCCTGGCGAAAATTGGAAATTTCGTATAATACAGTTATAATGGGATATCTTTCAAGGGGCTGGCTAACACCCTGTATCCCATATATGGGCCCTCATATTTGGAGGAGGTGGGGCCCCGGGAATGCCCAGTCGACCCTCAAAAGGAACTGGGTTTACACGACCGTTTAGAGGCTTAGCTAGCCTGGCGAAAATTGGAAATTTCGTATAATACAGTTATAATGGGATATCTTTCAAGGGGCTGGCTAACACCCTGTATCCCATATTTGGGCCTTCATATTTGGAGGAGGTGGGGCCCCGGGAATGCCCAGTCGACCCTCAAAAGGAACTGGGTCTACACGACCGTTAACAGGCTTAGCTAGCCTGGCGAAAATTGGAAATTTCGTATAATACAGTTATAATGGGATATCTTTCAAGGGGCTGGCTAACACCCTGTATCCCATATTTGGGCCTTCATATTTGGAGGAGGTGGGGTCCCGGGAATGCCCAGTCGACCCTCAAAAGGAACTGGGTTTACACGACCGTTAACAGGCTAAGCTAGCGTGGCGAAAATTGGAAATTTCGTATAATACAGTTATAATGGGATATCTTTCAAGGGGCTGGCTAACAACCTGTATCACATATTTGGGCCTTCATATTTGGAGGATGTAGGGCCCCGGGAATGCCCAGTCGACCCTCAAAAGGAATTGGGTTTACACGACCGTTAACAGGCTTAGCTAGCCTGGCGAAAATTGGAAATTTCGTATAATACAGTTATAATGGGATATCTTTCAAGGGGCTGGCTAACACCCTGTATCCCATATTTGGGCCTTCATATTTGGAGGAGGTGGGGCCTCGGGAATGCCCAGTCGACCCTCAAAAGGAATTGGGTTTACACGACCGTTAACAGGCTTAGCTAGCCTGGCGAATATTGGAAATTTCGTATAATACAGTTATAATGGGATATCTTTCAAGGGGCTGGCTAACACCCTGTATCCCATATTTAGGCCTTCATATTTGGAGGAGGTGGGGCCCCGGGAATGCCCAGTCGACCCTCAAAAGGAACTGGGTTTACACGACCGTTAACAGGCGTAGCTAGCCTGGCGAAAATTGGAAATTTCGTATAATACAGTTATAATGGGATATCTTTCAAGGGGCTGGCTAACACCCTGTATCCCATATTTGGGCCTTCATATTTGGAGGAGGTGGGGTCCCGGGAATGCCCAGTCGACCCTTAAAAGGAACTGGGTCTACACGACCGTTAACAGGCTTAGCTAGCCTGGCGAAAATTGGAAATTTCGTATAATACAGTTATAATGGGATATCTTTCAAGGGGCTGGCTAACACCCTGTATCCCATATTTGGGCCTTCATATTTGGAGGAGGTGGGGCCCCGGAAATGCCCAGTCGACCCTCAAAAGGAATTGGGTTTACACGACCGTTAACAGGCGTAGCTAGCCTGGCGAAAATTGGAAATTTCGTATAATACAGTTATAATGGGATATCTTTCAAGGGGCTGGCTAACACCCTGTATCCCATATTTGGGCCTTCATATTTGGAGGAGGTGAGGTCCCGGGAATGCCCAGTCGACCCTCAAAAGGAACTGGGTTTACACGACCGCTAACAGGCTTAGCTAGCCTGGCGAAAATTGGAAATTTCGTATAATACAGTTATAATGGGATATCTTTCAAGGGGCTGGCTAACACCCTGTATCCCATATTTGGGCCTTCATATTTGGAGGAGGTGGGGCCCCGGGAATGCCCAGTCGACCCTCAAAAGGAATTGGGTTTACACGACCCTTAACAGGCTTAGCTAGCCTGGCGAAAATTGGAAATTTCGTATAATACAGTTATAATGGGATATCTTTCAAGGGGCTGGCTAACACCCTGTATCCCATATTTGGGCCTTCATATTTGGAGGAGGTGGGGCCCTGGGAATGCCCAGTCGACCCTCAAAAGGAATTTCGTTTACACGACCGATAACAGGCTCAGCTAGCCTGGCGAAAATTGGAAATTTCGTATAATACAGTTATAATGGGATATCTTTCAAGGGGCTGGCTAACACCCTGTATCCCATATTTAGGCCTTCATATTTGGAGGAAGTGGGGCCCCGGGAATCCCCAGTCGATCCTCAAAAGGAATTGGGTTTACACGACCGTTAACAGGCGTAGCTAGCCTGGCGAAAATTGGAAATTTCGTATAATACAGTTATAATGGGATATCTTTCAAGGGGCTGGCTAACACCCTGTATCCCATATTTGGGACTTCATATTTGGAGGAGGTAGGGCCCCGTGAATGCCCAGTCGACCCTCAAAAGGAACTGGGTTTACACGACCGTTAACAGGCGTAGCTAGCCTGGCGAAAATTGGAAATTTCGTATAATACAGTTATAATGGGATATCTTTCAAGGGGCTGGCTAACACCCTGTATCCCATATTTGGGCCTTCATATTTGGAGGAGGTGGGGCCCCGGGAATGCCCAGTCGACCCTCAAAAGGAATTGGGTTTACACGACCGTTAACAGGCTTAGCTAGCCTGGCGAAAATTGGAAATTTCGTATAATACAGTTATAATGGGATATCTTTCAAGGGGCTGGCTAACACCCTGTATCCCATATTTGGGCCTTCATATTTGGAGGAGGTGGGGCCCCGGGAATGCCCAGTCGACCCTCAAAAGGAACTGGGTTTACACGACCGTTAACAGGCGTAGGTAGCCTGGTTAAAATTGGAAATTTCGTAGAATAAAGTTATAATGGGATATCTTTCAAGGGGCTGGCTAACACCCTGTATCCCATATTTGGGCCTTCATATTTGGAGGAGGTGGGGCCCCGGGAATGCCCAGTCGACCCTCAAAAGGAACTGGGTTTACACGACCGTTAACAGGCGTAGCTAGCCTGGTTAAAATTGGAAATTTCGTAGAATACAGTTATAATGGGATATCTTTCAAGGGGCTGGCTAACACCCTGTATCCCATATTTGGGCCTTCATATTTGGAGGAGGTGGGGCCCCGGGAATGCCCAGTCGACCCTCAAAAGGAACTGGGTTTACACGACCGTTAACAGAGTCAGCTAGCCTGGCGAAAATTGGAAATTTCGTATAATACAGTTATAATGGGATATCTTTCAAGGGGCTGACTAACACCCTGTATCCCATATTTGGGCCTTCATATTTGGAGGAGGTGGGGCCCTGGGAATGCCCAGTCGACCCTCAAAAGGAATTTTGTTTACACGACCGTTAACAGGCTTAGCTAGCCTGGCGAAAATTGGAAATTTCGTATAATACAGTTATAATGGGATATCTTTCAAGGGGCTGGCTAACACCCTGTATCCCATATTTGGGCCTTCATATTTGGAGGAGGTGGGGCCCCGGGAATGCCCAGTCGACCCTCAAAAGGAACTGGGTTTACACGACCGTTAACAGGCGTAGCTAGCCTGGTTAAAATTGGAAATTTCGTAGAATACAGTTATAATGGGATATCTTTCAAGGGGCTGGCTAACACCCTGTATCCCATATTTGGGCCTTCATATTTGGAGGAGGTGGGGCCCCGGGAATGCCCAGTCGACCCTCAAAAGGAACTGGGTTTACACGACCGTTAACAGAGTCAGCTAGCGTGGCGAAAATTGGAAATTTCGTATAATACAGTTATAATGGGATATCTTTCAAGGGGCTGGCTAACACCCTGTATCACATATTTGGGCCTTCATATTTGGAGGATGTAGGGCCCCGGGAATGCCCAGTCGACCCTCAAAAGGAATTGGGTTTACACGACCGTTAACAGGCTTAGCTAGCCTGGCGAAAATTGGAAATTTCGTATAATACAGTTATAATGGGATATCTTTCAAGGGGCTGGCTAACACCCTGTATCCCATATTTGGGCCTTCATATTTGGAGGAGGTGGGGCCTCGGGAATGGCCAGTCGACCCTCAAAAGGAATTGGGTTTACACGACCGTTAACAGGCTTAGCTAGCCTGGCGAATATTGGAAATTTCGTATAATACAGTTATAATGGGATATCTTTCAAGGGGCTGGCTAACACCCTGTATCCCATATTTAGGCCTTCATATTTGGAGGAGGTGGGGCCCCGGGAATGCCCAGTCGACCCTCAAAAGGAACTGGGTTTACACGACCGTTAACAGGCGTAGCTAGCCTGGCGAAAATTGGAAATTTCGTATAATACAGTTATAATGGGATATCTTTCAAGGGGCTGGCTAACACCCTGTATCCCATATTTGGGCCTTCATATTTGGAGGAGGTGGGGCCCCGGGAATGCCCAGTCGACCCTTAAAAGGAACTGAGTCTACACGACCGTTAACAGGCTTAGCTAGCATGGCGAAAATTGGAAATTTCGTATAATACAGTTATAATGGGATATCTTTCAAGGGGCTGGCTAACACCCTGTATCCCATATTTGGGCCTTCATATTTGGAGGAGGTGGGGCCCCGGAAATGCCCAGTCGACCCTCAAAAGGAATTGGGTTTACACGACCGTTAACAGGCGTAGCTAGCCTGGCGAAAATTGGAAATTTCGTATAATACAGTTATAATGGGATATCTTTCAAGGGGCTGGCTAACACCCTGTATCCCATATTTGGGCCTTCATATTTGGAGGAGGTGAGGTCCCGGGAATGCCCAGTCGACCCTCAAAAGGAACTGGGTTTACACGACCGCTAACAGGCTTAGCTAGCCTGGCGAAAATTGGAAATTTCGTATAATACAGTTATAATGGGATATCTTTCAAGGGGCTGGCTAACACCCTGTATCCCATATTTGGGCCTTCATATTTGGAGGAGGTGGGGCCCCGGGAATGCCCAGTCGACCCTCAAAAGGAATTGGGTTTACACGACCGTTAACAGGCTTAGCTAGCCTGGCGAAAATTGGAAATTTCGTATAATACAGTTATAATGGGATATCTTTCAAGGGGCTGGCTAACACCCTGTATCCCATATTTGGGCCTTCATATTTGGAGGAGGTGGGGCCCTGGGAATGCCCAGTCGACCCTCAAAAGGAATTTTGTTTACACGACCGATAACAGGCTCAGCTAGCCTGGCGAAAATTGGAAATTTCGTATAATACAGTTATAATGGGATATCTTTCAAGGGGCTGGCTAACACCCTGTATCCCATATTTGGGCCTTCATATTTGGAGGAGGTGGGGCCCCGGGAATGCCCAGTCGACCCTCAAAAGGAATTGGGTTTACACGACCGTTAACAGGCTTAGCTAGCCTGGCGAAAATTGGAAATTTCGTATAATACAGTTATAATGGGATATCTTTCAAGGGGCTGGCTAACACCCTGTATCCCATATTTGGGCCTTCATATTTGGAGGAGGTGGGGCCCCGGGAATGCCCAGTCGACCCTCAAAAGGAACTGGGTTTACACGACCGTTAACAGGCGTAGCTAGCCTGGTTAAAATTGGAAATTTCGTAGAATAAAGTTATAATGGGATATCTTTCAAGGGGCTGGCTAACACCCTGTATCCCATATTTGGGCCTTCATATTTGGAGGAGGTGGGGCCCCGGGAATGCCCAGTCGACCCTCAAAAGGAACTGGGTTTACACGACCGTTAACAGGCGTAGCTAGCCTGGTTAAAATTGGAAATTTCGTAGAATACAGTTATAATGGGATATCTTTCAAGGGGCTGGCTAACACCCTGTATCCCATATTTGGGCCTTCATATTTGGAGGAGGTGGGGCCCCGGGAATGCCCAGTCGACCCTCAAAAGGAACTGGGTTTACACGACCGTTAACAGAGTCAGCTAGCCTGGCGAAAATTGGAAATTTCGTATAATACAGTTATAATGGGATATCTTTCAAGGGGCTGACTAACACCCTGTATCCCATATTTGGGCCTTCATATTTGGAGGAGGTGGGGCCCTGGGAATGCCCAGTCGACCCTCAAAAGGAATTTCGTTTACACGACCGTTAACAGGCTTAGCTAGCCTGGCGAAAATTGGAAATTTCGTATAATACAGTTATAATGGGATATCTTTCAAGGGGCTGGCTAACACCCTGTATCCCATATTTGGGCCTTCATATTTGGAGGAGGTGGGGCCCCGGGAATGCCCAGTCGACCCTCAAAAGGAACTGGGTTTACACGACCGTTAACAGGCGTAGCTAGCCTGGTTAAAATTGGAAATTTCGTAGAATACAGTTATAATGGGATATCTTTCAAGGGGCTGGCTAACACCCTGTATCCCATATTTGGGCCTTCATATTTGGAGGAGGTGGGGCCCCGGGAATGCCCAGTCGACCCTCAAAAGGAACTGGGTTTACACGACCGTTAACAGAGTCAGCTAGCCTGGCGAAAATTGGAAATTTCGTATAATACAGTTATAATGGGATATCTTTCAAGGGGCTGGTTAACACCCTGTATCCCATATTTGGGCCTTCATATTTGGAGGAGGTGGGGCCCCGGGAATGCCCAGTCGACACTCAAAAGGAATTGGGTTTACACGACCCTTAAGAGGCTTAGCTAGCCTGGCGAAAATTGGAAATTTCGTATAATACTGTATAATGGGATATCTTTCAAGGGGCTGGCTAACACCCTGTATCCCATATTTGGGCCTTCATATTTGGAGGAGGTGGGGCCCCGGGAACGCCCAGTCGACCCTCAAAAGGAACTGGGTTTACACGACCGTTAACAGGCTTAGCTAGCCTGGCGAAAATTGGAAATTTCGTATAATACAGTTATAATGGGATATCTTTCAAGGGGCTGGCTAACACCCTGTATCCCATATTTGGGCCTTCATATTTGGGGGAGATGGGGCCCCGGGAATGCCCAGTCGACCCTCAAAAGGAATTGGGTTTACACGACCCTTAACAGGCTTAGCTAGCCTGGCGAAAATTGGAAATTTCGTATAATACAGTTATAATGGGATATCTTTCAAGGGGCTGGCTAACACCCTGTATCCCATATTTGGGCTTTCATATTTGGAGGAGGTGGGGCCCCGGGAATGCCCAGTCGACCCTCAAAAGGAACTGGGTTTACACGACCGTTAACAGGCTTAGCTAGCCTGGCGAAAATTGGAAATTTCGTATAATACAGTTATAATGGGATATCTTTCAAGGGGCTGGCTAACACCCTGTATCCCATATTTGGGCCTTCATATTTGGGGGAGATGGGGCCCCGGGAATGCCCAGTCGACCCTCAAAAGGAATTGGGTTTACACGACCCTAAACAGGCTTAGCTAGCCTGGCGTAAATTGGAAATTTCGTATAATACAGTTATAATGGGATATCTTTCAAGGGGCTGGCTAACACCCTGTATCCCATATTTGGGCCTTCATATTTGGAGGAGGTGGGGCCCCGGGAATGCCCAGTCGACCCTCAAAAGGAATTAGGTTTACACGACCGTTAACAGGCTTAGCTAGCCTGGCGAAAATTGGAAATTTCGTATAATACAGTTATAATGGGATATCTTTCAAGGGGCTGGCTAACACCCTGTATCCCATATTTGGGCCTTCATATTTGGAGGAGGTGGGGCCCCGGGAATGCCCAGTCGACCCTCAAAAGGAACTGGGTTTACACGACCGTTAACAGGCTTAGCTAGCCTGGCGAAAATTGGAAATTTCGTATAATACAGTTATAATGGGATATCTTTCAAGGGGCTGGCTAACACCCTGTATCCCATATTTGGGCCTTCATATTTGGAGGAGGTGGGGCCCCGGGAATGCCCAGTCGACCCTCAAAAGGAACTGGGTTTACACGACCGTTAACAGGCTTAGCTAGCCTGGCGAAAATTGGAAATTTCGTATAATACAGTTATAATGGGATATCTTTCAAGGGGCTGGCTAACACCCTGTATCCCATATTTGGGCGTTCATATTTGGAGGAGGTGGGGCCCCGGGAATGCCCAGTCGACCCTCAAAAGGAACTGGGTTTACACGACCGTTAACAGGCTTAGCTAGCCTGGCGAAAATTGGAAATTTCGTATAATACAGTTATAATGGGATATCTTTCAAGGGGCTGGCTAACACCCTGTATCCCATATTTGGGCCTTCATATTTGGAGGAGGTGGGGCCCCGGGAATGCCCAGTCGACCCTCAAAAGGAACTGGGTTTACACGACCGTTAACAGGCTTAGCTAGCCTGGCGAAAATTGGAAATTTCGTATAATACAGTTATAATGGGATATCTTTCAAGGGGCTGGCTTACACCCTGTATCCCATATTTGGGCCTTCATATTTGGAGGAGGTGGGGCCCCGGGAATGCCCAGTCGACCCTCAAAAGGAACTGGGTTTACACGACCGTTAACAGGCTTAGCTAGCCTGGCGAAAATTGGAAATTTCGTATAATACAGTTATAATGGGATATCTTTCAAGGGGCTGGCTAACACCCTGTATCCCATATTTGGGCCTTCATATTTGGAGGAGGTGGGGCCCCGGGAATGCTCTGTCTTTTTTTTGTGTAGCGATTAATTATGAATTGTAAAGAAATTATATACACCTTATTTTACACGTAGCTTTGTTATCTAAATTTCTTTTATATTTATGTCTTATTATTGTGATCGGCTTCGGCCGATCACTGTTGTGTCCATATAAGGCATCCGGCAAATGCTTCCACGTGCGCACACATTCCGCTTGCATAAGTAGTTCTTATAAAAACTTGAAGTTTGGTTTAGTATTTATATAACATTTTACTCGGTTTTATTTCAATTCATTTACCCTAAGAGATGCAAACATACATAAAATACAGTTCGACCTGTTAATTCAAGAATGCACATTTTGTCTCACGCGTAAGAATTTCGATCGAAAGATTCATTCAGTAATGCAGTTGACCTCGATGAACTGACCTCAATCATAAGAAGATGCTCCATGAACTGACCTCGATCTATTGATGTTGCATAATAGTAGGTAGGAAGACGGCTTGATTTATAAACAAGGTTACGTTATAATGCGACCTCAGTAGCATGTTATGATGGCATTCAATGTTTTTCAGTCGCATTAAATTATTTTAATACAACTCATTCTTTGTATACGTGTTAACTGGTTAATGCTCTTTAAAGAGCCCTACTCAGTATTTCTGAAGAAGAAAATACATTAACATTTAATAATTACGTTAAAAATATAAAATTAGACAAGGAGTTTACGAACGGCTTTTCCCAAATTTATTTCAAAATTAAATTTGTTGACGGTTTATAATAATGAAATTATGGTGTACAGATTCAAAATATTCTATATTCTGTAAAAATACAGTACTCGTTTTTATTATTTTACATCAAACTGATCATGTTGATTGCTTCTAGCTATCAATATATCATTATTGCCGATCATTCCTTTAAAAGGAATACTTGTTTCTTCTGTCTTTGCTGAAATACGAGATGCAGTTTTGTTTTAAATTTTTTTAAACTTGTTTTTCAAGTATGGGAAAGATCGATCACTTTCCCTTCGAGTGAGATTTCATGTTCTGTCTCCCCCACCCCCCCCCCCCCCTGTTCCATTATAAAATCGAAAGTGAAAATTTAGGCCACAGTTTCGCATTTTCTATTCTTATCTGATAAAAAGGGCTGATTCTCACCAAAACGTAAATGAATAAATATTATACCAATTTATGCCCTTCAAGTAACCACCAAAGCCCCACATTTACCCCTTTTTGTAAAATTTGACAGGGTATTTCGTGCGAACTGTCCCATGCCACCTACCAAAATACCATATCAGTTTGTTGACATAAAAGTCAAGGTAGCCTTCAATATGTAAAAATAACCGCGCACGACAAAAAATTGACTAGTCTTGTTTATTTCTTAACAGGTTAATCAACAATATGATTCCAAATAGGTAATTATCAGCAATAACCCCCCCCCCCCACACACACACCTGAAATATGTCTTTTATTCGACCAATTGCTCACTGTTTTTCAACTTTTCCATGTAAAGGAGGCGATGTGTATATGACTCTGTCAATTGACATTATATTTATATCTGTATAGATACCAAAGAAAAAATCAGTGTACCTAGAGTGGGCAACTAGATGGAGAGGGTCTGACCCCTCCCCCGGCAAACAAAATTATATTTCACCCCCTCCTTTTGGGTGAATTTTTCTTGATCTTGAAGGCACCTTCTCTCTCTCTCTCTGTCTCTGTTTCTCTCTCTCTCTCTGTCTGTCTCTCTCTCTTTTTCTTTCTCTGTCTTACTCTCTCTTCTTTCTTTCTTTCTCTCTCTCTCTCTCTCTCTCTCTCTCTCTCTCTCTCTCTCTCTCTCTCTCTCTCTCTCTCTCTCTCTCTCTCTCTCTCTCTCTCTCTCTCTCTGTGTTATACCAACATATAAACCATGGATACACAGGTGTAAAATGTCCACTTAGTTTACAGGACGATGCCCGGATTCAGAAATTTTCTCTCGAGAGGGTTAGGGGGGGGGGTCTGAGAGATAATTTTGTTTGGCGGGGGGGGGGGGGGGGTGACTCCCTCCATGGAGATGCCAATTCTAGGGTAACGTAGGTTTGTTCTTTGGTAACTATGATAGAAAAATTCACGCTACGCCAGAAGAAATACTCCCACTCTTTATCGACTTGAAAAATTGTGATAGATTTGGAAAACTGAACATATTCTGTCAGTAAAATATGTCAGATATCGTATAAATATCAAAGAATAGTACATGTATGCATTTATTTGCATATAATTATTTATCGTTTAAAGGAAAACAGACAATCCAGGAAATGAGTGGATTGATTACTGCACCCCCCTCCTCCTCGTAATCTACATCATTGCCAGATCCGATAGTCTAACTTACTCTAAATTAGTCTTTAAAATCAATTAATTTATTTGTTCGAACATATATAGCAAATTCGTGAGAACTTAAAATATTTTTTTTTCATTTGGTTCTTGGCTTTTTCACACCGCTGTACATACCAAAGCATTTCGTTTAAAGAACGAAATGTGGTGTGCCAATATCTATTTCATGATTTTGATTGATATTGCACTATTGGTTTAATCAATTTTGTTCGATGTTATTTTTTCTACAACCACTACCATCACCTAGCTTGCGAATCCGAAGCGTTTGAGTCACCACTGGTGCGCTGTCCTAGCTATATATATTCCTAGTTTGCACATGTTCTAAATTAATTGAATGTATCAGGGAAGTAGCATCTGTTAAACAGTTTTGAATGTGGGTGCCATAAATATCCTATATCTTGATAAGGAAATACCTTTTTTATGAATTATAACAAGTCTTCAAAATCTATCATAAAAATTTAATAATTCGATACAATTATTCTTTAAAGCTGTAAATTTCAATTCAAGTTATTTATTAATTATACACAACCCTCATAGGGGTAACAGGAAGATTTTACAATAAACATTCATAATGTACAATACACATATTCACAAGAGGTAGCGATTGTATGATTGAAAGGTTACAGACATAAAGCATTGGCATACATGTTTATTTATATATTTAAAACATGTATGTATAATTAAATATAAACACCAATATATAGACATGTCAAAATACATACACATTTTGAATAATATTACATGATGAGAAATTAATTATCGAATATAGTTGATTAGTAAATAGTTAGTTTCAACTTGGAAAGAAATATATTAGTTACAGATTTATTATATCTTAAATAAAAACAGTTTCTCCCGATTCAGCGGTATTAAAGCACAACCAAAGCATTTAATTATATGTAAAGATGTTAACAAACTTCATGGACGTATTTGCATTATTAATAATATTTTCATTCTTTCTCCGACCAATGAGGGTCTTTATTTTATTCCTGGTTTCCGTGATTCTAATCGGATGAAAATCATAGACTCCCTCTATATGGGATACCAGTTTATCGCGGATTAACTTCAGCCTGAGGCGGCATGCGCGGATCCAGAAAATTTTTCCAGGGGGGGGGGGGGTCCGAAGGATAATTGTGTTTGCCAGGGGGGGTCCGAGGCATATTTTCGATAGTCGGGACCCCCCCCCCCCGACCCCCCCCCCCCCCCCTCTAGATCCGCGCATGGGCGGGACCCAATTTCATCTTTGTAGACTAAGACAAATTTAGATAAAGTTCCTTGTCCAAGGGACACAACACACATTAAGTGGCCACACCGGGGTTTTTCATATTTTTATATTACACTCACATAATATATGATACATCATATGGCATATGAATCGTTATGAAATAGCACACCATGTGAACTCTGTTATATGTATTGATAGATAACACAAGTCTACCATGCCAAAGACCCATATTGATTTAAATATTCGTTCAACCTTGTACAAGCGATTAAACATCATATTACATAACCTCTTGTTTCGTTATCGATTTTATACACTATAACAAGAGGCCCATGGGCCACATCGCTCACCTGAAGAACAATAGGTATGATAAAATCAGCTTAATGGAGACATAATACAAACTATCTGGACAATGTAGTATAATACATGTAGATCCTGTATAAATAAAAATCATTTTTTTCCACTGGACATTCTTATGTTTATTATCTTTAGTCCCTTTTCCAACAGGATGATTGTATAGTAATATCACATGTTGAGCATTGCAGCTCTCAAAAAGATTCTAAACAATTGTTTATAAATGGGATATAAACCTACATCAAACTCTGAGCCCCTTGTGAGACCCAATCGTCCAGGAATCATCCAGAAGCCAAAATCCAAAGAATATTAAATAATCACCTGGCTGATTAGTTTCTTCGAAGAAGAATTTAAAAGATTTACTCTTAATATTCCTATGTAAAAATTCCACCCCCATTGTGGCCCAACTCTACGCCAAGGAATCATGATTTTTACAACTTTGAATCTACACTACCTGAGGATGCTTCCAAACAAGTTTCAGCTTTCCTGGCTTATTAGTTTCTGAGAAGACGATTTTTAAAGATTTACTCTATATATTCCTATGTAGAAATTCAATCCCAAATTGTGGCCCCACTCTATCCCTGGGGGTAATGATTTTCACAACTTTGAATCTACACTACCTGAGAATAAGATTTCCTCTATATATTCCTATGTAAAAAGTTGACCCCCCCCAATTGTGGCCCCACCCTACCCTCGGAGTCATGATTTTCACAACTCTGAATCTACACTACCTTAGGATGCTTCCACACAAGTTTCAGCTTTCCTGGCCAAATGGTTCTTGAGAAGATTTTTAAAGATTTACTCTATATATTCCTATGTTAAAAATCAACCCTCCGTTGTAGCCCCACCCTACCCCCGGGGGTCATGATTTGAACAACTTTAAATCTACACTACCTGAGGATGCTTCCACATAAGTTTCAGCTTTTCTGGCCAAATGGTTTTTGAGAAGAAGATTTTTAAAGATCTACTCTTTATATTCCTATGTAAAAAGTCGACCCCCCTATTTTGGCCCCACCCTACCCCAGGGGGTCATAATTTTCACAACTTTGAATCTACACTAGCTGAGAATGCTTCCACATAAGTTTCAGCTTTCCTGGCCAAATGATTCTTGGGAAGAAGATTTTTAAAGATTAACTCTATATATTCCTATGTAAAAAGTTGACCCCCCATTTTGGCCCCACCCTACCCCAGGGGGTCATTATTTTCACAACTTTGAATCTACACTACCTTAGGATGTTTCCACACAAGTTCCAGCTTTCCGGGCCTAACGGTTTTTGAGAAGAAGATTTGTAAAGATTTACTCTATTTATTTCTATGTAAAAAGTCGACCCCCACCATTTTGGCCCCACCCTACCCTCGGGGGCAATGACTTTCACAACTTTGAATCTACACTACCTGAGGATGCTTCCACATAAGTTTCAGCTTTCCTGGCCAAATGGTTCTTGAGAAGAAGATTTTTGAAAATTTCTTGAAAATTTTCATTAATTGCTAATTATCTCCCCTTGTAAGAGGGCTTGGTCCTTAATTTTCATAACTTTGAATCCCCTTAGGCTAAGGATGCTATGTGCTAGGTTTGGTTGAAATTGGCCCAGTGGTTCTTGAGAAGATGTTGAAAATGTGAAAAGTTTACAGACAGACGGACAGACGGACGACAGACAAAATGTGATCAGAATAGCTCACTTGAGCTTTCAGCTCAGCTGAGCTAAAAATCAAAACGTACTACATACATGTACATACAAATATTATTACATGTAATACCTCAAATTATTAATCTCTGCTTACTTTTAATATTTAAATTTAAAAAGGGTTAAGATAAATAGTGTGATAACTATATTATAAAAATGTCCTTATACATTCACAATAATAACTCCGTCTTAAATGTCAATTGATTTCACCAAGTACCACACTTTGATATAAGAAAATATAAATATGTAAGTCACACCCTAATATAGTATTCCGATTATAATCATTTACATGAAATTTATGACTGTAAGGTGTAATCCCAATTCCTTTTGAGGGTCGACTGGACAGCCAGCCCCTTCAATAATATTCCCATTTTAACTATATTATACTAAATTACTATGTTCACCAGGCTAGCTATGCGACTTCGAGGTTGTGTAAACCCAATTCCTTTTGAGGTTCGACTGGACATTCCCAGGGCCTTAACCCCCTTCCAAAAATAAAGACCCATATATAGGGATACAGGGTGTTAGACAGCCCTTTGAAAGAAATCCCATTATAACGGTATAATACGAAATTTCCTATTTTCGCCAGGCTAGCTTAGCCTTTTAATGGCCGTGTAAACCCAATTCCTTTTTGAGGGTCGACTGGACATTCCCGGGGCCCCATCCTCACCAAATATGAAGGCCCAAATATTGGATACAGAGCGTTAGCCAGCCCCTCTAAAGATATTTCACTATTACTGTATTATACGAAATTTCCTATTTTCGCCAGACTAGCTAAGCCTGTTAATGGCCATGTTAACCCAATTCCTTTTGAGGGTCGACTGGGCATTTTCGGGGCCCCATTTCTACCAAATATGAAGGCCCAAATATGGGATACAGGGGGTTAGCCAGCCCCTTGAAAGATATCCTATCATAACTGTTTTATACGAAATTTCCTATTTTCCCCAGACAAGCTAAGCCTGTTAATGGCCGTGTAAATACATTTCCTTTTGAGGGTCGACTGGGCTTTCCCGCGGCCTTATCCTCACGAAATATGAAGGCCGAAATATTGGATACAGAGGGTTAGCCAGCCCCTCGAAAGATATACCACTATTACTGTATTATACGAAATTTCCTATTTTAGGCTAGCTTTGCCTGTTAATGGCCGTGTAAACCCGATTCCTTTTGAGGGTCGACTGGACATTCCCAAAGACCCATCCTCACCAAAAATTAAGGCCCAAATATGGGATACAGGGGGTTAGCCAGCCCCTTGAAGGATATCCCATTATAACTGTAGTACACGAAATTTCCTATTTTTGCCAGGCTAGGTAAGCCTGTTAATGGCCGTGTAAACCCAATTCCTTTCGAGGGTCGACTGGGCATTCCCAGGGCGCCATCCTTACTAAATATGAAGGCCCAAATATGGGATACAGGGGTAAGCCAGCCCCTCGAAAGAAATCACATTATAACTGTATTATACGAAATTTCCTATTTTCGCCAGGCTAGCTAAGCTTGTTAATGGCCGTGTAAACCCAATTCCTTTTGAGGGTCGACTGGGCATTTCCGGAGCTTCATCCTCACCAAAATGAAGGCCCAAATATGGGATACTGGGGGTTAGCCAGCCCCTTGAAAGATATCCCATTATAACTGTATTATACGAAATTTCCTATTTTCGCCAGGCTAGCTAAGCCTGTTTATGGCCGTGTAAACCCAATTCCTTTTGAGGGTCGACTGGATATTCCCGGGGCCCCATCCTCACCAAATATGAAGGCCTAAATATGGGATACAGGGGGTTAGACAGCCCATTGAACGATATCCCATTATAACTGTATTATACGAAATTTCCTATTTTCGCCAGACTAGCTAAGCCTGTTAATGGCCATGTAAACCCAATTCCTTTTGAGGGTCGACTGGGCTTTCCCGGGGCCCCATCCTCACTAAATATGAAGGCCCAAATATGGGATACAGGGGATTATCCAGCCCCTCGAAAGATATACTACTATAACTGTATTATACGAAATTTCCTATTTTCGCCAGGCTAGCTTTGCCTGTTAATGGCCGTGTAAACCCAATTCCTTTTGAGAGTCGACTTGACATTCCCGAAGACCCATCCTTTCCAAAAATTTAGGCCCAAATATGGGATACAGGGGGTTAGCCAGCCCCTCGAATGATATACCACTATAACTGTATTATACGAAATTTCCTATTTTCGCCAGGCAAGCTTTGCCTGTTAGTGGCCGTGTAAACCCAATTCCTTTTGAGGGTCGACTGGACTTTCCCGGAGCCCCATCCTCACCAAATATGAAGGCCCAAATATGGGATACAGGGGGTTAGCCAGCCCCTTGAAATATATCCCATTATAACTGTATTATACGAAATTTCCTATTTTCGCCAGGCTAGCTTAGCCTATAAATGGTCGTGTAAACCCAATTCCGTTTGAGGGTCGATTGGACATTCCCGGGGTCCCATCCTCACCAAATATGAAGGCCCAAATATGGGATACAGGGGGTTAGCCAGCCCCTTGAAATATATCCCATTATAACTGTATTATACGAAATTTCCTATTTTCGCCAGGCTAGCTAAGCCTGTTAATGGCCGTGTAAACCCAATTCCTTTTTGAGGGTCGACTGGGCTTGCCCGGAGCCTTATCCTCACCAAATATGAAGGCCCAAATATGGGTTACAGGGTGTTAGCCAGCCCCTTCAAAGATATTCCATTATAACTGTATTTTACGAAATTTCCTATTTTCGCCAGGCTAGCTAAGCCTGTTAATGGCCGTGTAAACCCAATTCCTTTTGAGGGTCGACTGGACATTCCCGAAGACCCATCCTCACCAAAAATGAACGCCCAAATATGGGATACAGGGTGTTAGCCAGCCCCTCGAAAGATTTTCCATTATAACTGTATTTTACGAAATTTCCTATTTTCGCCAGGCTAGCTAAGCTTGTTAATGGCCGTGTAAACCCAATTCCTTTTGAGGGTCGACTGGGCATTCCCAGGGCCCCATCCTCACCAGAAATGAAGGCCCAAATATGGGATACAAGGGGTTAGCCAGCCCCTTGAAAGATATCCCATTATAACTGTATTATACGAAATTTCCTATTTTCGCTAGGCTAGCTAAGCCTGTTAATGGCCGTGTAAACCTAATTCCTTTTCAGAGTCGACTGGGCATTTCCGGTGCCTCATCCTCAAGAAAAATGAAGGCCCAAATATAGGACACTGGGGGTTAGCCAGCCCCTTGAAAGATATCCCACTATAACTGTATTATACGAAATTTCCTTTTTTCGCCAGGCTAGCTATGCCTGTTAAGGGCCGTGTAAACCAATTTCCTTTGGTAGGTCGACTGGGCATTCCCGGGGCACCATCCTCACCAGATATGAAGGCCCAAATATGGGATACAGGGGGTTAGCCAGCCCCTCGAAAGATATACCACTATAACTGTATTATACGAAATTTCCTATTCTCGCCAGACTAGCTTTGCCTGTTAATGGCCGTGTAAACCCAATTCCTTTTGAGGGTCGACTGGACATTCCCGAAGACCCATCCTCACCGAAAATTAAGGCCCAAATATGGGATACATGGGTTAAACAGCCCCTTGAAAGATATCCCATTATAACTGTATTACACGAAATTTCCTATTTTTGCCAGGCTAACTAAGCCTGTTAATGGCCGTGTAGACCCAATTCCTTTTGAGGGTCGACTGGACTCGCCCGGAGCCCTATCCTCACCAAATATGAAGGCCGAAATATGGGATACAGGGGGTAAGCCAGCCCCTTGAAAGATATTCCATTATAACTGTATTATACGAAATTTCCTATTTTCGCCAGGCTAACTAAGCCTGTTAATGGCCGTGTAAACCCAATTCCTTTTGAGGGTCCACTGGACTCGCCCGGAGCCCTATCCTCACCAAATATGAAGGCCCAAATATGGGATACAGGGGGTTAGCCAGCCCCTCGAAAGATTTCCCATTATAACTGTATTATACGAAATAACCTATTTTCGCCAGGCTAGCTAAGCCTGTTAATGGCCTTGTAAACCCAATTCCTTTTGAGGGTAGACTGGGCATTCCCGGGGCCCCATCCTTACCAAATATAAGGGCCCAAATATGGGATACAGGAGGTTAGCCAGCCCCTCGAAAGATATCCCATTATAACTGTATTTTACGAAATTTCCTATTTTCGCCAGGCTAGCTAAGCCTGTTAATGGCCGTGTAAACCCAATTCCTTTTGAGGGTCGACTGGGCATTCCCAGGGCCCAATCCTCACCAAAAATGAAGGCCCAAATATGGGATACAGGGGGTAAGCCAGCCCCTTGAAAGATATCCCATTATAACTGTATTATACGAAATTTCATATATTCGCTAGGCTAGCTATGCCTGTTAATGGCCGTTTAAACCTAATTCCTTTTGAGGGTCGACTGGGCATTTCCGGGGCCCTATCCTCAAGAAAAATGAAGGCCCAAATATGGGATACTGGGGGTTAGCCAGCCCCTTGAAAGATATCCCATTATAACTGTATTATACGAAATTTCCTTTTTTCGCCAGGCTAGCTATGCCTGTTAAGGGCCGTGTAAACCCATTTCCTTTGGTAAGTCGACTGGGCATTCTCGGGACCCCATCCTCACCAAATATGAAGGCCCAACTATGGGATACAGGGGGTAAGCCAGCCCCTTGAAAGATATCCCATTATAACTGTATTATACGAAATTTCCTATTTTCGCCAGGCTAGCTAAGCCTGTTCATGGCCGTGTAAACCCAATTCCTTTTGAGGGTCGACTGGATATTCCCGGGGCCCCATCCTCACCAAATATGAAGGCCTAAATATGGGATACAGGGGGTTAGACAGCCCATTGAACAATATCCCATTATAACTGTATTATACGAAATTTCCTATTTTCGCCAGACTAGCTAAGCCTGTTAATGGCCATGTAAACCCAATTCCTTTTGAGGGTCGACTGGGCTTTCCCGGGGCCTCATCCTCACTAAATATGAAGGCCCAAATATGGGATACAGGGGGTTAGCCAGCCCCTCGAAAGATATACTACTTTAACTGTATTATACGAAATTTCCTATTTTCGCCAGGCTAGCTTTGCCTGTTAATGGCCGTGTAAACCCAATTCCTTTTGAGAGTCGACTTGACATTCCCGAAGACCCATCCTCACCAAAAATTAAGGCCCAAATATGGGATACAGGGGGTTAGCCAGCCCCTCGAATGATATACCACTATAACTGTATTATACGAAATTTCCTATTTTCGCCAGGCTAGCTTTGCCTGTTAGTGGCCGTGTAAACCCAATTCCTTTTGAGGGTCGACTGGACTTTCCCGGAGCCCCATCCACACCAAATATGAAGGCCCAAATATGGGATACAGGGGGTTAGCCAGCCCTTTGAAATATATCCCATTATAACTGTATTATACGAAATTTCCTATTTTCGCCAGGCTAACTAAGCCTGTTAATGACCGTGTAAACCCAATTCCTTTTGAGGGTCGACTGGGCATTCCCCGGGACCCATTGTCACCAAAAATGAAGGCCCAAATATGGGATACAGGGGGTTAGCCAGCCCCTCGAAAGATTTCCCATTATAACTGTATTATACGAAATAACCTATTTTCGCCAGGCTAGCTAAGCCTGTTAATGGCCGTGTAAACCCAATTCCTTTTGAGGGTAGACTGGGCATTCCCGGGGCCCCATCCTTACTAAATATAAGGGCCCAAATATGGGATACAGGAGGTTATCCAGCCCCTCGAAAGATATCCCATTATAACTGTATTATACGAAATTTCCTATTTTCGCCAGGCTAGCTAAGCCTGTTAATGGCCGTGTAAACCCAATTCCTTTTGAGGGTCGACTGGGCATTCCCAGGGCCCCATCCTCACCAAAAATGAAGGCCCAAATATGGGATACAGGGGGTAAGCCAGCCCCTTGAAAGATATCCCATTATAACTGTATTATACGAAATTTCATATATTCGCTAGGCTAGCTAAGCCTGTTAATGGCCGTGTAAACCTAATTCCTTTTGAGGGTCGACTGGGCATTTCCGGGGCCCTATCCTCAAGAAAAATGAAGGCCCAAATATGGGATACTGGGGGTTAGCCAGCCCCTTGAAAGATATCCCATTATAACTGTATTATACGAAATTTCCTATTTTCGCCAGGCTAGCTATGCCTGTTAAGGGCCGTGTAAACCCATTTCCTTTGGTAAGTCGACTGGGCATTCTCGGGACCCCATCCTCACCAAATATGAAGGCCCAAATATGGGATACAGGGGGTAAGCCAGCCCCTTGAAAGATATCCCATTATAACTGTATTATACGAAATTTCCTATTTTCGCCAGGCTAGCTAAGCCTGTTCATGGCCGTGTAAACCCAATTCCTTTTGAGGGTCGACTGGATATTCCCGGGGCCCCATCCTCACCAAATATGAAGGCCTAAATATGGGATACAGGGGGTTAGACAGCCCATTGAACGATATCCCATTATAACTGTATTATACGAAATTTCCTATTTTCGCCAGACTAGCTAAGCCTGTTAATGGCCATGTAAACCCAATTCCTTTTGAGGGTCGACTGGGCTTTCCCGGGGCCTCACTTCACTAAATATTTAGGCCCAAATATGGGATACAGGGGGTTAGCCAGCCCCTCGAAAGATATACTACTATAACTGTATTATACGAAATTTCCTATTTTCGCCAGGCTAGCTTTGCCTGTTAATGGCCGTGTAAACCCAATTCCTTTTGAGAGTCGACTTGACATTCCCGAAGACCCATCCTCACCGAAAATTAAGGCCCAAATATGGGATACAGGGGGTTAGCCAGCCCCTTGAATGATATACCACTATAACTGTATTATACGAAATTTCCTATTTTCGCCAGGCTAGCTTTGCCTGTTAGTGGCCGTGTAAACCCAATTCCTTTTGAGGGTCGACTGGACTTTCCCGGAGCCCCATCCTCACCAAATATAAAGGCCCAAATATGGGATACAGGGGGTTAGCCAGCCCCTTGAAATATATCCCATTATAACTGTATTATACGAAATTTCCTATTTTCGCCAGGCTAGCTTAGCCTATAAATGGTTGTGTAAACCCAATTCCGTTTGAGGGTCGACTGGACATTCCCGGGGCCCCATCCTCACCAAATATGAAGGCCCAAATATGGGATACAGGGGGTTAGCCAGCCCCTTGAAATATATCCCATTATACGAAATAACCTATTTTCGCCAGGCTAGCTAAGCCTGTTAATGGCCGTGTTTATAACATTGCATGATAGTATCTTTATATTTTAAAGAATCGTATTTTGTATATATTTGTTAATATTTACATTTTTGAGTGTCTTTGCCTGTGATAACACTACGTGTCGATTTTGTACTATACAGTCCAATAACTTCAAATTACGTATAATTGGGGCGCCAGCGGGGTTTGCTTATTTATATTCAAATATCTAACCGTATAATGGCTGAAAATTATATAAATATAAGTAATAAGGAATCATTCTTTGAATATTATGAGATGATAATTTCGGTCGGGGCCTGATCAAATCTATCATAAAGCCCTGCGGGCTTTATCGGATTTGATCACGCCCCGACCAAAATTATCACCTCATAATACTCAAAAAATAATCCCTTATTCCTTAAATATATTTGCTACATTGAGTTGATTAAAATGTTTCCCTATCTACATTTTTGTGTAGAAAAACTGGTTAAATTTAAACATACTTTGTAACTCTAAACTTAGCATTCGTGGAACAATAAAAAATAAATTTTGTATAATTATGTTTTTGAATTACGAGGACAAATTAATTTTAAGCTTATATATAATTTTGTTTTTTAAATACAAGGTCCAATTAATTTTAAGCTGATATTAAGTTTTTAAAATATTCAAATAATAATAAAAGCAAGGATTTCAAGTGAGTTAGCGTAAATATCAAAACGTCATTAGCCTTTAATATATCATATTGGATCCATTGGATTTATCTATTTATTTTTTTTATTTTGACAGTAACAAGAAGTACTTTTTAAAGTTTGGGCATGAATTTAACTATTCATATAATAAAAGTTTGACAATAAAAGTTCACATTATTTTGCAAAAAAGTTGCTTTGAAACAAAGGACATAATTTATACGCCCACTTTTGAAGGACGGTAATTAAAAACTATATGCATAGCCACATTGTCTTGATATACTAGTAAACATACACCAAACACACAATTTAGGAAACAACAGTTCATACTCCTGGTTTTATCTTTACCAATTATCAGACTAGGAAAAACATGTTAGCACACCCTCTTACGATGAGGAACATTGTGTTGATCATATCGGTGGAAACCCACGGTCGTGGTTTCCGATGATAAATAAAAACTTTAACCCATCACTTCTTTTTTCCTTTGTTCCTTTTCTTAAATATTTTTGCAAGCCTAGTAATAATAATTTCCCATAATTCAATTAATCAATGTATTCTTGTAATAAGAAAAATTGTTGTCCTTGTGTTGCCCTTTTACTTGTATGTGTTGTAGTAACTAAGATGGACAACACCGACTGATATACGAGGGTTGTCGAAATAAATCAAGGACAATTATATTTTTATATTGAGATCGGCGCTTGTGCCAGCTCGGAGAATGGATGTATATTTAGAATATAATTAAATGGTATACTTAAAGAAGTCATGTGGAACAAGGATAAACCATTTTTTTAAAAAATGTCAAGAATATGGAAAACGACTTATCCACTGGCTACGACCTTCATCGGTTTACCAACCAATTTTCTTGACACAAAATCTACAAGATGATAAACGTTGCAAGAATGAATACATTTACTTTTATCATATCAAATACATTCAATTCCTTAAGTAAAACATGAATTCTCCAACTTAGGTAAAAAGGAATGTAAGCTGAAATAATTACTGTATTTACACATCACTTGCAGATAAAACTTAAAATACATTGTTTTAGGTATTGTATAATACATGTTATCGAGTTTAGCAACTGTGGTATTCTTTATATATAAACATTACACATTTTAACATGTGATCAAACTGTTTATACATTAATAAATGTAAACAACCTTTAATCAATAACTTCAAAGCTAATACTTATGAAACTACAAAAAAATTATTTACTAGATTCATTCCGTCCTTCCGAAATTGGCCTGTAACATACAATAATTGTCATTTCATTACCCTTTTTCAGATACGGTTGAGTTTGTGTTAATCAAGCACAGATATAGCCAACGTATGGATATTGTTAATCAGGCACATAAACAGTCTTGTAGGTTGTTAATCAGGCACAGGTACAGTCATGTATGTTGTTCATCAGGCACAGGTATATTTATGTGTGTTGTTGATCAGGCACAAGTACAATCATGTATGTTGTTGATCAGGCACAGGTACAGTCATGTATGTTGTTGAATAGGCACAGGTACAGTCATGTATGTTGGTGATCAGGCACAGATACATTCATGTGTGTTGTTAATCAGGCACAGGTACATTTAATATGTGTGTTGTTAATCAGGCACAGGTACAGTCATGGATGTTGTTAATCAGACACAGGTACAGTTAATATGTGTGTTGTTAATCAGGCACAAGTAAAGCAATGTATGTTGTTAATCAGGCACAGGTACATTCATATGTGTTATTAGTCTGGCACAGGTTTATTATAAATTTTCAATAATTCTAAATTATCTCCCCTTTAAAGAGGGCGTGGCCCTTCATTTGAACAAACTTAAATCCCATAACCGTAACTTAAGTAGTTAATAGTTAATATATGGATATCGATACATTTTAGTGACCATGAAAAAACCATATGCAGTTTTACTAAATATAATTTTCGATGGGCTAGCTAAATTTTCAGACACTACCTTCTTGTCCGAACTTAAAAAAACCGCACAGAGATTTCTAACATAGGAGAAATCAGTTACGCTGTAGAACCCAACGTCCTGGTTTTCAAAATATCCAAAACAGAATGCAAAGTCGAATTTGGGGTCAAGAGGGGCAGCTTTCGGAGTATCTTTTATGTTTATGACCATATCGTTTGTTGGATTTTCGGTATACCTACCATCTTGCACATTCAAAGTGACAAATCTCTTTCGTTTTTTAAAAATCTACCACCTATCATATTTCCAGGTTTGTCTTTCTCTTCGACGAATAAACTAATTGGCTCACGAGCAAACCCTTTATTTACACTGCTTTTGATGGCATGTGGTGATAACGAACAGTGTTCAAAATCAAAATCCAAAGGAAAAATACAAAATTGAAGCAGAGCAAACACGGACCTATAAAAAGAAAAAAATAGAGGTAGGACCAGGTGCCATGGAGGATGAGCATCCTCTGCTGACCGGTCACATCCGCCGTGTGCTCTTTTTCGTAATCGGCATTGTCGTAATGAAGCATTTAGGCGGGAAATAAGAAACAAGTATTCCTTTTAAAGGAATGATCGGCATGTAGGTTAATATCATTGGTCAGCTCTGTTAATGTACATGCAATAAACTGTATATAGCACCTTGTTGATTTTTCCGATATAAGTAACATTTGTTCAAAGATAAGATTGCATGTAAACGAATTTACAGGCACGTAGCAGGGGGGCCGGGGTTTTTTTTGTTGTTTGTTTTTTGTTTTTTTTTTGCTTGTCAAGATTTTTGGATGACTCTAGCCCCCTACTTTCAAAAACGATACTACGTGCCTGCAATAGTTGTCTATCAAATTTTGATATAGGAGACTCTTTGGCAAACTTAAAGGAGATGACATTAAACTTTGTTTGAAGAAACCAAAATTCTACATTCAATTATCTTGTAATTTCTAAATTGTAATTAATTCAAAACCTAACCTTAACAGCATATCTTTTTATTTACAATCCAAATATCATGTTTATCTCCGGACAAATGGATTATGATTCTGTTTGGGTACGACTCATTTTGGGTACGACTTTACTTTACTCCGTTCCGAAATAGCAAGGCATGAATATGCTATACTTTTAGTAGGCGAATTATACTTCCGATAAATATTCTTACGCATATGTGAAGACAAACGTGATAAGAATCAGTTTGTATGTAACTGTATAAACGTTTTAATTTCAAGGCAAACGGATAAGAGTAACATTTATTTAGTATTCTACGTGTTATTAAAGATTTAAATGAGGTTGTCATTGCAAAGTAAATAAGGTAGTGCAAGGCGAAATGCGTGCGCAAATAGTAACATGTGATCGGCCGAAGCCGATCACAAAAATAAGTTTATTCAGATAAGATATACAAATAAACCACGCTGTTATAGCGACTAATATACACGAATTCCCCAAGGATAGTCTGGAATTAATCTCTGGGTAAAATTATGAAAAACAGAATTGTATTGAAAAATATGACGTTTCCCGGCTAGCATTAGCACGGGTTATGAAGACAACTCTTAATAAAAATAAGAGGTTTTTCTATATTCGATAAAAATATGCTTTTTGATTAAAAAAGACAACCCTGAAATTGTAGTGCGGAAATGACATAATTAGTTTATTACCTTCACAAATGAATATACGTAGTTTAATTTGTGGTGTAAAGTTATTTTTAATTTCCGTTATGAGTAACGATCCTCTTCGAGTGCATTAAACAAATATCATCATTTGTTATTTTTGTCTGTATATAAAAATTTAAATAATTCCAAAATTTAACAACAATAAAATCTATCACCGATGGGTTAGCATCACCCAACCCTATATCCTTCTTCCTCTCTCCATGAGTGAGGAGGGGGGGGGGGGGGAAATGTTCTCCAGCACCCATGAGCGGGCTATGTATTTTTTCTTCATTGCTTGAGCTACATTCATTACTGTTAAAAACTCCAAAGAACTCATTTTATTGTTCGAGTGATTAGCGTCAGCGTGTTATGAAGATCTTTTCTGCAATGATTGCTACCTTCATAACCCGCATGAATTACCAAAAAAACATTTTATTGGTTAAAACACGTATTAATTATGCATAACTATACCTGTGTCTGATTAACAACATACATGGCGGTACCTGTGCTTGATAAACAACATACATGTCTTAACCTGTGTCTGATTAACAACATGCATAACTGTACCTATGCCTGATCAACAACATACATAACTAAATCTGTGCTTGATTAACAGCATAAACGACTATACCTGTTCCTGATTAACAATATACGTGGTGAAAAGCCGACAAAATATTTTATTGCTCTTGAAAAAAGAAATTACATAAAAAAAAACAGTATCCAAACTCATAGATGATAATGGGATTACAGTTACAAACCAACAAGAAATACTTCTAGAAATTAAAACCTTTTATCAAACATTATACAGCAATAAAGATAATGAATTATGCAATGTTAATCTAGAAGACATAGTTGATAATCACTTAGTTAATAAACTTAACAATACAATGGTTGAAAAACTAGAAGGACAAATTACTTATATAGAGGCACTAAACGCTATTAAAAATATGAAAAATGATAAATCACCTGGCCCAGATGGTTTTACTACAGAATTCTATAAATTTTTCTGGAAAGATATTTCTCATTTTTGGCTAATGTCAGCTAATGAAGGCTTTGAAAAGGGTACGTTGTCTACCACTCAGAAACTAGGGATTATATCAATTATACCAAAGGAAGACAAATGTAGAGAATACCTAAAATACTGGAGACCAATATCACTTTTAAATGTATCATATAAACTTATATCAGCATGTATTGCAAATAGATTAAAACAAGTATTAAATCATATAATAAATGTAAACCAAAAGGGATTCTTAAAAGGCAGATTTATCGGGGGAAATACTCGTTTTGTATATGATATTATTCAAGAATCAAATATAAGGCAAATTCCAGGAGTACTTCTACTTATAGACTTTGAAAAAAACATTTGACTCTATCTCATGGTCTTTTATGTATAAATCATTAAAGTTTTTTTTAAATTTGGCCCCAATATTATAAGATGGGTAAAAACACTTTATACAGATGCTAAACTATGTGCAATTCAAAATGGATTTTTTTCTGATTTTTTTAATATTGGGCGTGGTTGTCGACAAGGTGACACCATTTCACCCAATTTATTTAATATATGTGTGGAAATAATGGGGATTATGATAAGACAAAATAAAAATATTAGAGGTATACATATACAAAAAGAATACTGTTTGTTTCAATATGCGGATGATACAATAATGTTTTTAGATGGAACAGAGAAAAGTTTAAAAGCAGCTTTGGATCTTCTTTTCCAATTCTCAAAATATTCAGGATTAAAACCCAACTTTGGAAAAACAAAGGCAATTTGGATAGGATCAAAATCTGGAAGCAGTGTAATTCTATTTCCAAATTTTAAAATACAATGGACAAACGAAGATTTCAATGTATTAGGAATTAAATTTAACTCAAGTCTCACTAATATTACAGAAATAAACTTTGAACCAAAACTCGCATCAATTATCAAAGAAATAAATAACTGGAATAAAAGACAGTTGACTCCTTTAGGAAAAATAACGGTCATAAAATCACTTTTATTACCCAAATTGACCCATCTGTTTATAACATTGCCTACACCCTTTAAACAGTGGATAACACAACTTGAAAAACTATTTTTTCAATTTATCTGGAATGGGAAAAATGATAAGGTGTCAAGAAAATTATTAATTCAGAAATATACTGATGGGGGACTCCAAATGGTGCACTTAGAATCATATATCAAATCACTCAAATTATCATGGTTCAGAAGAATTTTACAGTCTACAGATGATCTACTGAATACTCATTTTGGTGTAATTACAAAAAGTATAGTCTCAAAATTTTGTTAATCAGGCACATGTACAATCATGTATGTAGTAAATCAGGCAAAGGTGCAATCTTTTATGGTGTTAATCATTCACAAGTACAGTTCTGGATGTTGTTAATCAGGCACAAATACAGTCATGGATGTTGTTAAACAACCACAAGTATATGTAGCTTATAAGGGAGATATATTGACAAGGATATGGCACAGAAATTAAAATTATTAACATATGGTTACTATATTTCCTCTTTTTAGTAGCCATAAATATGAATATTTAATATAAGATATATCGGTTTTGTTTTAAATATTGGATTATCTCTCTTTGGTCAAGTTAATGTAAGCGATAGATGGAAGTCGTAAAAATGCTTACCTTGTCATTGGAAATCTAAAAAATTATTTTGTTAAAAACCATTCTGATTGCACACACAAGTATTTTGAAGTTGAAATTAAAAAGATGCTTTAGTTTCTGATAGACAACATCTATGTAGTTTTTGGAAATCAAGTCTTCCAACAGTCTGTTGGAATTCCCATGGGAACCAATTGTGCCCCAATGTTAGCAGACATATTTTTGTATTCTTATGAAGCAGAATTTATTCAAAAACTTGTACGTAAAAAAAAATAAATCACTCGCGGTGGCCTTCAACTCAACATTCAGGTATATCGACGACGTATTATCAATTAACAATTGTTATTTCCATATTTACGTCGACTCAATATATCCGAGTGAACTTGAAATAAAACATACCACGGAGTCTGCGTCATCTGTTTCATATTTGGATATTTTACTGGAAATGGACATTGATGGTAACCTAACAACAAAACTTTATGATAAACGCGATGACTTCAATTTTTCTATAGTCAATTTTCCTTACTTATGTAGCAATATACCTTCATCACCTGCATATGATGTTTTTGTCTCTCAGTTAATTCGATACGCAAGGGATGCTCTTCGTATAAACAGTTTCTAAGGCGAAGCAAGCTACTGACAAACAAGTTGATAAAACAGGACTATATACAGTCTCGTTTGAAGTCATCTTTTCGTAAGTTCTATGGTCGATACAACGACCTTGTCAGCAAATACAATATTCCACTTGGTCGCATGCTGACTGACGTTTTTCATACTAATTGTTAGACCATAATTAATCACCTAATTGTCTACGGACTTTTCCGTTTTTTTTTCCCGATTACGACAAAGAGCACACGGCGGGTGTGACCGATCAGCAGAGGATGCTCACTCCTCCATGGCACCTGATCCTACCTTTATCTTTTTGGAGGTCCGTGTTGCTCTGCTTTGAATTTTATTACGTTTTATAGATTTTTGAGATGGTTGACGGTTTGTCATTGTCATTTTTTCATTGAAAAATTATACACTGTTTCATCAAATATAAAGGCAACATATATATCTGTATACATCCAGGTATCATGTGATACAACATGGTCGATCCGGCATCAGGTGGATGCTCCCTCGATGATTGTCCAGAGGTGCGCCAACCGTGGGAAAACACTCAGCTCTCCGTCTTTTATATTGAAAACTACGCTGCAACACAATGTCTATACAGTCATGTACATGAACTGTACACATAAATAGTCTCAGTGTTGCACTATTAACCGATTCTCACGCTCCCTCCATAACCACACAGAAGCCATTAATTTTCTTCTTCTTAGCTCCGATGTTCGGTAACTTGCCGTTCATGTTTTCCGACAGCCCTCAATGCCCTCTACTGTCATGTTGTCCAAAGCCCTGTCATTCAGTCAACTGAAAGATAACAAAAAGATGACAGTTTCAAATGTCAAATGGCATTTGACATTTATTTTTACGTAGCTTGTTTGTGTTGCTGTTTTTAATAGAATCAATTTTTTTGTTGAAAAATATTACATTTCTAAGCCAAACATATCGTTTAAAGATGATGGTTATTAATTTGTTCAGGATTTCTTTAACTGAGTTGAAGGTAAGGGTTTCAGTAAAATTAATGATTTGTAATTATAAATAGCAAAGCAAAGGTAAACAACGTTAACAGTTGTCAAAATTGAGGACATTGCAAAGGACTAGGTCAATTTATATTAGAAATATCGATCATTTAGGTCAACTTCAACGTTTCGTTGAAAATCACATGAAGAGTCCTTTTTTCTGATGGTCTAGTCATAATGTCCATTTAACCAAATAGGGCGTCATTTTATAAATCAATTCTTCCGTCTGTTGATAGAATACTCTGTGTATGATAACTGATATTAATAAGCTCATATTCCGCATTCGGGTTACTCCCTGTACATTTATACAGTTGTCATTTAAGCATTAAATGCTCATTTTGGATGTCGTCGGTCATATATGAAACCGGGCCGTGCAGACAAATTGAATACTGCACGTCCTGCTGTGTTATTGGCAGGGATGGGGTCAATTACAATGGAAAATAATTAAATTACCATTAGCATTAAAAGAGTTTTTAATGTAATTAATTAAATTACAATTACTTTGCAGATGTAATTAATTCAATTACAAATTACATTTGTCATCGACATTTACTAAAACCATGATTTAGCTACAAAACATAAACATTTAAGGAGGTATGTCTATAATGTTAATAAAAGTTTGTAATAATCAAAATAATTTCACTGTTTTAGAATTTGCTATCTACTCTGTCAGGTAACAATTTTGGGAAAGAAAAATATATAAATTTGGTTTTATTGTTCATTTCAAAACGAAGGTAGTCACAATATGGAAGTGTCCCATACCACCTTGATATTCAATTAAGCATTGGGTCATTATTTTTTGAAAGAAACAATCTCATAACTGCAGCGGTGTGTGCATACAAACTGGGTAAAGTTTTATTTAAATTCTTGCCTTGTCTGCAAATGTGATTTATACCTTAAAATCCCAAGGGTAAGATCATATTAATGGAAGATCCACTGTAACAGCCACAAGCGTGAAATTTGATTTTTGCTTATGACGTTGCAGTTTACGGCGTTTAACGTTTGTGACGTCATAATAAAACTCGTCATTTTAACCTTTGAGTACCCTGTGTGTGTTCATGTGTTATAACTGCCGTTGCTTTCAACATACTTTACAGGCAAAACATATGTGGAATGTAAATATTAAACATTTGAAAGTCATATTCCCTTACCTACACCTATCATGTCTTAACTAAAGTATTTCCTGCATGCAAAACTTTTATCTGAAAATTTTCTTCTTTGCATTTATATCCACTATTTTTTTCTTTATAAACACAATGCCAAATACAGGTTAATCTCAGGTAGAGGGACAGACTATAATTTGAATCAAAACACAATTCGCACCTGTTCTTCTGTACCTAATTATCAAATGTATGCAAAATAAGAAAATACACTCTGTGGACATGTTTGGCATCAAAAACTGAAAACCCATTTGAAGCCATACATTTTAGCTTTAGGTATTGTAAGCTATCAAATACAAATTATGACTTAAAATTTTATATACATGTAATTTATAATTTTTATTAACATTGATTCTGTTTGTATATTAAACAGTGATTGTTTTAACTAATTCAATGATAATTCAGTCAATTGACACATTAATTATTCCAATAAGAAAAAAAGTAAGTATTTGGTAAGGAAACAGATCAAGCAGATCAGCAAATACATGTACTTAATTAAATTTGGGAAACTTATAAGTAGATATTGAATCACTGAAAAAATTTATTTAAAAAAATATTTAGTATGGGTAATCTAATAATAGTTCAATGCTTTTTAACTACTCTTCCTAACTTGACCCTGTACCATTGATACTATTGATAGAACAATGGGTAGTGGACAGCTTCATATTTATATGTCCATCAGTGTGTAATTTAAAGTCATTTAAAAGTAATTGGAATTACATGCCTTTTTTGAAAGTAATTAATTAAATTACCATTACATGTAATTAAAAATAAACACGAGAGTCGCCATTCAATAAACGAAATATTTCAAAATTGAGTGCGTTGGGATAAGCAGAGTAAGAAGAAAACACAATTTAATCGTATTAATAGCTCCTTTAATACGATTTACATATTAATTTTATTAATGCTAGATGGAAACAAATAGTCAAACTATTCACTTGTGTGAGACCTTAAAATTACCAAAGACAATTAAAATCGTCTAATTTTCTGGACAACCAGATCCTTCTTTAGGACAAAAAATGCATAAAAGAACGAAATAAAAAACTTGCCAAGCACTATAACTCGACATATGTGAATCATATGTGGATCATATGATTTGTTTTATATGAGATCATAAAAAGGGGCATCATATGTGAATCATATGTGACAAATCATATGATCCACATATGATTCACATATTGTTTACATATGATACCCCTTTCATATGATTCAAATATAAAAATTTAATGTGTGTTGGAAGTTATTTTCATATGAAAATCATATGAAAGGGGCATCATACATGTATGTAAATCATATAAAACATACATATGTGGTTTTTTTATATTTACCAAAAATTAAATATATACTTGTGAACATAGAAAATAGGTATTTCTGCTTTAGATAAAATTTATCAATAAATTGCTAAAGTTTGTAAATACATGCATATTTTTTTACACATCCATCCACAAAATGTCTTGTTTTACATACAAAGAAATAACTTGTTATACACAGTGCAAATAATTTAATTATTCAAAGAATATAAAAACGATACATCTATTCTACTTAAAAACAACTTTTCAGTTGTATCAGAAAATGACTGGTGGGACCCTGGGGTTGGCCCTTACGTCGGTAGGGCCCATTAGAGGTTTTACTCGGCGAGTGATAATGCTTCTGTGGACGCCCCCTACGGTGGACGGGCTTGAACTGACCGTCATCACTTTTGTCTGGGCCTTCAACAGGATCAGCTCCTTTTTCTTGAGAACTTGAGCCTTGCGTCCTGCAGTTCCCGTCCGATCCCACATACTGTGAACCTTCCCCGCTCACAAACTTCTCCCGATACCTGGCCAGCCACAAGGGGATGTTCCTGTCTTTACACTTTTTAAGGCGGTCATTATTGGCTACCATCACGGCCGTCTTGGTCTTTACACGTTAGAGGTATGGGGACAGCCGCTTGAAGATGATTCCAGGACCCTTCCAGGACGGGCTCAACTTCCGGCACTTGCCCTTCTCAGTCGCAGTGTCTAGCATATATACCAAGTCACCCTCATTAAAGGGACGGGTGGCTGCTTTAAGGTCAAAGTCCCTTTTCATCCGCTCTTCTGAGGTGTTCAAGCGTCTACGGGCGGTTTCATACGCACACTGTATTCTCTCCTCCAGATCCGTCACATAGGTATCCAGATTCATAGGGCTCTCCTGCAGGGGAGGCCTGTTCATCATACTGGCCGGCGTGTTAACTTCCCTGCTTAACATCAGCTTATTGGCAGTGAAACCCGAGTGGCGGTTCACCGCAGAACGCAAGGCCCCGGAAACCTGTGCGAGATGCTCGTCCCAACAATCCTGAGCTTTGTCAATATAGCATATGACAGCATCCATAAGGTTCTGATTATGTCGTTCAACCTGTCCGTTAGCCGACGGGCGGTAAGGGGTAGTGCGAGCATTGAGGATCTTCCGGAGATCACACCGTGAATAGCTTGCTCTCAAAATTACGCCCCTGATCTGTTAAGATCTGAAACGGGCATCCGAACTCATTAACCGCTGCTGTGGAGTAACCTCGGCCGTTTGCGAAGAAAAGGGACACATTCCACCCATTTTGTGAACTGGTCCTGACTCCCAACTGAGCCAACTGATCCTGGGGGTACCTTAAACTCAGCAAACAGATAACGCTATGGTGATCCGTTCGTACAATAAATCTCCTGCCCAGCAGGTAATTTATAATGGCGATACATGCGTGTGAACCAAATAACGGCCAGGAGCTCCTTGCGGGTAGTACAGTACCTCCTCTGCTCTGCGGAGAAGGTGAGGCTCCCATAGGCTATGGGCCGCTCCTGCCCCTCCTGAACTTGGCACAGCTCGGCTCTTATTGCCTCTGCAGAGGCATCCGTATCCAGCACAAACTGACCATCGGCTGTAGGTAAGGCCAGTACCGGGGGTGAAATGAGGGCTCTCCGGAGAGCATCAAAGGCTGTCTGCTGCTCAGGGCCCCATAGGAAGGGCTTCTTTCCCGTGATGTTGTACAAAGGTTGAGACATCTAGGCGAAGCCTGCATTAAAACCGTGATTGTAATTGGCGAAGCCCAGAAACCACTCCACATCCTTCACATTGGAGGGTGTCTCCCAGCCCTTCACGGCCTCTATGTATTCATCATCCATCTCTACTCCGGTCCCACTGACCTGCCTCCCCAGGAACTCCACTCGGCGCCGGAACAGCTCACACTTCTTAGGCTTGAACTTCAAGTCATACTCCCGGAATCGCTGAAACACCTGTCTCGAGTTAGCCAGTTGGTCCTCACCAAGGCATCATCTAAGAAGGTCAGAACGATACTCCAAGTCAGTCCTCGCAGCACTAAGTTCATGGTTTGGGAAAAGGTGGCTGGGGCGTTGCATAGACCAAACTTCCATCCTCTTGAACTCAAACAGGCCATAACGAGTATTGTAGGCAGTTTTCTTCCTGTCCTTGGGGCTGATCATAATTTGATGAAATGCAGAGTTAGCGTCTAACTTAGGGGACCAAACGTTTCCCGACAGGGTATCCAGGCACTCATAAATAAGTGGAGGGGGAAAGCATCCTTCCGGGTGACATTGTTCAGCCTGCGGAAATCCAGGCACCATCGGACTTGTCCGTCCTTCTTGCGGATGAGGACCGGCGCTGAAGCCCACTCGGACATGGAGGGCTGAATCACTCCAGCGTCAAGCAACTTTTTAAGGTGCGCCTCCTCTTCGTCCGAAAAGAACACAGGGGTACGCCGCATCCTCTCTTTGACAGGCGGCGCATCAGCAGTGTCAATCTCATGCTCCAGGGCAGTGATGTTTCCGAAATCAAACCCACTCTGAGCGAACACATCTTGGAACTAGGACAGCAGACTGGCAAGCTCTGACCGCTCCTCATCACTCAGCTCGGAAGAGGATCTCTCAAGTAGATCTTGCAGGTGGGCGTGTACTTCAGGTGGTGTGCCCTCGGTCCCGCTTTCAGCTACGCTGTGCATCTCCCTCATCAAATAGGGCACCGGCATGTATGGCTCTGCCTCTACTGCTTCTCCAATAACACTGCCCTACTCCAAGGACACATCTTTCTCAGATGCTTTAACTAAGCAGGCCAAAGAGGCCTCTCCAGCAGCATGATACGTATGTGGCATGAGTATGGCGTCCGATAAGTCCTCAATCCTCGGAACAACCAGGAAATCTGACAGACCTCTATCTAGCCTAAAAGGGCACATGACTGCCGAACCTGCAGGAACTTGAACCTTTCTCACCAAAGTCACGCGGGCCTTCGTCTGAGCATTCCCCCGTCCAAAGGCCATCTGAATCATCTCACCGTCGAGAATCAGTATCCCATGCCGCAGGTCAAGTTGAGCGCCGTGATCTCTCATGATATTCATCCCCAGCAGCATTTGGTCCTTGAGGGGGGCTACATACGAGTCAACCCGATATGTGGGCTGGCCAACACGAAAATCAAATGGGCCCGCCACAAAACCCTTGAGTCGCGCTCCGTGTCCGGCATGAAACAAAGTAACATGTCTTTTTATAGGGGGCTTTGGCTCCAGCTGGTCATAAAACATCTTCCCCAGGACACTAACCTCCGCCCCGGTATTCACTACAGCCTCAATGGGTGACCCTTGGATCCTCAACTGAACCGAATAGCTGGTCTGCGGGCGTACCTGCCCTACCACCACGCACAGGTCATCTCCCTCATCGGCCGTCTCACTGGACTGGGGCGTCAAGTCCTCTCCGATGTCTTCCATAACCACAACCTCATGGCAACCGGACTCGACAAATTCTTCACTGGGCCCCATTACAGGCTCCGGACTCTGGCCTGCAGGAGTCGAGAATCCCCTCCCCGGAACCACAGGTTTATCATCAGAAAATAGATCAAGTGACGGGGACCTCTCAAATCTCTTCAGCCCACTGCGTACTTTCTCGCTCTTCATGCAGGAGCGCACCTTTACTGCCCGCTGGTTGGAACTTGGCTTTTGAGTAGGTTGTTCCCGGGGGCGTTCCTGCCTCCGCACTTCTATCTGGAGTCAGCATACGCACAGCTCCCGAAGGCCGACTTTCACTGAAAGATCTCTTCCTGAACCTAGGTCCTCCGCGATTCCCTTCTGCCGGATTGGCAACTCGGTTGGATAGGGGGCGCCTCTCTGCCTCACCTACTCCTCCCTCTGACCTCCGCCTAGTATGCAGAGGGCACTCCTTACGTGTCCCTTCTCTCCATACCGGTAGCACAGGCTCTCCCTGGGTCCAACATCCTGACTGACAGAGGATGGGGCGGCTTCCGGCTTCCCTCCGGCCTCCTTAAGGGCCATCTCCAGTTGGTATACCCGTCCCCTTAACTCCTGCGCCTCTCTACTCTCCGACAGGGCGGAGACTGTACTGTTTTTCCTCATCTCTGAAATAATCTTTCTCTTTTCCCTCAGGGCTTCTTCTAGCTTGGTAACCCGACTCTCAATCTTGTCATTAGTCTTCCTGTCTGTGTCCATTCCTTCTGACCAAGTAGCCTCCTCAGTCAACTCTCTCACTGTCTTATGCCGTTGAGGCCTACTGCGGCGCGAGTGTTGATAATACTGCATCCTGCGTCCAAGGCTGGCAGGCCGGTATCGACATCCTCCGCAACATAGCATAGAAGGGGTATGGCCTGGGTGTGGATATCCGGTAGCTGGGAGAAGGCCCGTGTGGCTAATGTGAGCACTCGATCCGCCCACTCCCTCATCAGGGACTCACCGCTGTTCTGCGATGCAGATTGGAAGTTGAGCTGTTTGTGAGATCCGGAGCCGCAGTGCCGAAGCGCTTATCAAACTTCCTGAGGATATCATTAAACCGCGCCCTCCAGTCTTTGTCCACCGCTGGCTGCAAGAGAGTCTCACGAACTTGTGCAGGAATGCCTTCCAGTTAGACACGCCATCATACCGCAGGTCCTTGTACTTCGGCTTGGTACGAGGGGCTGTTGGCTTCTCAGCTTGATTGCGTGATTTACGACGCGGGGTAACAGGGACAGGGGGCGGGGGCTGGGTAGGTAATGTGGAAGGTTGACGGTGCTGCCGGGCCAGCGATCTGGTCGGCCCAGCAGAGACATGGGTTCTCTCGTACTCAGGTGAAGGGTCCCTAGGTGTATAGGGCCACTAGGCTGCTGTTGCTGTGGGGTGTGTTGGCTTGGAGTACTAAAGTGTATCCGGGTTTCCCTGGGAGAGAGTTCATACATTTGTGGGTGAACTTGAGCTACTCCGATCCACCCTCCTCTCTAAAATAATAAGGCTGGGGCGGCACCACATGTGCAAGGGCAGAGCCACCAAGGCTGCTAGATTGGGGTACGAAGAGGCCCAAATGGGTGCCATCCGGGCTGAACACAGTTTGACAGCCCGGGGGTAGGAGTGTGGTCCGGGCATAGCCTGAGTCTAACTGTGGTTGTGTGCCCTGAAGTGGGGGTCCCCCCGCTAGATGTCACCACACTGTGTCCCTGGGTCGTGAAAGTCTGGGTCGTGGAGCCCGGTAACTGAAAATCATGATCAGTCGACTGGGCAGGGCGGGGAGGAACAGTATTGTCCCCCAGACCGGGTTAATGGTGTCTGAAGATGCCCCCGTGGACTGGCATGTTGACTTCCCGAGGGCTGGGGTGCGGGGCCTGTGGACCCAGCTGATGGGGAAGGGTAGGGCTGCTGACCGTGGGTGGGTGGGGAATCAAAGACCATGGTCTTGGGTGCCAGTACACCACTGGCCGAGGGTAGGGGCTGCGGTGGAATAACAATGTGATCCCTGGACTCAAATGTAGTACTAGTAGTATTGACTGTTGTACCCAGTTAACACAACAACGTTTTCACAACGTGAATCTGTGTGGTTTTTCTTACGTTATAATAACATTTTCTAAAAACATTTCTAAGAAATGTTTACAAAACATTTTAAAAAACGTTATTACAACGTAAATCTGTGTGGTTTTTCTTACGTTATAATAACGTTTTCTAAAAACATTTCTAAGAAATGTTTACAAAACGTTTGAAAGAAACATTTTCTAAACATTGTTTGTTATCATTTAGGTAAAGTTGTTTAAATTATTTTCATATACTTATAAAACTTTTTTTCTATTTTATAAACCTTAGGTTTTTAATACAATAGTTTTAAATGTTAAAGACATGAGCCTTAAACATTTTCATATACAACATAACATCATTTAAAATTTTCCAACTGTATTATCACATAACTATACTTCACAAAATGAACGATATAAATCCACATTATAATCCATTGTCATTAGATATCAAGAGTTCACAGCATCCCAATGGTCACAGTTTCACAATTGTTGGAAAAGTTTTCACACATTTCGATTGTTATGGTCGCAACACATGTGTTTCATTGAATTTCTTAGCCCTAAAAAAAGAACAAAAACAGAAAAACAAAACAAATAAAAACAAAACCAAAAAATAAAATAAAACATCTGGTCAGTGGAATTGAATCATTAAAATTGTTTCTCCTGTGATGCATTTAGCAAGTTCAATCAATAATTGCATGTAGTTTGTATAAAAATACATATTAAATGCTGGGGAATAAATTTCAAATACCTATATGTTTGATAACCAAAGAAAGTCATATCTTTGGCTAATATCAACACAATGAAACTAAACTTCTCACTCTGGAACGGTACACTGTAGTCAAGTTTTGGGAGCAGCCCCTAGTAAATGGTAAAATATAATAACTGTATTTAAAAGTTGAAACAACATGGTATTGGAATTACCACTAGTGAGTTGCATGTACACATGTATTGCCAATTAAATAACACAAGCGGTATACAGATATGATATGACTTAGCGCAAAGCAGTTAAATGTAAATGTGCACACTACCAAAGTTGTTATTCTGCATTGAAAGATAAAAAATACTTACATTTACCTAAAATATCCCCAATTGTAAATCCTTGCTCTTTGTAAAACGGCGTGGGTTTTCCAAAAATTCTGACCCACTTAGATAACAAATAGTTCATCCCGCTGTGACATTCAATTAACTCGCAATATTTACAATTTCCAGTGACTTTGCCTGTGATAACACTACGTATCGATTTTGTCCTATATAACCCATAACTTCAAATTGAGGCGCCAACGGGGTTTGCTTATTTATATTAAAATATATAATCGTACGATGGCTTAAATTATAAAAATATAAGTAATAAGGAATCATTACTTGAATATTATGAGGTGATAATTTCGGTCGGGGCGTGATCAAATCTATCATAAAGCCCTTTGGGCTTTATTGGATTTGATCACGCCCCGACCGAAATTATCACCTCATAATCCTCAAAGAATGACTCATTATTCCTTAAGGGGGAACTGGGCGTTGCAGTGTAAAATTATTTGTCAATGAATTTTTTTGCTTTTTTAAACACATTAACATTAAGATGTCCTCTACAGCATATATCATTTTCATGACTACTTTCTTACCTTGCAAGAGAGATATTTTTTGAGAATTGTCCACCTTTTCAGACATTATGAATTTGTTTGAAAATATAAATTTTCTGCAATAATTGTTTTATTTGATGGAATTTATTTGCAAAGTATATTCATTAATTTTAAGAATAGAAACAAATTTCAAAAGTATTTACATCATTGCCTTTCTAAAATGTGATAGCAATATCATAATTTTATCAACATATTGCTAAATTCAGCACTACAAGTTTTGAAGTTTTTGATTCTAAATTTTAACAGATTGGTTTGGCACATAACTTCCCAATGAATTTAAAAAAAAAAATCATATTTCATCCTTAAGATCTGCTTAATAACTTATAAAATTTTCATGGCCACTTTCTTGGCATTTAAGGGAGATACTACAATAGGAATCAACCCTACCCCTTATTCTGAACTTATGACTTTTTGTGACAATTTCTGTTTTGAACCATCAAAAAAGTAATACATTCTTTAGATTTATTGATTAACACGAACAGAATAATAATCAGAATATATATATGATTATCTTAACCGCTTATGATTTTGTACATTTACATGAAAAAAAATGACAATAACAAACCGTCAACCATTTTAAAAATCCATAAAACGAAATACAAGTTCAAAGCGGAGCAACACGGACCTCCAAGATAGAGGTAGGATCAGGTGCCATGGAGGAGTAAGCATCCTCTGCTGACCGGTCACACCCGCCGTGTCATATTGGTAAACATGTCATTATCGGGGTAAATGTCGTAATTTGGGGAAAATATCATGATCGGGAAAAACAGAGAAAAATCCGTCGACAATTCGGTATTCAATCAATAGTCAAAAACAGAGCAATCACGGACCTCTGGAAAAATTCAGAGGCAGGATCAGGTGCCATGGAGGAGTGAGCATCCTCTGCTGACCGTTTACACCCGCCGTGTGCTCTTTGTCGTAATCGGGAAAATAAAAACCGCAAAAGTCAGGTAATTAATTATGGTCTAACAATTAGTATGAAAAACGTCAGTCAGCATGCGACTCAGTGGAAGATTGTATTTGCTGACAAGGTCGTTGTATCGACCATAGAACTTACGAAAAGATGACTTTAAACGAGACTGTTGATAGTTCTGTTTTATCAACTTGTTTGTCAGTAGCTTGCCTCGTCTTAGAAACTGTTCATACGAAGAGCATGCCCTTGCGTATCGAATTGACTGAGAGACAAATACACCATATGCAGGTGATGAAGGTATATTGCTACATAAGAAAGGAAAGTTGACTATAGAAAAATCAAAGTCATCGCGTTTATCATAAAGTTTTGTTGTTAGGTTACCATCAATGTCCATTTCCAGTAAAATATCCAAATATGAAACAGATGACGCCGACTCTGTGGTATCTTTCATTTCAAGTTCACTGGGATATATCGAGTTGACGTAATTATGGAAATAACAATTGATAATTGATAATACGTCGTCGATATACCTAAATATTGAGTTGAAGGCCACAGCGAGTGATTTATTTTTTTCACGTACAAGTTTTTGAATAAATTCTGCTTCATAAGAATACAAAAATAGGTCTGCTAACAATGGGGCACAATTGGTACCCATGGGAATTCCAACAGATTGTTGGAAGACTTGATTTCCAAAACTACATAGAAATTCAAGCATCTTTTTAATGTCACCTTCAGAGTACTTGTGTGTGCAATCAGAATGATTTTTCACAAAATAGTTTTTTAGATTTCCAATGACAAGGTAAGCATTTTTACGACTTCCATTTTTATTGAAGAAACAACTGTCGATGATATCAAAAAGTCTAGATTTTAATTTGTCGTGGGTAATGGTTGTATAAAGCCTTGCAAAATCGTACGTTTTGATGCTATTGATTTTGGTAAGATTTTGTGACCTCAAAGTTTCTAATAATTCTTTAGAGTTTTTTAGTATCCACATCTGATTCACACCACTTCTGGAGTATATTGTTATGCAGTACTCTTGAAGCTTCTCCTTAACTTCTGAAAGAATTTTAGTAAGGAGTAAAGAGAGAGGTTTGGTAGAACATTTACTGGAACCTGCTATATATCTCTGTTTGTAAGGACTTTTGTGAAGCTTTGGAATCCAGTACAAATAAGGTAAATCAAATTCATTTTGTGTATTGGGGATATTAATAGTATTCATAACCGATTTATGATTTTGAAGTATTTCCTGCTTGTAAAGGCTACTATGGGTGTAAGTAGGATTACCATGTGTAGAATCGAAACCTAGTTCTTTGAAAATGCACTTGATTTCTAAAATTGAAAATGTAAAATTTTTCCCAACTCATGTTGTGAAAATGATTACTTTAGAGCCGTAAAGTACGGGAAAAAGATCTATCAAATCATGTTTGACGTCATAATGGATAAATGACATCATAGCATCATACAGTCAAATCAACTATGGCGTCATAATAGAGTTAGCACATCAAAGCATCATTGCAATGAAAGTCACGTGATACGTGTCCATTACCCCCTTAAATAAAAACATTGAAAGGGAAAACCCAATCCCTGCACTCTAAGTATTTTCATATATTTTCCACAGTTAGATGTATGTTTAATCGAACTGCATGTTCATCATGCTCTGTTTTTTTGATATTTAAATAAAAAAAATACATCAAACAGTATAAATATAAAAATTATTTAATCTGGGTTTTTTAATAATGATATTTAATATCATTTAATAAAATGTTATTATTGCTTAACTTTTATTTTGTCCGTAGCATGCATAACTGAGGTATGCCAATCTTTAGCATTTTGAGGAGAAAAAAACAATTCGATTATTTAGATGTTTTTTGAAAAAACGTTCTACAAACATTGCCGGGTAATGTTTTTATTATGCTGTCTTATAACATTTTAATTCTGTATAATAAGCAGTTTTATGACGATAAAGAAATATACATTTGAAATACCAATACAATGAAAGCAATTTTGGTCAGACATTTGTAATTGACAGTGTTATAAAAATCACGAATAAAACATTTTTAGAACATATTTTAGAAATGTTTTTATGCTAAATAATCATAACATTTTTTATAATGATTTTACAACGTTGTCAAAACTAAACGGAAATGTTTTTAAAATGTTGTATTGATAATGTTTTCTTAAAACATAGTTATAACAAAATTAACAATTTTTAAAACGTTCTAAAAATGTTTTTATGAAAATGTTCTTGGAAATCAACCTTACAACCAGAATAAAATGTTATGAAAACGTTTTGTGCTACCTGGGTAGGCCTCCCAGGGGTATTGGCCACATAAGAACCATGTGATATGGGGTCTCCAAAATTCTCACTTAGGTGAACAAAGTCGTGGTGAGCTACATCTTACTACTGTTCCCTGACTAACCCCCGTATGTAATGGCTGACTGCCCTGAAACTGTGCGTCTGTAGCAAAACGGGAAAATTCGGACTGACATTTCGTAATTTAACATGCATCAATTACAGTATTTCAGAGAAGGTTTGAGGAAATTAAAGCGACGACATGAATAATAATTTGCTTGAAGATTGTTATGGTATTACATGTACCTGTAGCTCTGCGTCGTTTTAACCCGAATTTTCCCAAAGGTAGTTGATCGTTTTTTCTCCACTTTCACTTTTGTTATGTTTTATTTATTTAACGGAGTTTAACAGATAAACTGATATTAACTGTAACATATAGCTACCTATCTATCAAAGATATGACTTGCACATTTGATTAATCATCTTAATCATTTGTATGCTATAATATTACGCTTTAAAATAGGCATATGGCCCAACGTGTATTAAGATCTCCTCACATACATTAATTATCAGTACCGTGACTGAATAGAACATTAATGTCTACCAGATTAAAGAGGCTCTTGTGCAAACTAAACTTTAAGTTAATGAATTATAGGATAGGATAATGGCAATCTTACCTATTTTAAAAATCGCTCTCATCCCATCTTCTGCTTCTGGTGTCGTAAAATGTGACGTATTTGACAAGACGAATTTCAAACCGATTTCGGTTCAATTCCCAGAATGAGATTCTATTTTTTTTCCAAAAATTAATTTTGTCTCATGGCTACCTATTCGTTTTAAAAAGGATAAATGTGTAAACGTAAACATATATTTTAATTAATTCTTACACGCATATCTGCCAATAGTGATACACATGCACTATAGTAGCTGTGTCATTATTGTACATTAAAGCTAAATAGGGCATATACAACGTTACAGTGTTTGTAAACATAAATTCAAAATGTTCAAATTTAATTATATGAATAATAAGTAAATTAAATAATAAACACAAAAAAAAATAATGAAATTATTTACATGGATTCCTTTCATATGATTCTCATATGATCACACTTGTGTCATACATATGATTCTCATTTGAAATAATTTTCATATGTGAATCATATGTTTATTGCTTCATATGATCCACATATGAGTGTTCATATGATTCTCATATGATGTGCCACATATGATACTCATATGATTCGATATACATATGATACACATATGATTCTCATATGAAAGGCAATACATATGATAATCATATGTGGTGAAATTGCCTATTACATATAATTGTTTTTTCTCCTAATTTTCTTTGTAGTTTTAATAATTGAGATTTTTTATGTTCCTTTTGTGTGATGATATTAGACCTCCTTATCATTCTTGAGATGAAACATTTTTAAACTTTTAAAGTTCACAAGAAGAACTAGTTTAATCAGGAACCATGAGAAGAAATTGAACAGCTGTTGAAAAAGGCTTGGTTAAAAATTGATTTTTGGTTTCAGTTTCAAAATGGGAAAACCAGCTTGGGTTTCATATTCAAGGTTGACAAATGAGAACGAGTCTATTTTAAACACTGCTCTGTTTCAGAAGTTGTATACGATTTTTAATATGCAAACAGTTAAAATGAAACTACCATTTTGGAATAGATATAGCAGGTAACACTAAATGTTAATTTATAATTATTGTAAATGAGAAAAATAATTGCAATGTCTATTGTAAAATTTTTCTGTATAGATTAATTTAAAATCACAAAGGCAGGTTATATCTGAAGCTTACATGTTTAAGACTATTCAATCACGATAAAATAGTTTGACTGTCTTGCTGTCTTAATGGAGAGATAAAGTATGATGAATAAAATGACCAGTGAAACCCATTTCACAAAGATTTCCTTAGATGTTTTATAAGATGGGAGTTAAGATAATCCTGAGTTATAACACAAGAAGTTCGATAAATGTTTAAAGCTGTTTAACGAGAATTTTTTTTAATTTATCTGAAAAAACCCATTGAAAGCCACGGGTATATCATATTGTTAATTCATAATCTATACCCATCAAGTAAATTCTTTCATTGGGGTTTTTGGGCTTCATATTTCTATTTATCTCATACATTATTTGGATATGACTATCTAAATCAATTAAAAGAGTTGTCACTACTAGAATTCCTATTTTTTTATATATATATGATCGATTACATTTTGTCTAATGCTCCATATAAATAGTCCGTGTTAACATTTACAAATATGTGTTAATACCTGAATTAAGATGTGCTGTTTGTTGAAGAATCCATATTTTACGATCTTTCAATATAATATTTTTCAAATGGAATACAGTAGTAACATGCAGTGACAAATAGAACTAAAAGGAGGAGAAATGAGACTTTTGAACTAACTTCAATGTATTAAGCGCTTGTTATCTTGTAATGGTTGACCTAAAAGATGGCATGGGTATAGGGATTGCAAAAAGAAAACATCGCAAACAAATGCACATCAGTTGATAGAAGAAGCGAGACAATATGATTTCTAATTGAAACACCAATCCAATGGAGGATTCAGTGTCAATATTCTTACATCAAATGAGGGAATCAAGGATTCTATCCCTAAGGTCCCAAGACAACATACCACCATCCTCTTCCCCCTTACCTAAAAAAAACCAATCTTATCCAACCCATCAAACCGCATCCCTCCTCAAAAACAAAATTCCAATACTTATTACGAAAAAGAAAGGCTTATATCGTACAGGGATAAGACAAATCGTTTAGTCATTCCATAATTGAGTATTTAAGTATTTATTCCAGTTTTTACCAAACTACTTAAAAAAATCAGTAAGTATCAGGCATGTAGGTATTGAACTATTAGTGAAGTAGATATAATAATACTGAAACTAGTAAATAATGAACTTAGGAAAAAGTTCTTTCCTAAAATATAACTTAAACCTCAGCATGCTATATGAAACAAAAAAACTAGCCTCTGAACTCAATTCCGATGCCCTTTGATTAATTCTTTTAAGTCGGTGTAAGGCGCCTTTGAATATCAGATACTAAGATCACGGGTCCGTTTTACAAAGCATATAAAGATTTTATGGTTAAAATATATCTGAACAAAGAACTTTGTTTACCTATATACTTTACTTTCACTATTATAGTCATAATGAAATTCCTCCTAAGTCACGCGAGGAGTAATTATCGATTTCTTAAGGAGAAACTTAATATTATAACTGTCACTTTGAAATAAATTATATGTACGTTTGAATTTAGCTTTAAACATACTAGTTTTTCATTAAAAACGCTTGTTCGTATAGTTCGATTCTAAGTGGAAAAACTACTAAGATAAACAATCATTTCTTTTATTTAGTTCAATGGTGTAGACTCTATACAATTTTTGCCTTTTAATTGCTTTATTTATTAGTACATATTATGTTATTACCATATGTATATATCATCGTAAAATTTGTATTCCTCAGCTTACGCCTGCTAATCGATCATATGCATTTTGTAAAGAAACAAGAAACCGATATTTGGTTGTGCAATCATTAATGAAAAAATATACAAACAAAATTTCTGAGATAAAAGAATATCTATGAAATTATCACTCGTGTACGCAATTGAATGTTAATTACATAAAATTTTGTTATATAAACAATACACTTTCATCATTGATTGATTTTACTTGTCTAAGGTTTATCAGGGTGGATTAAGGTATGAATTTTCAAATTAAATTGTATATTTGTGTCAAAGTAAAAAGAATTCACTGAATGGGTACAAATTTGAAATTTCCAATAAATATAAGCGTTCTTTGTCATTAGATACTGTGTAAATAAATTGTTGTGAAACGGGTTTCGCAATTGTTAGGAACATCCCAAGTTAAAACATACGCATATTTTTTAATTTTAATTTATGAAACATCTTAAGGAATCTTTGTGAAACAAGATCCATTTCGCAAAAAGTGTTAATTGTGTAGTGATAACCGTGCACAGATCTAAATATCCGATTTTATACAAAACATTGCATCGCAATTTGTCATGTCGTTCTGTATATTTCATTGGTCAATTTTATTTCTTAATTATCAGCAGTAAGTGATATTGATAATCATAAACAAATTCAGAATAATAATAGAACAAATCTTTGTCCAGGTAAAGTTAAAATAAAGTGTATGATCATGGACCCTGAGTACAGCCTCCAGGATGTAATACGGTGTGATCTCTGCGAGACTCCTATGCCTCTTTTGCACTGTGACATATGTAACAAACATCTGTGTAAAGACTGCGAGAAAAAACATATCTCAGATGGATCACCAGAACACAAAGTGGTGCCATATTCATTGCGAAGAAAAGAACAGACAGCTCGACAAATTGAGTCTCTGTCAGCGTTATCTATCAAATTAGGGGAACATGGCAACACAATTGATTTACCCGATGTGAAGTCCTCTCCCCCTTATAGACCCCTCATTATTGAACCACATATTGCAGATATTAACATTGCATATGGAGGATTAAAAAATGGATTGTGTAGTGTGTCCTGTCGACGTGATGGAGACATATGGACCTGTGGTAATGACAACATGTTGAGACTCTATACCCCACAAGGGAAACTATTGAGTTCAATCCAAACCAAGACAGGAAACATACCAGAGGACATAGCAGTGACAAAGAGTCACAGTGGAGAACTAGTTTATATTGATGCAAGTGATAGCACTGTAAACATAGTGAAGGAAACAGAGATACAGACATTGATTAAAACGGGATCGATACTACGCAGTGTCTGTAGTAGCTCCACTGGTGATCTCCTAGTTATCATGGACTATGGATATGAGGGCAACGCAATTGTTGAGCGTTACTCTGGCTCCACTAGGAAACAATGTTTTCCATATTCATTTGGTCATGCCATGAAATACATCACTGAAAACAGGAACCTAAATATCTGTGTTGCTGACTGTGGAGATTGTGCAGTAGTAGTTTTTAATGAAGCCGGGGAATATCGATTTACTTACACTGGTCCTCCTTGCAATACCAAGGTACCTTTTACTCCTTACGGCATCACTACAGACAGCCAGAGTCGAATCCTGACAGCAGATTGGCACAACAACTGTATCCATATCCTGGATCAAGACGGACAGTTTCTCCGCTACATAACTGACAGGCATTTACACTCACCATGGGGTTTATGTGTAGACACCAACGATACCCTCTTTGTGGCTGAGAACTATGGTAAAGTGAAGAGAATCGAATACTCTAAGAAAAAAACTGAAAATATTGGAGTCCGCTTTGCACGTTTTCTGGGAATTATTAACTAAAGATTTAAAATTAACGTACAATACAGTTCATGCGCAAGATAGAATTGATTTAGATATAAGCAATAGTACTGCAGAATTTTCTTTTTGACAGGGTCGACAGTATTGCTTTCCTAGAATGATGGGCTCTTCATTTTATTCGGTTCTACTAAACACCTAGCTCCGCTAGTGTACTTCGATCTCTTGAGATATTAACGCTACACTGAACCTGAGCTAAAATCATCATATGACGTTCTCTGATATCATTACATCTTTTAAACTAATGCACTATCTGAGTTATGCAAGTTCAAATAACTTATTTTTTCTCATGAATGCCATTTCACCTCATCTTTTTTTTTTAGAAAATATATTGGCCATTAATGAATCTTCCACAGACACCTAACGTTATATATTTTTTTCATAATAAAATAAATATATCATCTAATTATATTGTATTAATTCGTTCGTTCGTGATCTCGGCTATAATACTCTGTCCCAAGATATCGTGGATTCACATTTTGCTTAATTACTCGATATTTATAAATACCCTACAGTTCAAACGATCTTCATTCAAAAGTAAAAAAAAATTTCCAAGATTTCTCAGTTGAAACGCCCCCGTTAGCCTATCAGGTTTCAATACAAGGCTAAAAAATGTAATGTCTACGGGGATTTTGTATTGCAGTAAGCCCGGATGATAAGATTTCGCGAGGTATTCCGAGTGATTCCGAATGGGGAAAAGATGTAAACAATCCCCATTATAAATCTCCGTAAGAAATCTTTTTTCGATTCTGTGAATTTTTTTAAAGTGAAGAATGATAATGTGTCAATGGAGATATCTTGGAAATTTTCCCTTTCATCGAATTTAATTGCACTTCTTTCACAGGTGTATATATTTTAATAAAAAAAATGTGCTGCATAAATATCTTGAGACAGACTATAAGTTAACATGATACAACTAACATTAACATTATTTTGATAAGATTAACATATTTGTTTGTATAAAGATTTTTAAATATTTTTTGGTTGGACAAACAGTTGGCGGACTGAAATAAAAATGGAATCCTATTTCTGCTCTTTTTTACAGGAAAATAAATGATAAACTATTCACATGGTCATTTTGTCTTGATATTCGAGTAAATATGCATGCACCAAAATCACCATGACTTTAGGCGATGCCGTGTTTTATTTTCCTAGTACGTACTCCTGATTTTGTTTACAAAAGAAAACTAATTATCTAAGTATATTCTTTACAATATACATGTAGAACAGAATTATGATCACAATAAATAATAATATCATGAACATTCTTTTTTATTTTTTTTAATTATATTTGGCCAAGCCTGGAAGAATGTAATAATAATATTGCAAGATGCAATTAATCAAGGCATAACTGAAATATATGACTTTGGATTTTCAACTCTGTGTTGTGCCATTCCTTGGAGCCGTTTTAACAAGGCAGTACGTGACAAACTCCGATTTGATGACGGCGGGGTCTACGAATGGTTAGCCCTATAGTTATTGGCTAGTATATATATTATTTGAATACATTGGACGCAATAAAACTTGTCCGACTTCATCCAGGGCTGTATATATTTAGGTTGAAGCAACTTCAATTTCACACTGCAGAGCAGTTCTTGGGGAAAACAAGCTTTGCAATTAATGAGCTTCTCTTAGCGAACTAGAAGAAAGTATGTCAATACTTGACAGCTTGTTTTGATTAGCATACTAGATAGTAACATCCCACCGAAAGTCCAAGCTCTTGTTAAAATTATATTTGTTGTACTAGGTATGATGGGCATAAATAACTCTTTGTAAGGTGGTTTTTCCAAAAAAATCTTTGACAGTAATACTGTATTATAAAACTAACCCAGCGCTTGCGCAAAGAGAACAGCGATGTGTATATTTAGAAGATAGGTATAGAAGGTAAATCTAAAGAAGATAACAGGATTATTTTAAACGTTTGGAACAAGGAATGTATTCTTTGAAAAATAGACGAATGTGGTAAGGTTAAGGACTTACCTCCGGCTATGTACTTAAACAGTTAACAAAATCGATTTCCATGACACAAAATCAGCAATACAAGAGAAGTTGCAAAAAATGGTACCTTTCAATTTTACCATGTCAAAACTAGTTCATGCTGTATTAATACATAGATTTTTCTAAATATATCTACGTCAAACGGAATATATTATGTATGAGGTAATTACTGTATATGTAAACAAACTGTTAAGCCATATTTTTTTATTTATTAGGAACTAGATGATATCCCGCGCAAGCGCGGGAATTAAGACTTTACACATTAATGACACAATGTTAAAATGTTGAACCATTTTTTTTTCTCATTTTCGTATAAAATAATGTATCCTATTTTTTTTTAAATTGAAATGAAAAAACCAACTGCATGGCTGGATATTTAGATGAGGGATGAACAATCTAAACTGAATTGGATGATAAACTGTAAACATGAACGTGGCCTTAATTTTTTTTTTTGTTGCAGCTGAGTGGAAAATGATAACAACGATTTTTTTTAAAAACCACTTATTGGTTATTTAGGACGTCGTTATCTCCAAATTTTGTTCTTTAAGTCAAATTCCACTAAAGTTTTATCCAGATAAAAGACTTTTTTGAAAAGAAAAAAAAACAATTGGGAAGGCCACCCCCCCCCCCCATTCCCCCCCTCAATTTAACTTCTCCGTTTAATGCATACACCATTTATTAATATAGACTTAGAACACAATCTGTTCATTGTTTACAAATTAAAGTCTAAGGTTTACTACAGTGTACCAATCTGTCGTGGTATAAAAATGTATGAAATTAAAAAAAAAGCTAGTGTATGCATATTTATTTGCAGACTTTAAACCAAAGTTGTCAGATCCAAAGTATCTGCCCGATGGTTTTCACGCCCTACACTTTCCGCCATGATGTAATTAGTCAAACCGCGTTCCTGGGCACCGTTCTGGAAAATTCTTTCAATCAAAACTAAAATCAGATCGAATTGTCCCATTTTATTAACTTATTTGTATTAACCAAAGATGTCCCATCCAAGGTACGACTATCTACCTGAGATGCATGATGAACCCGCCATACACTTTTCGCAATGATGTTAATAAGTCAAACCGCGTTCTTGGTTACCCCGTTCTGGAAAGTTCTATTCTATTCTCTCGCCAGAGGTCGCGCTTTGCTAGCTTCTATCTATCAAAAGTAAAATCGCGCATTCAAGAAACGAATTGCTTTATTTCATTCATTCAACATTTGTCAAATCTTAACTTCTATGTATAATCCAAATAAGTTCCTAATAAATATATTCACTGTTTACGTAATCATTTGATATTATTTCATTGCAAGGATATATTTTGATGCTAATTCCCATTGACTTGGATCCGCCAAAGCGTGTCCACCATCTTACTCTCATTTTTGCTATTTCGAGCTGGTTTATCGAAAATGAAAGTAAGTTTTTGATGAATTTCACAATAATTACTTATCAGGTAAAATTCAACTAAAGCTTACGGACATCATATAACACGTGTTGAAATACAAAAGGTGTAAGCAATTACTCTGGTGAATACAATTTTTTAGTTTATTGGCAAAAAGTCTTAATTTATAAGTATAGATAAGAAACCATTCTTTGAGTATTCTGACGTGATAATTTTGGTCAGGGCGTGATAAACATGTACATGTAGATTTGATCACGCCCCGACCATAATTATCACTTCATCATATTCAAAGAATGATTCCTTATAACATATAATTTTCACCAATTGTGCAAAGAAATATTAGCGCATACTCAAGCACAGTCTAGAATTTGCGCAGTTATCGCAGGAAACCTTTATAATATTTGCAGTTCCGGAACAATCGGGATTGCACATACTTGGTTTTTAAATTAAAATCCACGCTATACATGTATGTATACATGTGTGTGTCCTCCTTTCTAATCATCTGGTAGATCAAACTATTCAGTGGTCAATTACCAACATTGTTTTTTAGTTGCAAAAAAAACAAAAACAAAAAACAAAACAAAACAAAACAAATTAAACTGACATCGATTTAAGAACGAAATAACCTATAATACATGACGATTTTAGCTTGATGGCTGATATTTTCATTTGATTGATATGCTTACCTTGCAAATTTCACATACCGTTGGGTCACGCCTGTAAATATATTATTCCCTCGAAATTTTATGGATCCCTGAGACTACTATATATATGTGCAAATTATTTAATGACAATTGATGTTCATCGGAAATAGATGTTCCTCCAGACCCATTTAAAACAAAGCTCGGTCTTCAAATTGGGCGGCGGTGGGTTAGAATACCCCTAATACAGTGACTCGGACCACATCTTACCCAACCAAGGCCTACACAGTATGACGCATCATGCGGGGAATAGTACAGTGACGTCACAGAAAATGAACAGCACAATAGTGCCTACCCTTCCTCAAAACCCCATTACGACTTCAGCAGAGACCAGCCCAACTCAAGCTTCAAGTAACTCAAAGCTCATTTCGTTGAACTTATATTCTATCAATTCATCAATCCAGAAGCAATTATACCTATGTCAGTGGGGTCCACCCAATTTTTACTTGGATATTACGTGGACCCAAGCATGAGAGATAAAAAAAAAATCGGGAAAATTTGTGAATTTGGGGTCATTGCTAGTTGCTAGACCCAAACAAAACTAAGGTCTCTTCCACAATTGCTGTCGATTCCTATGGTTACTAATATCACAACGTATAACCCAAGTGCAAAACTCAAAACATTGATTACTGGACAAATGCATTCAATATATTTATGAGCCTTTACACAGCTGCACATCCAGAAAAAAGTTCAACAATTTTTAAAATACGTGTATGACATTAGGCATGACAGCCAGAGATCCCAAGGCTGGCTCACATATGATGAGCAATATCGTCATTGGACATCTATCAACCCAACTCTAGATTTGGGTGTGGTCGATGCAGAGTTATGGATCCGATGCTATTCATGACACCCACTTCAACTCATGCAGTTTTAGTTATTCCCAATTACTAAGGTGGCAAAATGTTTTTTTAAGGTTCATGCAACAAGACAAATTGCTCATATGTTCACAGATGCATCAACTGCAACAGCATGCTTTCATCCATCACATGATCTGCAGGTTCACCAGCACAAGCTGGCAAATTAAATAGCCAATATCGTTTTAATGCAACCAATTAAAGTCAAACCCAGTAACCATACACATCCATCCCAACAAATTCAGTATACATCATAAACAACAATTACTTTCGGACCCTTGAGACCATCCAAATATCAATAAGTCGCTCTCACAATACAGGTACTTAAACAACACTACCTAGACAGGCAACTAGCTCAATTTTTATATTCATGTATCTGGATTCAAATGTGTTAAATTACTCAATGTTGAGAGCAAACAATTTTCATTTCTATAAATTAATTAGTGTCACCTAGTCAATATGGAGATATTCTGTAAATTTAGATGAATAAGGAGGTAGACACAGGTTGCATGACGGGGCATTTAAGAGTCAATAATGCATTATCATACATGTATCCCAAGTAAATGTGGTACGCAAATGTGACGTTGGTAGGAAATGCATAATTACTTCTCTGTCCTATTTAAGAGGACAGTGGGGCCAACTTTTTGGGCAGGTACACCAATACAAAATAACATCACAATTTTAGAATTATTTCTAATTTTTGAATTTCACAATATGGACCAATGCACTTAAACTAGATAACCTAGCTGCTCTTAACTCTTGTCCATGGTATTATTTTACACTTGTCCTCTCATAGAGTTATGCCTTAATAGGATGCTACATGTACTTTAATCAACAAAGACAGTTTTAAGCACAAGATATTGGTCATACTATTGGTTTACATACTGCTATAGCAAATGTATATAAACACTTTGAATGTCAACAACGGTGTAGATTCAGGGTAATAGCTTTACAGCAGACCATATACCTCAGGCCATACCAGCCTCCTTGAACAGTTTGCTCTTAAAGGCAAATACATTGTCTCTTAATGTAATCATTAGCTAATAACATTGCATGCCTAAGCTTATTTTGTTGGCCTTGAAGCATTCATCAATTTACAATAACAAAAATTGAGGATCCTCCAGCCACTACTATCCGAACATATCCTTTATTGTTTATAGCACATTAAATTGTATCGAAGTATACATGTAATTGTATTTTTAATAATATCGTTTTCTCCCAAGCGTATAATTGGTCAATCGCGTCACATGATAGTGCTATAAAATCTGTTATAAACCTCACTTAGGAAAAATTAAAAATTCATTAACCTCACAATACTCAAAATAGATTTTTTTTAATTATAAAATATTGCGACATTGTGACGTCACAATAGCAAAATCAACGTCATTAAATTATGAACCATATATATATATTACTGTTATAATCTTGAAGAAAATTAGTTTTTGATTTATTACAATAAAACAATTATAGTCTTTTGGTATCAGTCAATAATCAACCTCGACCTTTGCCTTCGGTCGATATTCTCTCATCAGGTCTATAAAACCATGTGCTCATCAAAAGGCTATAATTGAATATTGTCTGTTTGTTATTTTGCATTTTTAAAGTATTTTCTTTAATCTATTTCCCTTTTCTATTCCAATCTGTCCTTGAGTGAAATCCTTAAAGATAAAGTCTTTCAGTATGTTGTTAATAAGAAATATACACAGTAATGTATCTTGTTAATCAGGCAAATGTACAGTCATGCATCTTGTTAATCGGGCACAGGTACAGTCATGCATCTTGTTAATCAGGCCCAGGTACAGCCATGTATCTTGTTAATCAGGCACAGGTACAGTCATGTATCTTGTTAATCAGGCACACGTACAGTTATGCATGTTGTTAATCAGGCACAGGTACAGTCGTGGATGTTGTTAAACAGGCACATGTGCAGTCATGCACTTGTTAATCAGGCACATGTACAGTCATGTATGTTGTTAATCAGGCATAGGTACAGTCATGCACTCGTTAATCGGGCACAGGTACAGCCATGTATCTTGTTAATCAGGCACAGGAACAGTCATGCATCTTGTTAATCAGGCACAGGTTCAGTCATGTATCTTGCTAATCAGGCACAGGTTCAGTCATTCATCTTGTGAATCTGGCACAGGTACGGTTATATATGTTGTTAATCAGGCACAGGTACAGCCATGCATCTTGTTAATCAGGCATATGTACAGTCATGTATCTTGTTAATCAGGCACAGGTTCAGTCAGGTATCTTGTTAATCAGGCACAGGTACAGTCATGGATGTTGATAATCAGGCCATGTACATTCATGTATCTTGTTAATCAAACACAGAAACAGTTATCTATGATAATCAGGCACAAGTACAGTCATGTATATTGTTAATCAGACACAGGTACAGTTATGTATGTTGTTACTAAGCCACAGGTACGGTCATGCATCTTGTTAATTAGGCACAGGTACAGTCATGTATCTTGTTAATCAAACACAGAAACAGTTATCAATGATAATCAGTTACAGGTACAGTGATAAATGTTTTATTCAGGCACAGGTAAAGTAATGCAAGTTGAAAATCAGGCACATGTGTGATAGTGTGTTTATTAATTATATTTTAATTATTGTCATTTCTTTCAGTATTGTTGAAAGTTATGAAATAACTTTCAAGGTTTAATTAGTAAGTAATAACAAAGAAATAAAGTTAAACTAAACCATTTAAATAAATAGGAAAATAAATATGTACTGGTTTAAATCTGGAAATCTCCAGAACATAATTACTTACACCTTTAACCTTTGAACTTAAATAAAATTTTATTGGCTAGATTTTCCCGCCATGTCCACTGACCCTTCATTGTTTTTTAACTTACTCTGCCAGTAGCAGAAAGGCAGTGGTTGAGAAAAGGTGTATATGTTCAATGAATATATTCTTAAGGAGTATTCAGTGCAAGTAAGTTGACATTTTGACAATATACAGAGTTCGTAACATTGGTTTTATATAATTCCAATTACTAATATATAATTTTGAGAAAAAGATAAAAGAAAGAGAAAAATTGACATGATTCATATAAGATTAAAATTAAACTATCATTTTATATACATTTTAAATGTTTACACCAACATGTACAGATATGCTCATAAATTATAGAGATCTGACTGTTATATGCAGTGAGTGAATCACCATGCATCCTATGATGGGACTCAAGCCCATAGTTTGGTATGTTTTGTATATTGTATATTATGATATTATCACAGTAACATGGAATGTGGAAGTCATGTCCTTATCAGCATTTACATGTTTTACATTTATATTTGAATTATCAAATATCAAGGGAAATAACTCTAAATTATATTAATCTGTGGTGTAAATTGATTTCACTAAACTGTTATTTATAATTATTAATGATCCTACATCTAAATTATTTATCGTCATGTATATGTTTTGTAGGATTGAAATAATAATTATTATCTAAGTGAAACCACATCAGAGTTAGTTATTTGTGAGCACTGTCTCTCGCTACACATGTACAGTCATGTATCTTGTTAATCAGGCACAGGTACAGCCTTGTATGTTATTATTCAAACACAGGTCCGGTCATGTATCTTGTTACTAAGGCACAGGTTAAGTCATATATCTTGTTAATTAGGCACAAGTTTAGTCATGTATCTTGTGAATCAGGCACAGGTACAGCCTTGTATCTTATTATTCAGGCACAGGTACAGCCATGTTTGTTGTTACTAAGGCACAGGTACAGTCGTGTATCTTGTTAATCAGGCACAGGTACAGTCATGTATCTTGTTAATCAGGCACAGGTGCAGCCATGTATCTTGTTAATCAGGCACAGGTACAGCCTTGTATGTTGTTAATCAGGCACAGGTACAGTCATATATGTTGTTAATCAGGCACAGGTACAGTCATGGATATTGTTAATGAGGCACAGGTACAGTTATGTATGATAATCATGCACAGGTACAACCATGTATATTGTTATTCAGGCACAGGTACAATTATGTATGTTGGTATTCAGGCACAGGTACAGTCATGTATGTTGATAATCAGGCACAGGAATAGCCATGTTTAAGCTTATTGGGTACAGATACAGTCAAGAATGTTGCACAGAAATCAAATTATAACAAATGGTACCCATCTTTCATTTAATTACTATCCATACTTATGAATATATTTAATATAAAATAAATCGGACGATCGTAATCTGATATAAATGTGTGGGTAACATGAGTACAGTTGACATACACTTGAACGTTAGGGTTCTGTTTTCAATATTGAGTTATCTCTCTTTGGTCAATTTTCTTCTTGAACCGACGTACGCAAAAGGTGGGAAACTACCTATATAAAATTATTTATTACATACTTAGTAATAAATACAGGTTTTTTGCATATGTGATACAGATGACATCACACAACTCGTATCGGCCTCCGGGGCTGATACAGGTTATCAGCCCTCTAGGGCTGATACGGATCCGTATCACACCCCTTGCGGAACTCCTCTGCCTTTTTTCGTTTACAGAAGAAAATAAAACATTTGTTACAGTCGTCATTTTTAAGTGCAGTAGAAAACTTCAAATGCTAACAAATGTTTTGGAGCGGTGAACTTTTAAAACCTGAGGAAATTCCGGTTCTATAGCTACATGACTATAGCTATTTGTTAAAACAATTATACCTCATATTTTTATTCAATACATGTACAAAATACTTTCAAATAATATTTAAAATCAATTTGTTCAAGTTTGTGGTTTTTTTTTACTAAGTATGTAATAAATATAACAATAAATGCCCTTTTTCCATATCACAGCCTGTATCAGCCCTCGACCAATATCATCCCTCGAGCCTTCGGCCCTCGGGCTGATATCCAAGAGTCTCGGGCTGATACTGGCTGTGATATGGAAAAGGGTATTATTATTCTCTATATATTTTTTCATCAAATCAAACCTGTATACATCCTGATAACATGTGATGCATCATGGTCGACCCGACATCAGGTGGATCCGCCTTCAATTATTGTCCAGAGGTGGGCCGACTGTTGGGAAACACTCAGTTCTCTGTCTTTTGTCTTGAAAACTACGCTGCAACACACTTATGTAAATACAGTCATGTACATGAACTATACACATAAATAGCCTTATAGTGTTGCACTTTTAACCGATTCTCACGCCCCCTCTATAACCATAGCCTTTAAAATTCCTTTTCTTTGTTCTGATGTTTGGTAAGTTGCCGTTTATCATTGCCTGTAACTCCGACAACCAATAATGCCCTCTACATGATGTTCAAAGACCTGCCATTCAGTCAACTGAAATATGACTGAAAGGTAACTAAAAGGTGACAGATTGGCACAGCTATGCCACTCTGTCATATTTCCAGACTTTTCAGTTAACATTCAGATGACTGAATGACAGAGTTGCATCCTGTGCTCCACATGGATTGTCCTACAAATCCAGGGCGGACAATTTCCACAGGAAGACACCCTATTATCCATCCCCATTGCTGACCATCAACGATCATTCAACCTCAATTGAACGCCTCAACTGCCTCATGTAGATAATTTTCATAATATGATGATTCTTCAACATTATATGATGATACTTTAACATTACATGCTGATACTTCAACATACACTTATAGATTCTTTAACATACCATTTGAGAAATTATTATTTGACCAGCTCGTTTTTTTTTCAATATCAATGTACTTAATTTACATCGAAGCGTATTTCTATTTTATACATTTACTCTAATTTGCTGAATATCATATATGTTATGGAAGGAAAAAAGAGGGGTAGGGGACCTTCTTCCTGTAATCAATGAAACGATGTACTGGTAACTGACCTGTATGTTTGGCTAACCCCCACCCCCACCCCTATCCCCGTTTTTAAAGACGGAAAATAAGATTCATTAGTGTTAATAAATCATCATACTATCAACAAAATAGGAATTTAATTCCAGAATTTGTGATTTATACAGATTTTTTTTCAAAGTGCGTTAAGTGTCTCGATACTAAAAAATGTTGATGTACCTTCATGAAGCACTTTGAAAATTTTTTTCACAGTCCCTTAAATTTGTCCAAAATTTAACGCACTTTGAAATTTTTTTTTCAAAACGCGTTGCCACAAAGCTGCACTTGTGTAGAAATCTCCTTAACTGTACTTGATACTTTACATTTATAATTCTTAACAACATTTTATATAGCTTTATTATTTAAACAAAGATATTTGATTTACAAAATTTATGCACAGCTTGCTAAACTATATTTTATCGCGATTTTACAATTGGATCGGCAACAAATTGCCAGGTCTATACGTGTGTGATTAGAAATCTGTTGCTACAGTTGCATACTAGCCATTCCGTAATTATAAAAAGAAAACAAAAGAAAAACACATTCATGCACAATGAGTAATTAACATTTTCTCTCAGAGGAAATTGTGTGATAATTAACGAACAATAGTCATGAAAGAATAGTTGTTTTAATAATATAAGCAATTTTCATTGGTGAATAAATCGAAGAATGACATATATTTTCGTGAAAAAAAGACTAAGGAAGCAGGAATATGAATACTTCTTATTTACATTTCTGGGGGAAAGTGATTTAAACAACAAAAAAAAAAACTTAGTATTTTCCTTTGAAATAGATGTCAATGCAATAAAATCGGGTAGTACATCACCGCCACATCGGTGCATTATCACGTGACAGCTATAAATAGCTAACGTATATTCCTTAAAATAAAATGAAATAGAACAACACTACCCTGCGGTTTCCACAAAACAATAATCATATCAAATGATGGCAAAACATCTCAGTTTTATCAAAACCGCTGCTAGAATCCTATATTCTTCTTGATTAAATAGTTATTCATCCGGTTCGCAGAAAACCTTCCCAACTTTTATTCAGTTTGCAGGGAAAACGGTACGTTGCATAAATACAACACATGACACAGGATTCTAGCAACACTTTTCAATTTAAGCATTGATAAAACTATCAACACATGAAAAATTTGAAGTTCAAAACATACGGGGTAGTGTTGTTCTAATCGGATTTGTATATCATAAACAACGACAGAGGAAAGCCTGGCCGAGAACTAAAAGCCAATTTACATACCTTTTAGCGAATAATTGATTTAACTAACATCTCTGAAAGTCGTATATATTATTTTTTAAATGCTGAAAGCTTCATATCTAGTTCCAACAATTGACTCTGTAAATAGTCCTGTTCTTGTTGAAACGAACAAAAATCTTTTTATTCATTGTTGTTGTCAAATAACACAGATAATGCTTCCCTGACGCAATTGTAACGAGAATTGCAACTCAATATAGGAAAATTTTCAAAATTAAGTGTGTAGCAATAAGACATGTAATTACTAAATGTATGCATGCCAGTGTTTGTTTTTGATACTTAATAATAGTAAAATCAGAAGAAATAAATAATCGCGTGAATAGCCTATTACCCTAATTAAAGCTATATCGGAACATTTAATCAAACTCTTTCCTTTTGTGAAACCTTACAATTACCAAACACAAACATTAGAATCGTCAAATACCTGGACAACCAGATCTTTCTTCAGGACAAAAATACATAGAAGAAAGGAACGAAAGACTCGCACTAGCACTATGACTTAACCTATTACACCCAAGTGTTCGGCAACATGTCCAAGAGTGTAATCTAATAAAAAAAAAAACAACCCTCTCAATATGTAGACGGTTTTTCTCCAATCCAATTTCTAGTTTTAATAGTTGAGTTTATTTTTTTTTTAAACTTTTCTGTACTTTTTTGTCCTAAAAAATGTGATGATATTAGACCTTATCATTCTTTAAGGATATGTGAACCTGACATGAAACTAATTGAATAATTGAAAAAAAAATTTAAACATACTCTAATGGATTCGCCTTTGTCAAAAAAGACAATTTAAGCATATGAGTTCGTTTCCATGGCAACGACCTTCAAACTTACCAAAGTTCAAAAAATTAGAGCGAGAAAAAAAAACTTAAATGCAAATTAAAAATGTCATAAAAAACACACTGACAATTATCTAAAAAACTTTTCTTTTCAAAATATTAAAAAGATTAATAAAATACTTTATTTATCTGAAAATGGATTATTGAAATCAGCTATTTTAGTTTGAATTTTCTCTGAACACTAAAAAGGTGACATTTTTTGACGTGACCCGAGCTAGAAAAATTGCAAAAAATACTATTTTCTGTATTAAGACTCTTATTTTTTAAATGTTATTTTGAAGAAATGATAAAAAGCAACAGATTAATAATAAATAATTGGTATGTTAGTGAATTAGAAAAAAGATAATAACGTCTGAATTTCCTCGGACCTCTATTAAACTAAATGTTAAAAACCCTACTTATCTGTTAGAAAAAAATGTATAATTCAGTTTTAAATTGAAATTTCTTTCAACTAGTTATACTGTGAACCTGCATATTGTAGTGAAAAATTAATATAGTTGTGTTGCAAATACTACTAGGAATTGAATAAAACAAGGCTGAAAATCCGAATTTCCTCTGATCTGACTTTTACAAAAAATCACTCTGCGCGCTTCATGAAAGTCAATACTGCCATAAATGATTGTATTTCTAAAAACCAAACATATAAAGAGAAAAGGATTCTTTAATTTGACAATTATTTCACTTCAAACGTATATCAAAGAGTTTATTTTAATGGTAATTAACAACCTGAGTGTCATAGTTGTGCATCTGATATAATCAAGAAACTCTGGTCTGTACACAAAAAAGGAAAACATGCATGAAATCTTTAATACATACAATTTTTATTAAGTCTTTGTTGAGAGATTTTAAAATACAATCAAGCCAAATAAATAACAGCTAGAGGTCTCATTAAAATTATATACTGACTGAATTTAATTTGAATTTCCTCTATCAATCTTTAAAAAGGTTTGTCTGATTTGTAAGGTATTGCATTAAAATGGGTGTTGGAAAATAGGAGAATCTTTCAAATGATTATAGGTATAAAATAAAATTTGATACTTAAATCATGATAATTCTTTAAATCATATCACCTGATTGGACTAGACAACACTGCAGAATCCGAGATGATTTATGATTTGTCCTTATATATATATATATATATATATATATATATATATATATATATATATATATATATATATATACATGTATGCATTCCTATAATTCATATATATGCTAGACTTTGAACTTTGAACCCTTCCTTGGTCCCCATATTGGTCTTGATGCTATTTATAAACTTGCATAATGATTTAGACTTTATCAGTATGATTATGCAGGGTAATATATTACAATGGTTCAGCCTCAATTTGAACTGAAAAAATAAAAAATGTGTAAGGCCACACCAATAAAATTTCTTTTTCGTCGGATCCCGCACGCTCGTGTTTAAATAAAACTTTACAAATAATATTATTTTGTACCGCCTAAAAATATGGGCTACAAAAAATAATTATCTTATTATTTAATCGCTCGCCCGCTCGTACCCTTTCCACTGAATGTCCAACGAGCAAGAAATTATATTGGTGTGGCCTAACTAGGATATGTATATTTTCTTTCTTGTAAAAATGGTAAAAAATATAGATAAGGTATCTATGTAACCACAAATATTCTTATTCACAAAAATCATTTCAAAAAGTATCTAAAATAAAAATGCAATCATAAAATTAAACATAATTATAAACATAAGACATATATTTTAAAAATCAGTTACTCCACATGAAAAGTAAACAGTATATAGCCATTACAAACTTCATTACTGCACTTGGTCAGTATAAACATCTTTTGATATCTATCAATTGTATTTCTCATAGCATATGCATGTATCATAATATATATTCTTTTACAATAATAATTCTTTATTGTATGCATTATATGTCCAAATTATTTATGACTTTTGGAGTTTCAGAAATGGTTTTCAGATCCAAGTACATGTAATAAATGGTAGATTGGTCCAGCTTCATATTTCAGGATATGTTGTGTTGCTTATTAATTGTCTTAATATTATATCATAAATGTTCAAATAGATATTTTCATCCTTTAATTACCAAAATAAATGATAGAAGTCATCAATCGGGAAAGGCTTTATCAGGATGAACCTAAGAGAATCAATAATCATCACTCATGGTTTCTGTTCTTTATTAGTCTTATATTTTTCCGCATTGTGTCTTGTATTAGGAATGACCTCGTTAACACATACCAGTGGTGTTCTCATCTCTTAAAGGTTCGAAAAATCTGTATTAAAAAAAAACCAACAAAATGGCATCACTGGTACTATTACTTTGTCATATTATAGTATAAGAAGGACTCATATGAAAAGATGATTTTAAGAAGCTACATGTAGAAAAATAAAATTCATATGGGCATATTATGAAAGTGTATGCAACATAGACAGACAGAGCATTATATAAATGGATTATTAAGGTCTTCCGTTTCCAACGGAAGACCTTATTGTTTTTCTTAGGTTTCTTTTTCCCTATTATTAAGGTCTTCCGTTTCCAACGGAAGACCTTATTGTTATTGCTTTGTTTCTTTTTAAGGTCTTCCGTTTCCAACGGAAGACCTTATTGTTATTGCTTTGTTTCTTTTTCCCTTTTATTATTTTTTTTTTCTTACGCTTTTTTGTACAAGCGTTTTCTTGTAAACGACTCAACCGATTTTCGTGAAATTTTCAGATCTTGTATATATTGATCAAAGCTTGATATATATTTTTTTATTTTAATGACGTCATTTCCGTTCGTGAGATATTGACGTTTTAGCGATTTTCAGAGGGTCTGATTGTCCTGTTATCTCCTCCTAAACGAACCGAGATATTGAATTCAAATTTTCAGGGATGGTAGACCAAAGATTGTAGATGTGTCTAAAGGCATTTATAGTTGTCTGGTTTAAAAGGCGTCGAAGCTCGCCTGGACCCGAAAATTGAGATTAAAAAAACGTCGTAATTTTTTCTGGTTTTCTTTGTTTATCTCTTTTCTGAAAAATATTTTGTTAAAACATGTAATGTAAAAAAAGTTTTTATTTACAAGACCTTTCATTTGATATCAAGAAAAAGGGGCTGGCCCCTTAAATTAGGGGACCAAAGGGCTCTAAATTCTTTAATCTGTATTTCTTTACTGAGAGATATTTTGTGAAAGGTTATAGAAGCAAATATGTTTATCTCACAGTTATGAATCCAAGCAATGTAATGATTTTATCATGTGTTACGTAATTAAGGGTTTTTAGGGGCCGAAAGTCCAAAATTTCGATCACCCATATCTCAGAAAGCAAAAATATTTTGAAATGCAGTATAGAAGAAAAGTTGTTCAAAATGATGTTCTTAACAATATGCAACCTTCAAAATTTCGTTAAACGGCCCCTAAAAGGAGATAAGGGATCGGCCCCTAAAACCTTCTTTCTCATATATCTCCAGAACGGTAACAAATTTCTAAACACTTGTTGAACAAAATGTGTTTAGAATTAAGTGACCTTTTATTTGATATCAAGAAAAAGGGGCTGGCCCCTTAAATTAGGGAACCAAAGGGCTCTAAATTCTTTTATCTATAGCGCTTTACTGAGGGATATTTTGTGAAATGTTATAGAAGCAAATATGTTTATCTCACAGTTATGTATCCAAGCAAAGTAATAATTTTATCATGTGTTATGTAATTAGGGGTTTTTAGGGGCCAAAAGTCCAAAATTTGGATCACCCATATCTCTGAAAGCAAAAATATTTTGAAATGCAGTACAGAAGAAAAGTTGTTCAAAATGATGTTCTTAACAATATGCAACCATCAAAATTTCGTTTAACGGCCCCTATAAGGAGATTAGGGATCGGCCCCTAAAACCTTCTTTCCCATATATCTCAAAAACGGTAACGAATTTCTAAACATTTGTTGACAAAATGTTTTCAGAATTAAATGTCCTTTCATTTGATATCAAGAAAAAGGGGCTGGCCCCTTAAATTAGGGGATCAAAGAGCTCTAAAGTATTTTATCTATAGCGTTTTACTAATAACTATTTTGTGAAAGGTTATTTAAGCTGAATTAGGTATAATACGTGTATATATCCTTACAATATAATGATTTTCTCTTGCATTACCTAATTAGGGTTTTTAGGAGCCAGAGGTAAACAAGTTTAATCTTTTCTATCTTAATTGGAAGAAATGCAAGTATTTGAAAAAGCAATATAAGAGAACTTATAAAATGCGATACAAAAAAGCATTAGTTCTCAACTCTTTTTTCAACGTTTTTTTTGTCGAAAATCAAAGTCGATGATGTCATATTTTCTTCTAAAAATCGGACGGAAGACCTCCTCGTTGCTCGCAACGAGATCGTGTCTAGTTATTAAGGTCTTCCGTTTCCAACGGAAGACCTTATTGTTATTCTTCGGATTCTTTTTAGGGTCTTCCGTTTCCAACGGAAGACCCTCTTGTTATTCTACGGTTTCTTTTTATTATTATTTTATATTTTTCCTCTGACATTTTTCAAGAGCTATAACTCAAGAACTATTCAATCGATTTTAACAAAATTCACAGGACTGATAAAGCATTCAAAGTACTTGCGATTATAAAATTTTGAGCTGATGACGTCACTTCCGGTTGGAGATTTTGAAGATTTTGTGAATTTTTAAAGACCATTTTGTCCACGTAACTCCTCCGAAACTAATGGTAATAAAAACGTGAAACTTTCAGGAATATGTAGATAGATGTCTGTAGATGATCCTCTGTATTTGACATTGTGGAAAATGCGCAAGGCGCCGAAGCTCGCCCGAGGTCGAAAATTAGCACTAAATTTTTGGGCAAAATTTTAACACGTTTTGTAAAATATCTTTTAACTTGTTAATATTTTGTTAAAACATATAAAGCAAAAGTTGTTTGAATTTCCACGGGCTTTCATTTGATATCAAGAAAAAAGGGCTGGCCCCTCAAATTAGGGGCCAAGAGGGCTCTAAAGTTTTTTTGCAATAACTCTTTACTGAACAATAATTTGTTATCAATTAAAGAAGCAAAAATATTTATTGTACAGCTGTTTATCTATACAGTACCACACCTTAATCATATGTTACGTAATTAGGGGTTTCAAGGGGCCAGAAGTCCAAAACCTTGATCATTAATATCTAGAAAAGGAGAAATATTTTGAAAAGCATTGTAGAACAAAAAATGCTTAAAATAATGTTCTCAACAATATGCTACCTAAAAAAATTGTTGGTGGCCCCAGTAAGGAGTTTAAGGGTCGGCCCCTAGAACACAGTTGTTCAGATATCTCTAGAACGGTCAAAAATTCCTGAACACTTGTTGAACAAAATATGTTTATATTTGCAAGATCTTTCATTTGATATCAAGAAAAAAGGGCTGACCCCTTAATTTAGGGGCCAAGAGAGCTCTTAAGTCAATTAATAATAACTTTTTACTGAAAAATAATTTGTTATATATTATAGAAGCAAAAATATTCTTTGTACAGTTATTTATCTATACAGTACCATACCTATGTCATATGTTACGTAATTAGGGGTTTCAAGGGGCCAGAAGTCCAAAACTCTGATCATTAATAGCTAAAAAAGGAGAAATATTTTGAAAAGCATTGTAGAAGAAAAGTTGCTCAAAATAATGTTTTTAATAATATAATACCTAAAACTTTTTTGTTGGTGGCCCCAGTAAGGAGTTTAAGGGTCGGCCCCTAAAACACAGTTGTTCAGATATCTCTAGAACGGTTAACAATTCGTGAACAGTTGTTGAACAAAATATGTTTATATTTGCGAAACCTTTTTTTGATTTCAAGAAAAAGGGGCTGACCCCTCATATTAGGGGCCAGGAGGGCTACAAAGTCTTTAAATTATAACTTTTTACTGAAAAATAATTTGTTATTAATTATAGAAGCATAAATGTTCAACTTATTAGGCTTAATTCAAATCTGAAATCCGTTTTAAAATCGGACAATGCATTACAGAGGTATAGGGGTTTAAAATTTGATTTTTCCGGAAATTTTGATTCCACATTCTTGGTTAAAAAAATAGTGTTATGTTCAAAGTTAAATTAACTCATACCTAAAATAATTCGATTATTGTTAAATTGTACTTAAACACATTCGGATTTGTATTTGCAAAGTCTTTCTTGATATTGATAAGGTTTGTGTTAATTCGTACTTAGAATCATTCGGATTTTGTTAACTCGTACAAAGAATTATTCGATTTTCTTTCTTTTTGTTTTAGTTACTTATTTGTTTAAGAACTCTGCTTGTTAGAGGAACTTCTAGCTTTACTTTCGACATTAACGGAAGACCCACTCGTTGCTTTGCAACGAGCTTTGCTCTAGTTCTTCTTCTTCTTTTTTTTTCTTACCGATTTTGTGCACGCGATATCTCAAAAATGGCTCGACCGATTTGCACGAAATTTTTAGATCTTACCAACTATATTCTGAACCTTATCGAAAATTTTTTTGGTTGATGACGTCATTTCCGTTTTTGAGATAATGACATTTTGAGGATTTTTAGGGGGTTGGTTTGTCCAGGAGTGTTCTCATAAACTACACACGATATCGATTTCAAAATTTCAGGGATGATAGACAAAAGATTGTTTATCTGAACAAAAGCATCCATATTTGCCTAGCACAAGAAGCGCCGGAGCTTAGTATGGCTCAAAATTAAGATAAAATAAGCGTTAAAATTTTGCTTGGTTTTCTCAGTTTATCTTTTTTCTCGCAAATATTTTGTTAAGACATGTAGAAGAAAAAAGATTTGTATTTACAGGATCTTTTGTTTGACATCAAGAAAAAGGGGCTGGCCCCTCAAATTAGGGACCTAGAACCCTTGAAAGTTTTCACTTTATAACTCAAAAGCGGTTAAGATTTCGATATGGCTGTCGCTGCAAAAGTTGTTCATTATGATCTTATTAATGTCGTAACAATAATATTTTGTTCGGGTATTGCGTAATATGAGTGTAAAAGGCTAGACTTGTTATCATGCATTTGTGTTTTATTTGACAAATTAACAAGGTATTTGTGCGTATAATTGACATAAAGTGTACAAGTTTAAATACGGAAAGTGTTTAAACATTTTTAGGTTAATTCTTTTCTAGTAAAACACATTATGAATAAAAGAACTGCTTCTATGAAATGCAGTTGAGTCGCATTTAAACTCTAGCTGGATACCGAGCTGTGTATGTGAACAATTACGTATCCGACCTCTTGACCGCGGCCGAGAAAATAGGTCGCGGCTGGACTAGCGAGCGGTCTAACGTTATCTAATACACAAGATTTGCGTCTTGCTGTAATGCACACATGAGTTTATTAATGTAGCAGCAAACACAAAGAATTACGATTTTAATGCTATTAATAGTAAATAAAAAGATTATACCTTTACCTAATAGGTACCATAGACAGTGTACCAGCTTACATGCGGAAAGTGTTTTTTAAACATTTTAATTATTTTTTATTGAAACACATTATGGATAAAAGAAGTGCTTCTATGCAATGCATTTGAGACGCATTTAAAATCTAGCTGGATTCCGAGCTGTGTATGTGAACAATTTTACGTATACGACCCCTTGCCTGCGGCCGAGGAAATAGGTCAGGGCTGGACTAGCTAGCGGCCGGTCTGCCGTTATCTAATACACAAGATTTGCGTCTTGCTGTAATGCACACATGAGTTTATTTATGTAGCTGCAAACACAAAGAATTCCGATTTTAACGATATTAAGAAAAAAATGAAAAAAAGAGTATACCTTTACCTACGAAGTAATGCTGTTTTAGTCCCGTAATTAAAACACAAAAATGATAGTATGACTTTCATTGGAAAATGGTGTTCTTTGTGTTCTTGCCTATGTCATTTAACAGTTTTTTGGTTGGAAAACAAAATTCAGTTAACAAACTGCAAACATTTCAAACCCACCACCTTCAGTGTACATTTACATAACATCATTCGCACAGGGCCGAGGAGATGCCGCGCTAGTGGGTAACCGATTCGCTGTAATCTAGGACACAGGCTTTTCGTGTTTCTACGTTATTACACATTTGAATATTCATTGATTCTTTGTTAGATTATTTTAATTTTCAATAATATTGGTTACGATGCATCAAACCTTTGATTTAAATCATAGTGCGTAAAATAAAATAAAAAAGACTGCCATCAATGAATATAACACAACGTTTTATACTCGTACGAGTTGAAATGTAAATACATTCACCAGGGTCTATTTTTGAAATTTTGCTGCTGAGAATTTAATGCATACACAGTCTGCTTAAGTGGTACAATGTAACATGTTTGCGGTAGAATTCTTGCATAATTTTCAATTCTTCTGAAATATATTAGATTTCGATCTTAATTACGGTACCAATTTTCATTTTCATTTTTTTTTTGGGGGGGGGGCAATAAATTAATAACGGAATACATACAATTTAAATACTTTTTCAATCAAATCTTCGTAATTGATAAATTTTCAAACATCCGATTAACCTGAAAAGTGCATGCTTAACCGGAAATTGTTCAACAAAAATTAACAGTAAACAGCTAGGTGGCTGAATATACGTAATGGCGAGAACTGTTTTGATGCAGGGAACATGGATAAATATTTATATAAATGAGAATATTATCAAAAAAAATAAATAAAAAATAGAGCATTTTGACAGAATAATATGCAACTCTGTAAGTGTAGCCATATAACGGGGATAACATGATATCGGCAGTCTTACTCCCGCTGTATCCTGAAACACGGCCTGAAAAAAGGGGGTGAACTATAATCTAATTATCTAATTTGGGCAAAAAATGCGTACATGTATTTATTTATAACAAGACCTTATAGCATAAACTGAAATGAGTTGCTAGTTTGGATCTATATTCACAGTTGTTTAAATCAATAGCAACGACAGGAATATTGGTCGATAATTGAGCATTAGTTAAGTGACCGGACAACGGGATATAACTCTCACTTATTATAAGCAGTGGGTTGTTTTCATCGCGGCCGGTTTTCAGAATAGAGAAGATCCGGATTGCACAACATTTTTTTTAACAAAAAGGCAAATGTCAAGGGGCTGAATAATGTAACGGATTGGACAGCATGCCGGAATACAAAACATCCGGATTCAACAAGTTTCAAAATTATTTTTTCATTGAAATATGGCTTTTTGACCGGGAGAACTACTGTGCAACGTATATTATTACACATTAACACATACTTTACATAGCCATCGTTTAAAAGCGTGCAAAAATATTATTGAAAATCGGACCAAGCAGCTTGAACATTTAAGACACTTTATTTGTCATGTGCATGATCATGTGCATTAATTATTTTCACTACCTCTTTATTTCTCCAAAGTGACCTCCAATTCCATTTCGTGACATCTGCAACTGCTGTCATTCAAAATCACGTGAGGTAAATAAAATTTCAAATTTTAAGTCGGTCTCAACAGTTATATATCCAAGGAATCTAATGATGTTATCACGTGTTACCAAATTTGGGGTTTTAAGGGGTTAAAAGTCCAAAATTTTTATCCCCCATATATCATTTGATATTTGACCTTTCATTTGATATCAAGAAAAGGGGGTTGCCCCTAAAACTAGGGGACCAGAGGGCTCTAAAGTCTTTTATCTATTATCTATTAAACTTTTAATGAGATATTTTGTAAAAGGCCATAAAAACAGATATGTTATCTTACAGTTATGTATCCAAGTAATGTAATGATTTTATCATGTGTTACGTAAATATAGATTTTTAGAGGTCAAATGTCCAACATTTTAAATACTCATATATCAAAAAGAAAAAAATCTTTTGAAATGCAGTTTACAAGAAAAGATGCTCAAAATAATGTACTAAACAATATTCAACCTTAAAAATGTCGTTAAACGGCCCCTATGAGGAGATAAGGAATCGGTCCCTAAACCGCTCTTTCCCATATATCGTAGGAACGGTAATGAATTTATAAACACTCTATACTACTATATTAAAATTATACACTCGAAGTTTTGGTCTTTAACACCGATAAATCGGATAAGTACTGCCTTTTGTTTTATATATTTTAAACATCATTGCCCGTTGTAGATTACCAATTTGTTTTTATTTTTTCTCGATAAATCTCCGTTAATTAATAATCAACGAAAATTCCAATAAAAATTCCGGAAATCATCGGATTTCTTTTAAATTTTACAACCTTGTGCATGCGCATTACATTCACGCTAAATCACGGGAGGCTCTTTAGTTTATGTTTCCGTGATATCACATTTGCATAGATATACTTAGAAACGATAATACGAACACGTGTAAATTTTCTTTGGAAATTTTCTATATAATCTGTTCATTAAAGAAAATACGGGAGATAACTCTAACACAGTCCATTTACTAAGAAAAATCCCGAAAGTTCCGAATGTCAGGTCTGTTTGAAGCGAGTAAAAAACGTTGGTTAATTCTTCAATAACATGAATTAATTTTTAGATGAAAGGTACTTACAGCCTCAAAATGGTTTTTTATGAATAATTTGACTGGTCATTTATTTTCACCAAAATTGTTTTGGAGCAATTTTACAATTTTCTGCTACAATACGGGTAGACCTATATGGGAGGCATTTTATATTAACTGTGGTGAAGGCCTGTCCCGAGACACAGTTATATTATTCTAACTAAGCAGAGTTTAGTGAAAGTAATAGCATTTTTTGGTTATGTAAATGTCAACAATACGGTGTGTCGATGTATGTATTTCGTAAATGTCCGATATCATACGCAACATCAACCCGTGGACGCACGGGTCAAAGTCTAGTATGTTTAAAATTAAGCGACCCTTCATTTGATATCAAGAAAAATGGGATTAACCCTCAAATTAAGGGACCAGAGGGCTCTAAAAGCTTTTATCTATAGTCCTTTACTGAGATATATTTCGTGAAAGGTCATAAAAGCAGATATTTTTTTTTTACAGTAATATTTTTATGTATCCAAGCAATGTAATTATTTTATTATGCGTTACTTAAAAAGAGGTTTTTAGAGGTCAAATTTAACAATATGCAACCATAATTTCTTTGTTATCCGGCCCCTAAAAGGAGTTATACATGTAGTGTTGGCCCCTAAAACGATCTTTTCCAGATATCTCGAGAACAGTACATAATTTGTAAATACTTATTGAACCAAATGTGTTTAAAATAACAAGAACTTTTATTTGACATCAAGAAAAAGGGGCTGGCCCTTCAAATTAGGGGCCGAGAGGGCTCCAAAGTCTTTAAGATATAACTTTTAACTGTGAAATATTTTGTAATACATTATAGAAGCAATTATGTTCATCATAACGTCATTGACCTAAACATGTCAATTATTTACTCCTTTGTTACGTAATTAGGGATTTTAAAGGGCCAAAAGAGAGAAATTTCGATCCTCAATATCTCAAAATGGAGAAAAATTTTGAAAAGCAAAATTGAACAAAAGATGTCCAAAATAATGTGTTTAACGATATGCAACCATAATTTTTTTGTTATCCGGCCCCTAAAATGAGTTAAATTGTGGCCCCTAAATCGATCTTTTCCAGATATCTCGAGAACAGTACATAATTTGTAAATACTTATTGAACCAAATGTGTTTAAAATGACAAGAGCTTTTATTTGACATCAAGAAAAAGGGGCTGGCCTTTCAAATTAGGGACCGAAGGGGCTCTTAAGTCTTTTATTAATAACTTTTAACTGTGAAATATTTTGTGATATGTTATAGAAGCAATTATGTTCATCGTATCGTTGGTTATCTATAAATGATAAGTGTTTGCTCCTCTGTTATGTAATAAGGGATTTTTAGGGGCCAGAAGTCCAAAATTGTGATCCTCAATATCTCAAAATGAAGAAAAATTTTGAAAAGCAATATTGAGCAAAAGATGCTCAAAATAATGTGTTTAACGATATGCAACCATACTTTCTTTGTTATCCGGCCCCTAAAAGGAGTTATAGTGTTGGCCCCTAAATCGATCTTTTCCATATATCTCGAGAACAGTACATATTTTTTGTAAACACTTCTTTAACCAAATGTGTTTAAAATGAAAAGAGCTTTTATTTGACATCAAAAAAAAGGGGCTGGCCCTTCAGATTAGGGACCGAGAGGGCTCAAGTCTTTTATTTATAACTTTTAATTTTGAAATATTTTGTGATACGTTGTGTGATCCTTCATATTGGGGATCAAGAGGGGTCTAATGTCATCTAGCCATAGCTCTTTTAGATCCTACCCCAATTTTCAGATATGTTTCGTTAACGAAGAAGATAAAAAGCAAGGTCATTTTAGACCTTAGAAGGTATTCTAAAAATTGGACGGAAGACCTCCTCGTTGCTCGCAACGAGATCGTGTCTAGTTATTATTATTATTTTTTTTTTCTTACCGATTTTGTGCACGCGATTTCTCAGAAACGGCTCAACCGATTTACGTCAAATTTTTAAATCTGATAGGTATTGATCTGAACCTTGTTGGAAATTTTTGTTGTTGATGACGTCACTTCCTGTCCTGAGATATCGTGAATTTATCGTTTTTTATAGGGGTATTTTGTCGGGAGAACTCCTCTTTTACCATTTAAGATATGATGTTGAACTTTTCAGGGCTGATAGACGAAAGATTGAAATAGTGTCTAATGGTCTTTAATCATCTTTATCTCAAAAAGCGCCGAAGCTCGCCCGAGCCCAAAAATTAAGATTAAAAAGGCGTCATGATTTTTGTTGGTTTTCTTTGAATATCTCTTTTCTCAGAAGCATTTTGTTAAAACATGTAGAACAAAAAAACTTAATTAAATCAAGAGCTTTTATTTGACATCAAGAAAAAGGGGCTGGCCCTTCAAATTAGGGGCCGAGAGGGCTCTAAAGTCTTTGATTTATAACTTTTAACTGTGAAATATTTTGTGATATGTTATAGAAGCAATTATGTTCATCGTAGCGTTGGTTATCTATACATGATAAGTGTTTGCTCCTCTGTTACGTAATAAGGGATTTTTAGGGACCAGAAGTCCAAAATTGTGATCATCAATATCTCAAAATGAAGAAAATTTTTGAAAAGCAATATTGAATAAAGATGCTCAAAATAATGTGTTTAACGATATGGAACCCTAATTTTTTTGTAATCCGGCCCCTAAAAGGATTTATAGCGTTGGCCCCTAAATCGATCTTTTCCAGATATCTCGAGAACAGTACATAATTTGTGAACACATATTGAACCAAATGTGTTTAAAATGACAAGAGCTTTTATTTGACATCAAGAAAAAGGGGCTGGCCCTTCAAATTAGGGGCCGAGAGGGCTCTAAAGTCTTTGATTTATAACTTTTAACTGTGAAATATTTTGTGATATGTTATAGAAGCAATTATGTTCATCGTAGCGTTAGTTATCTATACATGATAAGTGTTTGCTCCTCTGTTACGTAATAAGGGATTTTAAGGGGCCAGAAGTCTAAAATTGTGATCATCAATATCTCAAAATGAAGAAAAATTTTGAAAAGCAATATTGAGCAAAAGATGCTCATAATAATGTGTTTAACGACATGCAGCCCTAATTTCTTTGTTATCCGGCCCCTAAAAGGAGCTATAGCGTTGGCCCCTAAATCGATCTTTTCCAGATATCTCGAGAACAGTACATTATTTGTAAACACTTATTGAACCAATTGTGTTTAAAATGACAACAGCTTTAATTTTACGTCAAGAAAAAGGGGCTGGTCCTTCAAACTAGGGCCCGAGAGGGCTCAAGTCTTTTATTAATAACTTTTTACTTTGAAACATTTTGAGATACGTTGCGTGATCCTTCAAATTAAGGATCAAGAGGGGTCTAATGTCATCTAGCCATAGCTCTTTTAGATCCTACCCCAATTTCCAGATTTTTTCGTTAACGAAGATAAAAAGCAAGGTCATTTTACCTTCTAAAAATTGGACGGAAGACCTCCTCGTTGCTCGCAACGAGATCGTGTCTAGTTCTATATAAAAATTGATATCAGATGAAACTTGTCAACATTTTCTTCTAATCTTGAAAATTTAATTTAATGTTACTTAACTTGACAATTTCAAATCTTATATGACTGTGTGTATTTACAAATCTTATGTTTTCATGATTTCAAAATAATGAAAAAACACAAAAATCAAAAAACATTTGTAAGAATAATGAACACACCACATAAAATCTCAATATGATGTGAGCAATTATATCGACCGATAAATCAAGATATACTACATGTACTAATTTTTCTTTCAATTGTACTTTGATTTTTATAATTCAATAAAGGTGAATATCAGACAGCTGTTCAAATAGTTTCACAGTACAGAAAATCAACATTTTCAGTTACTGATAGTGAATAAAAGATTAATTCTTCATGTTATGAACTATATGAGCTAAAAAAAAATCATCAGTACAAACATATAACATATTTCCTTACAAATATACTGTTCAACCTAATGTGCATGAAAGTGTTACACTAAAAATCATTTTATGAGTAAATGTTGGTAAATAAGCTTGTCATATGCTAGAGTTAACTCAGGGCCCTCTATGCTAACAGTTGAGTATATACGCGCCTGGTTAACCTTACCATTCATCATGGTTAATTTCCTTTGAGAAAATTCGAACTAAAATTGTGATTATTTTAATTACACACTGACTGAATTTACAATGAATTATTTTTATGTTTGAACAAAATAGGATTATTGTTTAGTTATTTGCATATAGGCTAGGCGATATTGTTTTCACGTGGATAATTTACGAGCATAATAATCTGTACAATAGCACGTCATGATAACACACTTACCATGCTTACTGATTTAGATCACAGGGAATACTGATTTAGATCACAGGGAACTGTTGTATGGTCTCGTCCTTTTTTCACTTCCTTTTTATGACACCCGACATCGGTTTTTGTTCGCAATATTCGTCATACACTAATGATATCCATCAGTTTTTGTCATTTTGACTCGTTGTTTACATCGAGATCTGGGAAATTACCGGAAATCGGCGCAAGTATGTCGTTAACTTAAAGTTTGTAAATGATTAAAAAAAGTAAAACCATTTGATATAAATGATATTTTATGCAAGTTTATATACTTACACACATTGTATCACTGTTTAAACCTTAAAATAAGCAAATAAACCGTCGCTTTGGAAATATGACATTCATTGACAGACGACAGTTCGCGTTGCCCAATGAACTTGTTTTTTTCAGGTTCACATATCCTAAAATGAAACATTTTGATAAGTTCACAAGTAAATACGGATTAATAATTTCTGATTAGCTAAAAAAAAATTTATATCGTATAAAGAATGTTGCTTACGTCATAGTAAGACTAACGTCAAAAAACGTATCAATCCGACTGACGTTGAAAAGATATTGTAAACATAATTGTAGTGTTTATTTTCAAATTTGTTCTGTATTTTCTATTTTAAAATCACAAAGGCAGGTCATAACTGAAGTTTTATTGTTTAAGAATATTCTCACCACTTTTAACTTGTCTGACCATTCGCGGTTTATAAAGCGTAAACTGCCCCAAACCATTTTATATCGTATAAAACTAAGAAATTTTGAATTCATTCTTTAAATAGAAAAATAATGGAAAGGAATTAAATATGTTAAAAGAGGTTTCGTTATTTATTAAGCTTGGTTTCAGTTTCGAAAGAAAAAAAAACAACTTTGGTTCAATATTAAACCTTGACAAACTGGCAACGAGTCAATTTTAAACACTGCTCAGTTTCACTAGCTATAAACAGGTTTTATTTTGTAAACCGTTCAAACGAAACTACCATTTTGGAATAAATCTAGCAGGTGAATATTTATTTAAAATTGTAAATTGAAAAGATCTTGTAAACATAATTGTAGTGTTTATTTTCAAATTTTGTCTGTATTTTCTATTTTAAAATCACAAAGACAGGTCTTATCTGAAGTTTTATTGTTTAAGAATATTCTCACCACTTTTAACTTGTCTGACCATTCGCGGTTTATAAAGCGTAAACTGCCCCAAACCATTTTATATCGTATAAAACTAAGAAATTTTGAATTCATTCCTTAAATAGAAAAATAATGGAAAGGAATTAAATATATTAAAAGAGGTCTAGTTATTTATTAAGCTTGGTTTCAGTTTCGAACGGAAAAAAAAACAACTTTGGTTCAATATTAAACCTTGACAAACTGGAAACGAGTCAATTTTAAACACTGCTCAGTTTCACTAGCTATAAACAGGTTTTATTTTGTAAACCGTTCAAACGAAACTACCATTTTGGAAAAGATATAGCAGGTAAATATTTATTTAAAATTGTAAACTGAAAAGATATTGTAAACATAATTGTAGTGTTTATTTTCAAATTTGTTCTGTATTTTCTATTTTAAAATCCCAAAGGCAGGTCATATCTGAAGTTTTATTGTTTAAGAATGTTCTCACCACTTTTAACTTGTCTGACCATTTTGTTGTCTTAATGGAGAGATAAAGTATACAAGACCAGGAACCCGTTTCAAAAACATTTCCTAAGATGTTTCATAAGATGAAACTTGAAGAAAATCCTCAATTATATCTCAGAAACTTCTATTAATTGTTATAGCTGTTTCACAAAACACAACACTGCTTTTTTTTAATTTAACACTGTTAATGTTTACTTTGTGGTCGCGAAATGTTGATTATGACATTACACGAAACAAGGCATCAAAACACTTAAATATAAAGCAATTCAGCAATTCGGGAATGTTATCTGTACGAATTACACAATACTGCGAATTACAGAATAACGGCAGAGTTTTGAATAGCTTGCTGGATTTCTCAATAGAGTATACAACTTGGTCAGCCAGGTATCACATCAGGTCTGAATCTAGGTCTTGTGGTTACTCAAGTGTAGATTGTTATTTTGTATTCAACCCATTTATATTGCACAAAGAAAACCTTTAGAACACTCTCTTCTATTGTTAATAATACTATTCATATTCTTTTGAAAAGAATGTTCACCTTGTCAGCAGTGGATTCTAGAGTATCAGTTCTTCTCAGAATATATTTTATAATTGTTATTCAAAAGACATTTGTGAAGAAACAAAATGGAAATTTGTACAAGTGTTAGATGAAAAAGAATGATTCGTTTACTGTACATTTTGGTTCCTCAATTCCTGGTACAACATACAGCACTATTTTATTTTAGTATTATGGCTGTTTATTTAGTTTAAACTAAAGCAATACTGTTGGTTAAAATATACCAACAAAAAATCACTAAAAAATGCAAATATTCAATATCTATAACTTACTTTATTGCTGTTATACCTGAGTAACCACATGACCTAGATTTAAACCTAATGTGCTCTAAATATATCCATATAGTGAAATCTTTTACATTTACATGCATACACAAATAGATAAAATAATAGTATATCCGAATTTACTTTAAGTATGGTATTCCTCTTAAATTAAGAGAGCATTATTGAATTGTATTATATGTATTAACCTTGTGTAGCTTAATGGGATATATTTTAGAAAGAACCCACTGCATTTCTAGCTAACTTGATAAACAGTTTCTCGATTAGAATTATTTTTCCTTTTCTCATAAGCTTATGTAGTTTGACAATTTACATAAAGAACAACTCGGGGGATTTGAATTATCCAAATATGACATAAACTGCATCGCTTAGCAACTGCATTTTCCTTTTTTGTGTATGCAGCAAACTTACTAATCATCTGGTACATTGTGCTGTGCCAGAAACGAAAATTATTTAATTTATTTATTGATAATGGAGATAATGTATAACAATATGATCTTTTAGAGGACCAGTGCGAGAAAAAAAAACTCACACCCTAATGGTTATTTTTAAGTTTATCATAATTAAATATTTGTCAATGTACATGTAATTTTTTTTTATAATGAAGTGATTTTGAATTTAAAAGAGGGTCGATGTTGAAACACTTATAGATTCTTTAACATACCTTTTGAGAAATTATTGTTTGACCAGTTCGTTTTTTTTCAATATCACTGTACTTAATTTACATCAAAGCGGATTTCTATTTTATACATCTACTCTAATTTACTGAATATCATATATGTTATGGAAGGAAAAAAGAGGGGTAGGGGACCTTCTTCCTGTAATCAATGAAACGAAGTACTGGTAACTGACCTGTATATTTGGTTAACCCCCACCCCCACCCCTATCCCCGTTTTTAAAGACGGAAAATTAGATTCACTAGTGTTAATAAATCATCATACTATCAACAAAATAGGAATTTAATTCCAGAATTTGTGATTTATACAGATTTTTTTCAAAGTGCGTTAAGTGTCTCGATACTATAAAAATGTTAATGTACCTTCATAAAGCACTTTGAAAATTTTTTTCAAAGTGCGTTGATTTTGTTCAAATTTTAACGCACTTTGAAAAATTTTTTTTCAAAGTGCGATATTTTTTTTAAAGTGCGTTGCCACAAAGCTGCACTTGTGTAGAAATCTCCTGAACTGTACTTGATACTTTACCGTTTTTTATTCTTAACAACATTTTATATAGCTTTATTATTTAAACAAAGATATTTGATTTATAAAATTTATGCACAGCTTGCTAAACTATATTTTATCGCGATTTTACAATTGCATCGGCAACAAATTGCCAGGTCTACACGTGTGTGATTAGAAATATGTTGCTACTGTTGCATACTAGCCATTCCGTAATTAAAAAAAAGAAAACAAAAGAGAAACACATTCATACACAATGAGTAATTAACATTTTCTCTCAGAGGAAATTGTGTGATAATTAACGAACAATAATCATGAAAGAATAGTTGTTGTAATAATATAAGCAATTTTCATTGGTGAATAAATCGAAGTATGACGTGAAAAAAAGACTAAGGAAGCAGGAATATGAATACTTCTTATTTACATATCTGGGGGAAAGTGATTTAAAAAAAAAACATTTTACGTTAGTTTTATTTTCTTCTACGTAATACATATAAGAGGGTTGTTAGAAAAGTTCGCGGACAAAGTGATTTACGGCAAAATTACTGTGTACTTTGTAGGATGGCGTATGTTTTATTACATGACTACCAATTGAAAATAAGTATGCCAAAAATTCTATGAATTTGAAAGTTTTTTTTCAAAAGATACAGCGGTTTTTACTTTGCATGAATTAGATTTACGGAGCACCGTTTCATATTTCCACGACGTCAGGTGACGTCAAACAACTGAAAGTCAAACATGTTACTCTTTTTCAAAGTAAACACTTTTCAGTTCCACACACTTTTCAAGTCATTAAACCCATTTATAAAATGCACGTTCATATCATTATTTGTCAAGTTTTTGTATAATGTCTTTTGTGGCATATCGTAGATCATTTAGGTCCAAAAACCTCTGTCCACGCAGTTCGACTTTAGATAAGGAAAAAATCGAAATCTATAGGTGCAAGATCCGGGCTGTATGTAGGGTTGGAATGCTGCATGAGCAAAAAAGATCATTTTTTCCATCTTTAAACCTCCGTGATTCTAATTGTAAACCTTTGTCGTATAAAAATATTAGCATCTAAGAGCCTTCTTGTCTCCATAAGAGATTTTCCTATGTGCACACAAAATTAAAGTTTTTGGCTCATATTTCAAGCGTTGTTCGTCCAAATTCGGCGATAAAACGGTCAGGAATTCTTCAATTTAATTGAAACTTTCACAAAATGGCCTTCATAAGTTATTGTGATGCCATATGAAATATCGTTTATTTTTATGCGTTTAAACGGTACATTTTCTTAGAAAGGAAAAATGCGTACAAAATATAAAAAATTAAAAAACGGACATGCTCCGTGAAGCATATCTTATCAAAATAATTAAGCTGTTCATTTTTTATGGTGCATATAAAACAAACAAATCTTTACATATTTCTTAGAAAATACGTCAAGATTAAATCTGAAAAGTTTCGCTGGTATCATGTGAATAGTCCGCTCACAATCGAGCTTGTCCGCGAACTTTTCTAACAACCCTCGTACATCGATATTCTTACCATTTGTTGTAATGTTGTATTTGTGAACATGAATAGAACTTCATTTTTTCAGAGCAATTGTGTGAAGAGTATCTGACTATAGTAAATCTTAAATAGATAATAAATACTGATCGAATATAATAAGAAGAGATTACTTCCGCAGGGGGGTTAAGGAAGCATATAGGCAATTTAGTGTCTTATTTTTGCCGTTATAAAACTAATAAATTTTGAATTCATTCCTTATATAAAAAAATAATGGAAAGGAATTCAATATGTTAAAAGAGGTTTCGTTATTTATTAAGCTTGGTTTCAGTTTCGAAAGGAAAAAAAACAACTTTGGTTCAATATTAAACCTTGACAAACTGGAAACGAGTCAATTTTAAACACTGCTCAGTTTCACTAGCTATAAACAGGTTTTATTTTGTAAACCGTTCAAACGAAACTACCATTTTGGAATAGATATAGCAGGTAAATATTTATTTAAAATTGTAAATTGAAAAGATATTGTAAACATAATTGTAGTATTTATTTTCAATTTTTTCTGTGTTTTCTATTTTAAAATCCCAAAGGCAGGTCATATCTGAAGTTTTATTGTTTAAGAATATTCTCACCACTTTTAACTTGTCTGACCATTTTGTTGTCTTAATGGAGAGATAAAGTATACAAGACCAGGAACCCGTTTCAAAAACATTTCCTAAGATGTTTCATAAGATGAAACTGGAAGAAAATCCTCAATTATATCTCAGAAACTTCTATTAATTGTTATAGCTGTTTCACAAAACACAACACTGCTTTTTTTTAATTTAACACTGTTAATGTTTACTTTGTGGTCGCGAAATGTTGATTATGACATTACACGAAACAAGTCATCAAAAATACTAAAATATAAAGCAATTCAGCAATTCGGGAATGTTATCTGTACGAATTACACATTACTGCGAATTACAGAATAACGGCAGAGTTTTGAATAGCTTGCTGGATTTCTCAATAGAGTATACAACTTGGTCAGCCAGGTATCACATCAGGTCTGAATCTAGGTCTTGTGGTTACTCAAGTGTAGATTGTTATTTTGTATTCAACCCATTTATATTGCACAAAGAAAACCTTTAGAACACTCTCTTCTATTGTTAATAATACTATTCATATTCTTTTGAAAAGAATGTTCTCCTGGTCAGCAGTGGATTCTAGAGTATCAGTTCTTCTCAGAATATATTTTATAATTGTTATTAAGGTCTTCCGTTTCCAACGGAAGACCTTACTATTATTGTGCTTGTAAGATTATTAAGGTCTTCCGTTTCCAACGGAAGACCTTACTTTTATTGTGCTTGTAAGATTATTCTTATTTTTAGGGTCTTCCGTTTCCAATGGAAGACCCTCTTGTTTTTCTTCGGTTTCTTTTTATTATTATTTTATTGTTTATTTTTTTTTCTGACACCTTCTTTATATCTCAAAAAGATTTCTTCCGATTTCAATGAAATTTTCAGAGCTTTTGTAAAGTGACATTGCCTCAAAGATGTTAAAGTTTCAGATATAACGTCACTTCCGTTCAAATTTGACGGCCATTTTTTATTTTTAAAAAAGTGATTTTGTCCGGAGGAAATCTCAAAAACAGTTAAAGATATTGCTTTGAAATTTTTGCAGATGATAGATGTATCAATAGTATTGTGTACTGGGGGGTTTAAATTTTTATTCATTAATTTTGCTCGAAACCGGAAGTAGTTTCTATATTTTGAAATTTTCATTTTTTTTAAAATTAAAAAAATTAATGCAAAAGTGTTACAGAGTATGTCATGCTGAATTCAAATCTGAAAACCGTTTTAAAATCGGACGATGCAATACATAGATATCGGGGTTTTAAACTTTGATTTTTCCGGAAATTTTGATTCCGCGTTCTTGGTTTAAAAAATAGCGTAAAGTATAAAGTGAAATTAACTCGTACCAACAATAATTCGATAATTGTTAAATCGTACCTAAACACATTCAGATCTTTTTCTGTTTAGTCGTTCTTGAAATCGTAAAGGTTTTTATTAATTCGTACTTAAATTCATTCCGATTTTGTCAAGTCGTACCAAGAATTATTCGATTTTTTTATCTTTTAGTTTTAGGTGCCCTTGTAATTGGTTTAAGAACCCTTATTCTTACTGGAACTTTTAGCTTTGCTCTCGACATTAACGGAAGACCCACTCGTTGCTTTGCAACGAGCTTTGCTCTAGTAATTATTAGGGTCTTCCGTTTCCAACGGAAGACCCTCTTGTTATTTTATTATTATTAGGGTTTTCCGTTTTCAACGGAAAACCCTACTGTTATTCTACTGTTTCTTCTTATTATTTTTTTTTCTCGCAAATTTTGTGCAGCCCATTTCTCGAAGATTTTTTGACTGATTGCTATGAAACTTTCAGGGTTTGTAGATAATGTTAAGGTCTAAAAACTGGTTTTTCAAATTTTTAAAATTTACTTCCGGTTATGAGTTATTGCCCTTTAATTGAAAATTGGGGGGTCTTTTGTCCAGAGTTGATCTCGGGAACTACACATGATAGTTGCATGAAATTTAGCGAAATTGTAGCCAACGTGTTGAAATTGTGTTAGCATGGAAGTTATGCAAATTTCTTTTTTAGTTTTTGAGCTATATATCGCCAAAGTTTAAGGTTTTTTCGGGGCTGAAATTTTGTTGCTTTTTGTATTATAACTTTTAAACTAAAAATATTTTGTTATAACATGTAGAAGAAAAGTTGTTAAGAATAACGAGGGCTTTCAGATGAAATAAAGAAAAAAGGGCTGGCCCCTATAATTAGGGGTCAGCAGTTCATACACGTCTTTTTCTGATAGCTAAAAATGTTATCATTTTATGAAAAAAAAATAATTCGATTACTTTCAATAAATTAAATTTCGTCATTTGGTATAAAATTAGGCAAGATCTGTGCTATATTTATTTGTAATTTCATAAAACAAATATGCGAGAATCGTACATGAACGAGTTAATTGTTTACATAGACACACAAGCGAACAATGCCGTTGCAGGGTGTAGCATTTATTGTTATTGTTGTGATTAAATTTCACGGTTTCATTCTGTTTATCTAGGCCTATATCATTTATAAATGCAATGAACATACTCAAATACTTAATTAAACGTGCTACGTGTCCG